>JAXQQM020059661.1:0-455058 GCA_034641835.2 Pinus albicaulis
AGATGTTGGTTTCTAATTTTTTTTTATTACTTGCACTAGACCCATTGATTTCAGTATAGATGTTGATTTCTAATCTTATTTGATTACCTGCATTAGATGCATTGATCTCAGTGTAGATGTTGTTTTGTAATACTATTTGATTGTTTGCATTAGGTGCATTGATTTCAGTGTAAGCACACAAAATTATTAACCATGTACATTAATATTTGTGTTATAGTAAATTAGCCTATTAATATTGAAGAGCATGAGAGACAATGTATGATGTTTAGTACAATAGTTCAAGCTAAATATTTAAATGGTTTATTATTTCAATTTTCATTTTCATATAATAGATATGAAAAGATGAGAAAACTAACAAGGGTGACAATAAGAATAGTAAAAGAAAATAATTTGAGACTAATCACAATAAAGACTATCTGTATTTGCATATTTTCGATAAAATTAATCATATTTTCTATAGATTTTCCTTGGCCGCACATGATTGAAACCAGCCTAGATCCATCTGGATCTATCAAGCATCGAGAGGGATCAAATCTCTCAAGGTGCAAACCTTTCCTCAAGTTTTGCACTCAAAAAAAGAGGTTTGCACCTCTAGAGATTTGATCCCTCTCGTTGTTTGATAGATCCAAAGTTACGATGAATCTAGGCTGGTTCTAATACAATTAACTTATTTTAAAGTTGATATGAAATTATATTACCTCAAGTACATGTCTAAATATTTTATTGATGAATTAAAATGAGTACAAAGTTTTTACACATTAAATTGTAATATCAATAACAAATAAATTGACTCTAGTACATTTCTTTATATATATATATATATAAACTCCGTAATAAAGATAATATGAATTAAAAAATAAGACGAATATTTTTAAATATAAATTATATAATTGATTGTGTTACTTATAACCTAAGTTCTATAAATTATCTCTTTGAGAGACTTTACAATGACAACTTACACGTACAACTTATCATGAGGGGCTACCTCTATGGTTGCTCTTCCTATTAGTGATGCTCGTAGTGCAGAAACATAAGTCGTGATGCAAACGTACATCATATAAATGTAGACAAAGTGAATAATATAAAAATAAAAAATAAACTTATTTTATTTTAAAAATAATATTATATGTTTGTGTTACTTTATTAGATAATTATTCTCACGTGTAAATAGAAAATAATACCCAATATTATTGGACCTAAATAATCATAAAACTGTGTCAACTTAAAAGATAAATTGTAATATTTTCATTTAGAAAAATAGAAAAAAAAAATAAGTTTTAAATAATCATAAAGATGTGTGATGTTAAAAAATAATTGTAATATTTTCATTTAGAAAGAAAAAAAAAAAAAGTAAATGTAGACAAATAATCCTTATTCCATATACTATTTTTGCTTGCAAATACATAATACTTTAATACTTTCCACTTTATGTGTGCACAGTAAAAATATTATATATTAATAAAATTTGTACTCCTTACTTGTACTTTATTGTACCAAATAAAATAATTATACGATATAATATTATATACTAGATTAAAAAATAAACTACTAATTTAATTATAAAATACCTAATAGATATCATTTAATTCAAACAAATTTACTTCAAACAAACTTACATTTGAATAGATAAAATTGTAAATTGATTTGTTTAAAATACTTAAAGCAAAAGATTCCATGGAAAGAGTTAAAACGTTAAATCCATGAGAGATGCAACAAAGAAATCCTTTAAACTTGTTGGTTGTGAACACGGAAATGGTTGATCTATTAGACCTCCATATCTGGTCTAGGTTGAAAGACAAAAGAACTTTGAGTAGCATGCTAGCTGCCGTGCACAGGACATTGGGAAAGCCATGTCCATGTATTTTCGATTAAATTATAAACAAGCACGTCATTACCGAACCCAGGCCCATGTGCGATGCACACCAAATCCCTCGTTCCTTCAAAATCAAACCCTAAACTTCCATAACGAGAGATGACATCCCTTTTTCGAGCATCCAAAATATGTGGAGGCATCCTTGCAATCAATGTAACCCTAACCGTTGGGGATTGTGAATTCTCTAACTCAGATATAATAATAACACCCAAATCGCATATGCATGAACCTAGAAGCACTCGTGACCCACAAGCGAACAAGAAGTTGTAGCTGTTCCAATTATCCAAACACTAACGGCGTCAACACGAACGTCCTGTTTTGGACGCTGAAAGCCACGATGATCGGCCTTAAAGAATATAGATCCAGACACTTCCACTACAAGAAATTCCCGGAAACAACAATCCTGTTTGACCCTAAAGGTACAGTCCACAAAGGTACAGGTGTTGTAATATTTTGTGGCATGATTGTCGTTGTACCCCACGACCTCCTCCTCGAATCATATATTTCTACTCTCTCTGCTGTCGCCATCTTGCCTATCGCTATCACTTTATATGTGTCTCCATTGTGGTGGTGGCCCTCCTCCGCCACGATGGTCATCACCCAAATACGACCATCGTCTATCCTGGGAAGTTGTAACGAATTTCTTGTAAGAGGATTACAGACAATATGCATGGACACAGATCTGCGAATATCAAGAATCTTTATTGTTGCCAGGAAAAGGCCTGCGGCCATTACCCGTACCCTGTACCTATCAACGCCATACTGTCTCCTTAAGAAGCCGAGGGAGAGTCTTTTCAACGTGCTGTGAAGAAGCAGAACCCTACGCAATTGAACAAGTTGAAGTTATCGATTAAAACAAGCCAAGGTTTCTTGTTGGGAGGTGTCGCAAACCAATCCTTACTTATGAATTGTGTGGATGAAAGCAAGGCATTCCATTCTCTACACACGAGGCAATATCTACATCAATTTTCCGCTGGCAGCCATGCCAATACGTTCTCCTTTAGATCGTTGGGCAATTCAGACCACCACTGTTGCGGACCTTCCCTTCCTGTAATTTCCATTTTTAATGGCAATAGATATTTTGGTTTTTATATAACAAATATTTTTGAAAGAATATAAGAAGTTCAACTTGAATCGGTGAAAGCTCCTGCCTCGGTTTAATTCTGTACTCAATAAGTCAGCAGAACAGAGAGAGAGGGTGGTGAATGATATCACAAGCTATCACTGATGGTTTGTATGTAATAATAGAACAATTCAAGTCCAACGCTTCGACTCCAAAACATTCTATTCTCTTTTGCATACGAAACATCCACTTACAAATTAAATTGTGGGTCGGAACTCCAAATGTCCACATAGAAATTAAACTGCGAATCGAAATATATCCTGGACACACTCACTACGCATTCTATGGCAGTTTGTTTTGATTATAAAATAGCCCACATTTTACAGTAGCAAATATTGATTGTTTAATATTTTTTTCTTTACGATATTACATAATTACTGTTGGAATTTCTGATAATTCCAAAACAATGTAGAGAGAATAATACTCTCCTTCTTAACACAGAGAATAATGGACAGAGATAGTGGAATAAAACTTTTATTTCTATTTCATTAACAGAACTAAAAACTATTACAAATTTCTTTCTCACTGAAGGGATTCACAAAATATGATTAAGATTACTACAGACGCAGTGCTCTTAAAAACTTCTCTGTCTCTCGAAATGCAAAAACAGTGCTCTGTTATGGTTCACTGACTTTTTCTATGCTTGCGGGCTTACACAGTGATACAACACAACAATACTTTCATTCTCTTACAATTATATGCAATATAATGCTTTTTATATGGCATGGAAGAAATAAAAAAGAATAAAACAAATTATAAAAGAAAATAAACTGCGAAACCATAAAACTTTGACCTAAATCTTCTTTGGCGCGATGCACGATTGGAGCCTACTTCACAATCGGAGATCAACAAAACAAAAAAGAACAAACTTGCAATGTTGCATTTGCAATCCAACAATGTTGCGATTGCACGACGAGTGATTATGGTGGGACCACATCGCATCGGCGAATCACATCGCAATGAAACTCATAAGCTAAAACATCAACGGATCAATTTTATATTGCTATGTGCGACACACATTGACAATCGCGATCGGGCACCCACTTAATAAATGAACTTGTGATGTTGCGAGTGCGATTGCGCAATTGTGACACATCGTAGACTTTCATTTGAACACAACATATGGTGGACGGTTGGTGAATGTGATTGCGATTGCGATCGCATCGCTGCTTTCAATCAGCGGTAACACTTCGGATGGGCAGAACATATGACATGCGATTTTGCGATTGCGATTGTGGTGGTACCACATCACATCGCATTGAAAACTTTATATCTACGGAACACATACACTGTCCCTTTGTGATTGCAATGATCGCATCGCATTGGAACAATCCATATCAATAAGACACTTGCAAGTAAAACTTGCGATTGCAATCAAGCGCTGATGGTGCGGACCACCATCACATGCCTTATTCAAAACTTAAAGGACTTTGCCATTTAAACAAGATTTCTTCATATTTGGTTGTTGAGGGTTTAAAAGCCCAAAAATAATTCTCTTTAATAAAAATTTACTCTTGCGTGGTTTGAACCACAAAAGTCTTCATTTCTCTGCAAATTCGGCTATGCCCATCAAACATTAAATTCTCCTCTGCAATGGTGGCTACTGCCCATCGAAAATTAATTCCATCCTTATGTTTTTCTTCATTCCTCTTGAATACACAATGTTGTGCACGCAAGCTCTCTGCTACCCCTTTGTACTCTATTTCTACCTGCTCAGAGCACGTAGGTGACTTTAATATTTTCAACACTCCCCCTTAAAGTCAACTGCTGGGTTATCAGTCATACCCAAAAATTTTCTTAAATACTTAAAAATCTTTTTCCCCAATGGATTTGCCAAAATATCTGCAAATTGCTCCTCTGTTTTACAATGCTGTAAAACAATTTATCCATTATTCACCAATTCTCTGATATAGTGAAGCTTTGTATCTATGTGATTTGTTTTCTTGTGAAACAAAAAATTCTTTGATAATGTAATAGCTGAGCTATTGTCACAATATATCATTGTGCCCTTTACTTGTTCTTGACACAGACTTCTCAACATCCTTCTCATCCAAACTGTTTGACACGTTGTTGTTGTAGCTGCCACATACTCTACCTCTACTATAGATAATGCTACAATAGTTTGTTTCTTGGAAGCCCATGAAATGGCTCATGAACCCATATGAAAAACATAACCGGAAGTTATTTTCCGATCTTCTACACTTCCATCCCAATCACTGTCAGTGTAACTAATTAACTCTGAATTTTTTGAAGTATTATATAAAATCCCATACCTTTTAGTTCCTTTCACATACCTCAGAATTCTCTTCGCTGCTTGCCAATGTGCTTCTTTTGGCCTCTCCATGAATCTGGAAATGAAACTAACAACATGCATTATATCTGGCCTAGCTGCACTCAAATACATGAGGCTACCAACTATGCTTTTATACAAACTTGGATCAACATCCTTGTTGCTGTCATCTTTACTCAACTTCAATCCCATTACTATGGGAGTAATTGTTGCTTTGCACTCCTGCATATTAAATCTCTCCAAAACTTCATTAACATATTTTGCTTATGAGATAAAAATCCCATTTTCATTTTGTTCTAATTCTATTCCTAAGAAGTATCTCAACAATCCCATATCATTCATTTCAAATTCTTCTTTCATGACTATTTTAAAATTTTCACTGAGGTAATCATCATTACCTGTGAATATTACATCATCAACATATAACACAACAATGAGCATCTTACCATCTTTTTCTTTGATGTACAATGTGGGTTCTCCATCAAATTTTTCAAACCCATTTTCTAGTAGATAGGAATCTATCCTACTTTACCATGCTTTTAGTGCTTGCTTCAGCCCATAAAGAGTTTTCTTCAATCTGCACAGTTTGTGTTCTTAGCCTTTCTTCTCATAGCCGAGAGGTTATTCAACATATACCTCTTCCATTAACACTCCATTTAAAAATGCAGATTTTACAACCATTTGATATACTTTCCATTTGTTTTGTGTTGCTATGGACATCACTGCTCTCACGGTCTCCATTCTTGCAACTGGTGCAAAATTTTTCTCATAGTCTCTTCCATGCTGCTGCTTATATCCTTTGACAACAAGTCTGGCCTTGTGTCTTTATGTCTTACCTTCAGCATTACTTTTGGTCTTGTAGACTCATTTAACTCCAATAACTTCTTTACCTTCATGGAGATCAACCAAATCCCATGTTTTGTTCTTCTCTATGGCATTAATCTCCTCATCCATAGCTTCTATCCATTTTCTATCTTTTATAGCATCTTCAAAATGAATAGGATTATCAACATAACAATATAAAGCAAATAAGGAGTTCATAATTCTTTTGCTACTTCCTTCTCATAAATCTCATTGATATTTTTGAACCTTGTTCCTCTTTCATTTGGTGTACTTGTGCTTGAAGAAGCACTCAAATCTGCTCCATGTGGTGTGCTTGGAGAAGCACTCTCATTTCTTCTCAAGGGTGTTCTCACTGCTTCTTGAGGTGTCCCTTGTTGTCCTTATGTTGGTGGAGTTTGTGCTACTGATGAGGTACTAATTTCAACCACATCTTCCTCATCTTCATTAGGAGATAAATAGCTTTTGACATTGACTGTTTTCTCAATGCTTCCATCCCATGCTTCCTCTTCAATGAACTGCACATCTCTTCTTATCACAAACTTCTTTGTGGATGGGTTATACAATATATATCCTTTGGAATATTCACAATATCCAAGGAAGATGCACTTATCCCCCTTACTATCCAACTTCTTCCTCAACTTGTCTGGAATGTATGCATATGTCACACATCCAAAAAATTTCATGTGGGTGACTCCCTGTTTTCTGCCACTCCACGCTTCTTCTAGAACTCTGTTCATTACAGATTTTGTTGGGAAACTATTTAAAATATACACAACACAATTTGCTGCTTCTTCCCAATACTCATTTGGCAAGTGTTTTGCCTTTAACATACTTCTCACCTTTTCCATTATGGTTCGATTCTTCCTTTCAGCAACTCCATTCTACTGTGGTGTGTACCTTGTAGTAAACTATTTTTTTATGCCATTCCCTCTGCAAAAATTCAGAAATTCTTTTGAGATATATTCACCTCCTCTATCAGTTCTGAGAACTTTGATATTCAGCCCGCTCTGTTTCTCTACAAGAGCTTTAAAATGGAAAAAATTTTTAAACACTTCACTTTTATATTTCAAGAAATAAACCCATACTTTCCTTATGAAATCATCAGGGAAGGTCACCATGTAATTTCTTCCTGAAGCTGATGTTGTTTGCATCAGCCCACATAAATCTGAATGAACAATTTCTAAGGGTGCTTTTCCCCTTATGCTATTTCCTGATGGAAAGTTTCTTTGTGTTATTTTCCTAAGATGCAGCCTTCACATAGGCTGTCTAGATTCTTAATCAATGGTAGACCTCTTACCATTCCTTTTCTGTGCAACAAATTCAATCCTTAAAAATTGAGATGTCCAAATCTCAAGTGCCATAACCAGTTCTCATCTTTTGCTTCCTTCTGAAATACCTCTTGAGTTACAGTTGCTACATTATTTCCTTTTCCTTTCAAGTAAGTGTTGAGCTTGAGTGGAAACATTCTATTGCTGGTCATTTGTATTTCAACAATAATCTTCTTTCTTGGAGGTATATCCATTATTGTGCACACATCATTCTTAAACAATACTTTGTAACCTTTGTTTATGAGCTGCCTAATGCTCAAAAGATTACATTTCAAACCAGGAACATAATATACATCTGGCACAAATTTTTGCTCACCATTTCTTGCTTGGATACTAACTTTACATTTTCCTTTTACATAAATCTTAGTATTTGTTCCTGTGGTTACTTCTGATTTGACTTCCTCATTAAGATTGGCAAACATTGCTATGTTTCCAGTCATGTGATTACTACAGCTTGAATCTAAGAACCATACATCATCTTGTCTATCTTGTGCTACATTACATGTTAACAGCACATTACTTGTGTTCTTTTCTTCTTTTGCTACATTAGCATTCTTCCTATTTTTCATGTCATTTTGCTTTTTCCTACATTCATTGGCATAGTGCCCATATTTCTTGCAATAATGACATTGGACATTGGATTTGTCATACCTTTTTCCATGAGCATGTTGGTGTTGATGTCCACCTTGCTGGCTATTGCACTAGTCGTGGCCTTGATTTTGATTGTTGCTCCTTCCATGTCAATGTGAAGGGATGTTCCTTCCTCCTTTGTTTTGGCTTCTACCTCTTCCTCTTCCTTTGCATTGACCTCTTGCTCTTCCAAAAGGAATTTGGGTCTTGAAGGCATGCTCTAGAGATGGGTTTACTGTTCTTTCCAATTTTTTTCATGTGTCATTAGTGATGCATGAAGCTCATCAACTGTGAACTTTGAGAGATCCTTAGTCTCTTCAATAGTGGTAAGAATAACATCAAACCTTGAGGGTAGACTCCTCAATAGTTTCTCCACAATCCTTCCTTCTTCAAGAGTTTCTCCATGGGACCTTATCTGTGTGACCATCCCAATCACATGCGTGAATAATGAGTCTATATTATCAGACTCTTTTATGCAGAGAGTTTCAAAATCTCTCCTTAGCAATTGTAGTTTTGTTGCCTTCACTTTCTCCATAGCTTGATAGGCTATCTTCAAAGTTTCCCATGCATCCTTGGATCTGTTAGCTACTGCTATCCTTGGAAACACACTCTCATGTACTACTTGGTACAAATATAAGAGTGCTTTAGAGTCCTTCTTTCTATTTCTCTTCAATAAATCCTTCTCTGCCTGAGTTAAGGCATTAAAAGGCTGCTCATCAGCTGGTTCATCAAAACCATATTCTACAAACTCCCATAAGTCTTATGAGGCAAACAGGGCTCTCATGGTAATGGCCCAATAATCATAGTTCTTCCCATTAAATTGTGGAAGCTGAGCATTTCCAGTACCCATACTAGTGCTTGGTCCAGTCATTGCTTATAAACTGAACTCTAAACTAAACTTGACTGTGTTTTTCAAACAAACTGTCTTTCCTTCTTTAAGATGAGTTTGTCTTTTTTTGAGAAATACCTGGAGTTTAACTTATGCTGAGCTTTCACGCTGCTGGAGAACTATTGCAACAAGTCTTTTTCTTCCTTCAAGTTCTTTGACACCTTCAAAAGCCTGGCTTAGCTCTGATACCATGTTGGAATTTCTGATAATTCCAAAACAATGTAGAGAGAATAATACTCTCCTTCTTAACACAGAGAATAATGGACAGAGATAGCTGAATAAACTTTTCTTTCTATTTCATTAACAGAATTAAAAACTATTACAAATTTTTTTTGCACTGGAGGGATTCAAAAAATTGATTAAGACTACTACATATGCAGTGCTCTTAAAATCTTCTCTCTGTCTCTCAAAAATCACAAACAATGCTCTGTTATGGTTCACTGACTTTTTCTATGCCTGCGGGCTTACACAGCGATACAACACAACAATACTTTCATTCTCTTACAATGATATGCAATACAATACTTTCTATATGGCACGAAAAAAATATAAAAAAACATAAAACAAATTACAAAAGAAAATAAACTATGGAATCATAAAAATTTGACCTAAATCTTCTTTGGTGCGATGGATGAGTGGAGCCCACTTCACAATCAGTGATTGGTGAAACAAAAAAGAACAAACTTGCAATGTTGCAATTTGCAATCTAGCGATGTTGTAATTGTGCGATGAGCGATTGTGGTGGGACCACATCGCTTCGGCAAATCACATCGCAATGAAACTCATAAGCGGAAAGCATCGACGGACTGACCTTTGCGATTGTGATGTCCGATTAGTGACATCGGCGATTGCATCGGCGAAAATCATAATGGCGGAACGGCTTGATAAATGAACTTGCAATGTTACGATTGAAATTGCACGATTGTGACAATCACATCACGGACTTTTGTTTGAACACAACATATGGTAGATTGTTGGTCAATGTGATTGCAATTGCGATCGCATCGTGGCTTTCAATCGGTGGTAACACTTCGGATGGGCAGAACATATGACATGCGATTTTGTGATTGCGATTGTGGTGAGACCACATCGCATTGCATCGTTAACTTTATATCTGCGGAACACATACACTGTTCCTTTGTGATTGCGATGATCCCATTGCATTGGAACAATAAATATCAACAAGACACTTGCAAGTAAAACTTGCGATTGTGATCAAGCGCTAATGGTGGGGACCACCATCACGTGCCTTATTCAAAACTTAAAGGACGTTGCCGTTTAAAAAAGATTTCTTCATATTTGGTTTTTTAGGGCCTAAAAGCCCGAAAAGACTTCTCTTTAATAAAACTCTGCTCTTGCATGGTTTGAATCACAAAAGTCTTCATTTCTCTGCAAATTCGGCTACGTCCATCAAACATTAAATTCTCCGCTGGAATGGTGGCTACTACCCATCAAACATTAATTCCATCCTTATGGTTTTCTCCATTCCTCTTGAATACACATTGATCTGCACGCAAGCTCTCTGCTACCCCTTTGTACTCTGTTTCTACCTGCTCAGAGCATGTAGGTGACTTTAATATTTTCAACATTTATATAATTCAGCCTGGTGTTCATTATTCGTTAAACACCTTTTTTAATTATAATATATTTTAGTTATAATAGCAATATATTGAGAATCCTCTTTTTAAAGTTATAATAGTAATATATTCATTCAAAAAAAATTTTAATAAATTATAATAGTAATATAATTAAGAAAATTATGATTAATTAAAAATAATGGAGATATTAGTTCAGTTAAAAGCTGCTATAAAAATATTTTTTCAGATTAACTCAATAAATTAAATTTAAAATAATTTTATTAGACACTAGCCTCTCCTCAGGTTTAGATGTACTCAGGTTTAGATGTACTTTATAGCAATTAATTATTTAATGAATAATTTTGAATTAGAACATTCATATTAAAATTAGTAATGTGATTGATATAGAGGAATGCTTCATTTGTATTTACCATTCATAAATATGTTACAATATAAATAAAAATAATAATAAAAATATTTTTATTATCGTTATAGTTAATAATAATTATTTTTATATAATAATTATTTATTTATAATAATTATTATTTAATATTAAATATTATTTATTATTATTTTTTTATATTACATTTAAATATTATTATTATTATTTAATTTTAAATTATGTAATATAAATATGAACTCTAGGAATATGAACCTTTAGATTAATACAATCTATATATTGATATCATAAACTCAAAAGGTTAATACTAAAAGCCCAAGGGATTATAAACTCACTCAAGGAATAATAAATCCAATGAATTAATACTAAAAACCCTAAGGTTTATATGTAGTCACTTGGGTTTATAGCTATCGTACTATTATACCCAAGGGAATAATAAACCCAAAGGATTAATACTAAAAGCCCAATGGAATATAAAGCCTAGGGTTTTTGGTATTAATCCCTTGGGTTAATAGTATGCCCTATAATCCCTTGGAATATGAGTATTAACCCTATGCTAGTGCATTCGGCACATGGGAAAAAAAAATACACTATGCTTATTATGGAGGTTGTTTTCATACAAGCAAGTAACAGGTCGAAATGGTTTGTCAAATGTTTGTGGAACAAGTTTAACATGTAATAAGCTAAGTTAAATGGAAATATAGCATGCTACATAAACAATGAAAGAAAGAAAAAAAAACATGCACAAGAAACACGCTCAATAGAGTAAACACACTAATAACTCAACAATGGAGATCTCTCTCCCTTTATTAGGTGTTGGTGGTAGTAGAAGATAAAATGCTAAGTCTCTTCTAGTGAATCCTTCGAGCTAAGGATCTCCAATATTGATGTCAAGGGGGTCTCTTCCCCTCAAGTTTTTAGCAAGCCTCTCTCCCCTCTCAAATATGGTAGATCAACAGACACGTGCTAAGCTCTTCTCTCTTGGATTGAGGTGTTGGATGGTCAAGAACTATATCCTTCCTATCCTCTCTTTTTTTGACAATAGAAGTTGGTTTATTAATGAGCAATTTGGCCAGCAGAATAATGTGTTTTCCATTTCTATTCCCATGGCTCTCTTTTATGGAAAAATTTCAATTTTTCCCTCCTTATCTTGGTACAAGATGGATGTTGAAACAAGAGTGGGGGTATCATTCCTTTGCTCTAGGCAAGTAATTTTTATGCGTGGACCAAAACGTTTCCTACTGAGCTTAGGAATATTTAAAAGTTTCATCTCTTGTAATGTATTTCTTCCTTGTAAATCTTTATTTGTACATTTTTCTTGACACTTTCTAATGTTTTTTTCTTGTATGATTTTCTAGTGTTAACAATTTCCCCCTAATGTATGAGGTCTAGGAAGAAAAATATAGCCGAAATAAATTATAATTTCTTTTTTTGCGTAGTCCTTTTAAGAGAGAGAGAGAGAGAGAGAGAGAGTAACTTGCTTGAAAACTGAGCTTGGAGACCCCTTGCTATGAGTAAAAGATACACCATGCTCTGTTGGAACCATGCAAGAGACAGGATGAATAAAATATTTCTACAAGGCGGGCATGTCCCATGCTCATGATGTTTTGACCAATTAAGCTTATCTAATAGATAAAGATTCTCTTTGTGTCACTTTTGTGGTAGTGACCTGCTGCTAGTTGATGAAGATGGTTGTTGAAGCCCTAAAGGGCCTTTTTTCTTTGAAAGAAGGTTGAATATGATGCCCACATGCATAATCTTGGTATGGCATGTTTATTTAGAAAAATTTCTCATTGTATGCCTGGGTATTTTACTGTTTTGGGCCCTCTCGTGTAAGAATTGCGGAAAGAGATGCTTATCAAGTCATGGGTCTTCGACGAATTTTGACAAAGTGCAATGGTTATGAAGTACAATATCATCTTGACATGAAAGTTTGTTTTTAACTCCAATTTCAAGAGGATGAATGGTATCAATGAGCAATTATGATTCCCATCGTGCCATCCTGGGATGCCTTTATTGAGGTGGGGAGTCATCTAAGGTACTACCTCCTTCTTGGAAAATGTTTGCTTTGGTCGACAAGAGGAAGAACCAATGAAACGAAATGAGTACTGATGCAAGGGACCAGGGTTTCTCATGTAGCAGTGTATGGTGTGATAAGTTAGCTTAGATATGATGACGATAAATGACAATAAATGTTCATGGTAGTTAAGTGGCCCGACGTCAGAGCTGTAAATGAGTGGCGGGAGTCATAACAATTTATGGTGAGGAAATCATTGGAGTCGGTAGGACATCCATGATGGGTGTATGATTGTTATAAGTGTCATGGTCAGGTGCGGTAAAGAATGCGTAGCTCCGACTAAGGGTTATTAGGGAATGCTTCCAGGTGGTAAATGTGAATTGATGGGTGGGATTTATCTCCTAAAAAATCTTTGTACACTTGCCAAAATAGTATAGAGTGGTTTTGGATGTAAAAGCATGGAGACAGGTGCCCTTATAAACATGAAAATAATTTGTCACTATGATGTGAGGAAGGTGTTTTGTTAAAGGTGGGGGGCCCATTGGTTGGTCTCGGTGCGAGGGTGATGAAGCAGATTAAGAGTGTCATAGATGAGCTATGTTGGTGGGGGTGTTGTAGGCCAAGTGCGAAATGCGGTGGTGTGAATTTGATTTGCTTATGAGAATGGTAATCCAGGAAATGAGTTTTAATATGACATGAATAAAACTTGACTTGATGTATTACAGATGAATGAATGTGAAGTACTTCCCAGACATGGATTTTATGGCCATGGATCCAATATTTTGGTGTATGGTCTACATGAGTGATAGATTCCATGGAGGGTGAGGATCTACCGACCTGTGAGAATGTTTATGATGTGCTAGGTGAGGTGATGATAAACATCATCAGGTGAATGAAACCTATGGTTGATTTATGTGGATAAATTATGTCAGGATATGCAAAGCTTTTTTGGGGAGCCTATCATGCTAGATGTAGAATGATACATGTTCTTGTACCTTTAGTGGTTGGGGAAACAGGTGATTCAGTGTGTTTTTAATACCTGAAACCAATACCCCAAGTAAGAGCATATTTTCTATTCAAATATATTGAAAATAACTTTGAATGTAAAAAATAAGAGAGGGCATACCTGCTGTGACTGAAAAACTAACTTTTCTAAGGTGTGGATGTATGGGGCCTAACTTTAACATGATGAAGTTTTGATCACTGTGTTTCTTGTAGTTTTGCAACTGGGCATTATGAGCTCCAGTTATGGTCTATCGAATAATGAGAAAAGGGCAATATATGTGCCAGTATGGCTCATTTCAACTCATTTGTGTCATTTGAGAGTTCGGGGTCAGAGTTGAGCCCTTGATTCTGAGCCTTTCTTTCCATTATGGTCACCCTCAGTACCCAAGATTCATGCCGTCAGTGTCAGGTAGCGCCTGAAAAGTCCAACTTTGTAATTTTGTCATTTTTTGCCTTGGGGGCTCTGTACAAATGTGATTTCTATGAATTTCATTTCTATTTTGACCTACGTGAACCTCGCAGAGAAGAAAGTCTTCCAGTGGGGTCATCATGCTTGATGAATCTTTTACGCGATGATTTGCGTGTCTGTATCTGATACAAACATGTGGTAATCATGTCTTTTATCTACAGAGGTGTGATTATGGGCAAAATTTTTGAATTTTTTGGTTTCTTGATTTTAGCCACTAATGTTTTTTTTGGGTTTTCTCTGGTAACAAGATGTTGTGGCATGATCGAGATTGGCTCAATCTTCGAGCAACTGTAGCGGAAGACCCCAATGCTTTGGGGCTTTTGGCACAGTTGGGATTGCTCAAATTTCTAGAGAGAAACATATTGAGATCATAGGATAGCCTTCTTCGGTTCCTAGTCTGATGTTGGAACACGATACGACGAGTGATAATGTTGTAGCATAGAGCAGTCGTCATCTTTTTGGAGAGGGATTTTTACTTTGTGACTAATTTATTGCATTGGGGGGACGCTCTTCCACACCCACTCCCTCTAGGGAGAATGCGCATTTGGTGCTGGGCTAAGAAGAATTGTGGCTATGAGACGAATATGAAAGGTTGTTTTCGTATAAGATCTATGATAAAACTAGCTAAGAGGGGTGTCCTAGCCATGGTAGTTCGCTTGACAGGGTCATCGTCGCCCACTAGAGTGTCTCCTCCTCATATTGTCATCTTGCGCCCCCTATGGGTCGATCACTTATATGACTAGGCTCGCCATGTTTTTGATGGCATGGTGACATAGCTGGGGAAAGCCTAAAGGGGGTATTCCAAGATTTTTTCTTATGCAAGCATCCTATGCAGTATTATGTATGAAGAGGGTGATGCCCCTTGGTGGAGCAGGGGAGGTTGGTCGCTATTCCGATGTTCTTGTTAAGGCATGGTTCCAATCGAACCCATAGATGTTTTTAGACTATACATATTTTGCGATGGACTTCTGGGGGGACCTTGATATAGGTCTTCCTGCCAGCTATGTATGGGAGCCAATAGGTACAACCTTTTATGCTTTTCTGCATTTTTTTGAGGAATTTATTATGTGTATATTTATGTCTTTTATGGTGACACTCACACTGTTTCTTTTTTCTCTTGCAGATGTGGGTTCGGCGAGGCATTCTATTGCCCGCTTGGTGGGGCATGAAAAACTGAGGAGGGTGCTAGGTGGGGCCAGTTAGGCCCAAGTTGGGGAGCAGGGAGGTGTTGGGGGCCCTTCAAGGGAGGGAAACAGTGTTGCAGCTACCGAAGGGTATGTTTCCCTTATTTCCCATGCTGAGGTGAATGAGGCTTGGGCAACAACAATCAAGGAGCAGCTAGCTATTGTTAAGGCTTAGGTCCCAGTTGTGGATGCTTGTGTAGCAGATTTAGCTGACTCATGGAGTTGATTAGAGAGATTGACTCAAGGTATGTCGACCAGGGGTTTTTTTAATGAATTGGATTATACATGGTTTGAGACTCTAATGGCTCGAGAGAAGACGCATTGTCTGACTTTGTGCCATGTGGCAGTTGTTGTTTTGGTTGCTGCACCTATACTAGCACCGAGTGCAGCAATGGGTCCAGAGCACCCACCTGGTAGGGCTTAGCCCTAGATATTTTTGTATCATCAAGGAAAGCACCTATTATGAGGATTATTCCCTATTTTTATGAAATGTATACATATTTTTATTACTAATTTTATAGTCAGGGATATGACTTGTAGAGTGCGAGTCATATATTTTTTGGTATATATATGTGAGATGTGTACTTTTTGTGAATCTAATTATGTGTCTATAGCTATTGTTTGTGTTTATTGATGGATGTTATGTACCTATGATGGATATATCTATTTTCATGTGTTGTTTTTTATCGATGATGGTTATGCATTACAGACTAGGATTTCATTAGCTATGCGAGCAACTGTCTGGTTTTGATTTCTTGGTACATGTATGAATGTTATGTAATCATAATGATGACTGAATCGTCATGCATGAAAGTCATTCCTAAATAGGTGTGAATTCCGTACTTTAAAATCTTGGTTTGATTTTGATATTGCTAGTTGGGAATCAAGGTAGACATGTAGATGGAAAATTTCATGGTTGGAGGCATCACTCAACAACCCGATGGCTGCATCATATTCTACTTGGTTATTGGTAGCTTATATGATACATACTCTATTGGTGAGGAATGGTGACCAGTCAGGACAGAATATGGCCCAGGCGGCTGCTACTAGATTTTGCAACCATTGTGAGGCTCCATTAGTAAATCCAAAATAGTGGATGGGGGGACGATCCATTTGTGACACTAGAGAATTTTTTAGAACAAGTCCTTGATGATTTTGATCATCTCAAAAAATTACGCTACGTGCATCTTATCTCTAAGGATGAGACTTGTTTCCCTCATGAGTGAAATGTTTTGAGGTGGAGCCCATTGACAGGGGTAGCAAGGCATGTACCATCGGGCTTTGACAAGGTCTACTCTCCCTTGAGGAGGAAATGTTTTATGATGTCAGGACCTTTCCATAATTTTTCAAACTTCTTGGGTCCTGAGGCCTCTTTTGAAACATCGTAGCGGAGGAGTAACTCTCCCTTTGTAAATGCACGAGGGGTGATGTTGCGGTAAAATGATGATTTTACCCATCTTTTATGTGCTTCATTATGTTTGAGCAACTCTCGTCGATTAATATCGAATATTTCTAATTGTACCAGTCGTTTCTCTAAAGTCTGGGTATCATCAAGGAGTTTGATGGCTACATGTAAATTGGGGATTTCACATTCGATGGGAATCACTTCCTCTACTCTGTACTCTAGTTGGAAAGGTGTGAACCCTGTTGTGGTTTTAACTGTCCTGAAGTATGCTCACAACACTGAAAAAACTATATGGTTTCATTTTTTTTTATGGTTGTTGACCATACATTGTAACATTGTTTTAACCACTTTGTTGACATCTTCTACCTGTCCATTGGACTGAGGGTAGTATAGTGATGCGAATTTATGTGTGAATCATAGGTAATGAGATAGTTCTTGGAATATTTCTTTTTCGAAATGCTTTCCGTGATTAGAGGCTAAATCCTTAGGCACGCTGAATCATACGATGGCATGGTTGAAAATAAACTGTGTTGCAGTTGCTGTCGTGTTTTCATATGGGGGCATGGCTTCCACCTAATTGGTAAAATAGTTGACGACTACATGATGTATTTTTTGTTTCTAAACAATGCAGGGTTGCAAGTCGTAAATTCGATTCCCAATTTTCAAAAGATATCGGCTATGATGACCAAGTGTAGAGGAGCGAGAGGTTATCTTGCCTTGTGGGAAAATCGTTGGCATCACTCATACCTTTTGAGTGCTTGGATGCATCATGGAATAAGGTGGGCCAAAAATAACCTGCCCGCAAAACATTTTGGGTGGTAGCAACCCCTGAGAGGTGGCTGCCACAAGCCCCACTATGACAGTCATTCAAGGCCTTCTTAGCTTGGTCTTGCATGAGGCATCGATGTAGGATAGTATCAATGCCTCATCGATAGAGGACGTCCCCCGTGAGGAGGTATCGGGGGGCCTGGTGGTGTATGCTCTTTCGGTCATCACGTGTGAGCTTTGGATTGAAATTTTGGGTTTGTAAAAATAAGAGGATGTCACCGTAGCAAGGATCACCAGTTCTCACTAAAAATAGATGTTCATCTAGTACTAAGTCGTTAACTCGGGATCCTTTAGACTGACTTAGGAGGTTAGTGATGAACTCAACTAAGATGAAATATTTTTTTCTCTTGGGGGAGCTAAACTGTAGGTCAAATTCCTACAGTATGACTACCCATCAAGCGTATTTTTGGTTCATCATACGATGGTTTAGCAGGTATCTCATGGGGTTGATAGCTGCTACGACTGTTGTAGTGCGTAATATGATGTAGTGCCGAAGTTTTTGTACTACATGTATAAGGGCTTGGGAATTTTTTTCTTTAGGTTCATATCTTAAAGTGGATCCAGATAAGTTATTACTAACGTAATAAATTACATGTTCTTTACCATTTGGCCCATCTTGGACTAACATCATAGCTATCGCGGTCTCTGATGCTCGTGGGTATAGGGTGTAAGCTTTGTCATAGTTTCGTGGGATGATCAAAGGGGTTGAATATTTTATGTCTTTTATCGCTTGAAATGATTTTTCAGCTTGATCATCCCATTTAAACGAGATACCTTGACATATTACTCATAGGAATCCTTGCATGCAAGTGGTGTAATCCGGGACAAAGCATCTCAAGAAGTTAGTTTTCCCCTGCAATATTTGAAGTTTCTTGAGGATTTTGGGTGGTGGAACCTCTTTGATTGCCTCGACCATGAGGGGGTTCACTCTGATCCCATTTTGGGATACGATAAATCCTAGTATTCGACCTGCATTAACGCATAAGATGCACTTTGAGAGGGTTCAATTATAGGTTGTAGTGTCGACATCGTTGGAATACCAACCATAAATCCTCCAGATGATTACTTCGATTCTTGGATTGTACTGTGAGGTCATCCAAGTAATCTAGGATGAGGTGGGCTAGTTCATGGAAGATATAATTCATGGCCCGTTGGAAGGTGGCTCCAGTGTTTTTAAGACTAAAATGCATAACCTGCTATGTGAATGTGCCCCAAGGGGTAGTGAAGGTTCTCTTGTACAAATCCTTGTGTCGGATTTGAATTTCATTTTACCCTTGGAATATGTCCATGAAGGACAGGCCTCATGACCAGCGCAAGTATTAATGACTTGGTCGATAAATGGGGTTGGGTATTTGTCCTTGGGACAAGCTTTGCTCAAATCTCAGAAATTAGTGCAGACCCAAATGGTGCCCTTTCTTTACATGATGAGAACAGGGTTGGAAACTCATGATGTGTAAGTGATTGGGTAGATGAACTCGGATTTGTTAAGCTTTTCAATTTGTTGATTGATCACTTATGCCATATATGAGTGCAATTAACGTTGTTTCTGTCGTACTACTGGTATGTCAGGCGAGGTGTCAATGTGATGTTCTACGATAGTGGGGCTAAGCCCCGACATTTCTGAATAATCCCATGTGAGGATGTCCCTATACTCTTGTAACGAGTTTGTTTAAGTGACTACATCATCTATGGAGCACGCTATCCCCAGTGAAATTTCTATGATTTTTCATGGTTTTCTTGATATATTCACCTTAATCGTTGGCCAAATATTCGACATATTCCCTTCTTCGAATGCGCCAGGTGCTGGGATGGGATATTTGAACCAGTATACCTTCCCATACAGGAGGAAGTCATTAGATTCAATGTCGTATAACTCTTTTTTTCTAGGTTATTAGGACTGAATTTGTTTTCTAGATGAAAAAATGAGTGATGATGCATTGAGTCCAATGGATAATCTATTTCTGTCATGGCCTCTATAATATCCTTGTTTGAATGGAACAAGACATATAAGGGGGAATTGGTTTGTTTGAGTCCATGACGAATTAGTTCGGGCCTAACAATGTTGGTCGATAGAAATGAATATGATTCCATAGTTGATGTTGTGGAACCAGGCGAGGTTGATATGGTGCATACTGGTTGAGTTTGCACCATTGATGGTACATCTACTGTTGTAGTTGTAGTGGTCTTGAAAACAATGAAATATGAGTATAAATCATGATTCATGGTTCCCATGCATGATGAGATGAATCGTGTGTGGTGTTGTGTGTTGTCGACGTTGAATGGTGGAGGAATTTCCATTGTGGTGGCTTGTGTGAGAGCAAGTTTATGCTCTTCACGTGGTGTACTAAGGCTACTCTCACTTTCCCGGATTTGGAGGATGTGTTGAGTGCAGAGGTGCCTAAATGTTTCCATTAAGGGGCACAACTATGTTTCATGATTGCAACTTCTGCAAATGGTGCATGGTGTCAAGGTGCCTATCGAGTAGATGGTTTGATAAACAATGCTACTCTTTGTGCCCAAAGTGGATGCTTAGAGATGATTGGGCATTGGGGCACATTTACACTTCTTCCATCTCCAAGTCTTTGGTTTTGGTTGGTGTGGCTCTTTTAGGGAGTTCAAACTCAATGTTGCCCTTACCGCTCATAACCTTGGGAGGTATTCAAAATCAATAGTATGGTGGAATTGCGAGCAAATTTCTATTATTATATATATTATGTAGGCTAAAATATGTGTGTCTGTGTGTGTGTGTGTGAAAGATATGTATATCCCATACAAAGAATATACATGTTCCTGGGTTCTAGAGACTACTCAAATTCAATAAGAAGGCTTGAAGCCATTATAGCAAATCTCTCCATGTCGCTTTTAGGAATTGAGATTATTTAAGGAGGATAACTTCTTCCTAGTCATATATATATATATAGAGGATCAACTCATTTTGTCTTTTATATTGAATTCAATTTGAAAGGATATTCCCCCTTGAAGTAGATTTTGTTCATTGACTTATATTTTTTAAAATTTTTAGATTATTACAACTTACCAAATAATTATATAAGATTGTACATGGTAACACAAAAATAAAATTAAAAAAATTCTTTATGATAGATGTTTGTGCAATTATTTTTTTGTGGACGTCACATTGTGATAAAAAACAACAATATAAAATTAAAAAAATATAAAACTATGTAAAAATAAAATGTATGAACATGTACATGGCATTATTAGAGATAATTATAAGATTGACATATTGCACAATAGTAAGGCTTTGAGCTTCTAATGATAAGGTTAAAATTTCAACTCCTATTGTTACACTCCTTTAAGAGCCCCTAATGGGGAGATAACTTGGAAATTTCTTGAAATGTAAAGTAAATTTGAGTACAAGGTCATATGATAAAATCCTGAATTGCAATGGCTATGTGCCAAGGGGTGACCTAGTTCACCTAGGGGTGACATACAAATCCATCTTAACCAAAAATATAGTAAACGACAAGAGAAATCAAATTTCATAAAGTGAAAACCTATTTTAAATGTAAAAATTGTTATTTAAATTGCATTTATGAATGGATGAATAGATTTAATGGCTTTAATATAATAATGAATAGTTGAATTGCGTACACTACAAAACTTAAAATTACAATTGGACCAATTGTTTGTTGGAATTTAGATAAAATTGACAAATATACTTGAAAATAGGTTTAAATGTAAATGGTAAAACTCCTTTAAAAGTTTTAATAACAAAATATATTTTTTCATTTTTTTAAACTCTATAATATATACATAGTTGAGGTTGAAACATGAATTTATTTTTCTCATCTTTTTAAACTGAATATAATATATACATAGTTTACAGAAACATTCTAGGTAATATGAGTGGAATATTTTATTTATGAAGGTTTTGTATACTATTTATTTTAATTGTTTTTTATAATAATATAAATTTAAATACACTTAAATATAATTAATTCTACATATTAAAATATTTTATTCATCATTATTATTGATATTTTTTTGTAACACCTCCATTTCGACGGATTTTTTTTCTTTCGAAATATAGTGTCAACACTATTTCTTCTGATGAACAGATTATTAATTGTAAGGTACTTACACACATTAAGTTACATTATTGTGTAGTTACCTCTTTCAAACTTATTCCTCTATTAGTTTGAACTGACACTTAAATTATCTAAACTTAATGAAGAGCTAAGTTTAGGAACTTCTCCCTAATCTAATTTAATTGGAAATTAGTGTCGTAATAGATATCTCACCTTCTTCTTAGCTATAGACAATGATTTCCTAATTCCTCAGAATAATCTATGCAAGTATCCTTCAACACCATACTCATAGATTTGATTTAGTTTAAAGGCTATTAAATATGAATTTAGTATAAATCAAAATCCAGTTTGATTTACTTATTCCTATTCTTTAATCATACTTTGCAGTTGTTCTTATTTACATATGTATTCTCAGTCTATATCCATTCCTTGACCCATATATTTATATTTTGTGACTCACCATCGTAGTCACGTGGTAAGGCTTTTTTCTAAGGGTTCTATTTCCACATTTTGTTAACATTTAGTATTAAACATTTAATACAACTATTACTGTATTTCATTTCCAAATATATATGGTTTGTTATACCCCTTTACAACTATTGAAATTCATGGCATATGTTTCCACTAACCTTATACAATACCCCACCTTCAATCAGATATAGTTTATAGGTTGAGGTTGTATATATTTAATTTGAACCGCCTATGAACGCATTAATACCTGGATTCTCTCATTTGTTGTAGGGTTCAACTGGCCACGAATCATACTCTTAAGACCATATTCTACCCGCAATTGAACTTTTGGTTCTCCTGCACATGTATCAGAATCGTATAATCATTAATTAACTTGACCGAGTGGTTTGATCTCAGAGATTTGATGGTTTAGTATTTGTATTCGTTTAATTTTTGAGTGGCTATTCCATATAGAAGTATGCCAAATCCTGGATACTGAATTACTCGGGATCTTCCGACATTGAATTTGATGTACGTCTTCACATGGCTTATCTGTTCAATTTTCCAATGTATTAATCTGATTGATAAGCACTGATCTCTGAATACTTGGATGACCTGGATTAACTTTAAATTAGGGTTTTCAAACTGCATAAATCATTTCATTTTTTGTTTTGGGCACTTCCCTTTTGGTTCACGGCAAAACGACTACAGTTGTCTCTGCTTCCATTTCGATTTTTGGTATCAACTCAAGCTTTTCTCCATAGCTATGGTTATGGTTTTGTAAATGAATTTCTTGAGGACACGTAGAGTGATATCTGATTTTTCATTCAACGTTGAATTCCACCTCTTTGGAAATCTCCAACTCAGGTAACCAGTTTGTGTTTTCCTTTCTCGTTTCTTAACTCTTTCCATTCTGCTTTTAGTGGTTAATGTATTTAGCATTCGTTCAATTGGTCAATTGGACGTTTTACCATTCACTGTCTTCATCTCTTCTGACAGTTTAGATAAGCGTAATAATTTAGGTTTCATAGTTGAATTCTGATTGGAAAAGGAGCTTTCAGCATGCAAGGCTTCAGCCATGATTGTCGAGTGGCCTTGGTTCAAGGTTCATTTTATCTTTAACTTTCTTCACCTGTAGTGTAAATATTTTTTATAACTATACTGTCATTCCTCTTGAAATATTAATTTCTCAGTTTTATATGAATGGACATAT
This sequence comes from Pinus albicaulis, assembly GCA_034641835.2. Classification (NCBI taxonomy): domain Eukaryota; kingdom Viridiplantae; phylum Streptophyta; class Pinopsida; order Pinales; family Pinaceae; genus Pinus; species Pinus albicaulis. The sequence goes on from JAXQQM020059661.1 coordinate 23,574, forward strand.
GAGTGAAATATTTTTCTTTCCTACTGTCACTTTCTCCAATGGATGTTCTTGAGAAATAATAATTTCTAATATTCCTGACGCCTGCCAGTGTAGAGATATTGAAGGATGAATGGATTTTTCATTTTCGTCCTCGACGTAGTTGGTTTCCACCTTTCGATCTTATGCAACTCTACATGTATGTGTCTTTTCTATTTCTCTACCTTCTATCCCTGAAACGTTTCTATGTGTCCTCCATTATACTTCTGCTTAGTTCAATTTCTCAGAGCCATTCATGCGTCCTCCTCATACTTCCTATGCATTTCCCAATTCACACATTACGATGGATAACTTCCCATGCATAAGGATGATTTGGGTTCACGATAGCCTTTTTCCATTGTCTCATGTTACGTCTAGTTTTTCTGAGGGTTTATACCTCTTATGTAGAGATATTTCTCTCTGTCATGATTTACATTTTTATTTTAATTGCAAAGTGTTAGCTATCATCTTAGAATAAAATGTTTATAATCTGGACAATTTTTGTGTTTTCAAGTTTCTGTTCTACGTCTTTCTTCAACTATATTTCTGCCTTGCATTTTCCACACTTATTCCACAAATAGAAATTTAGGATTTCTAAAACTCCTTCATGGTGTTATTGTTTTTTTCATTCATTATACAAAGTCTCCTAACTCATTTTTCATCCCGTACTGCCAAAAAGGGTTTACTGAATTAATTAATTTCCTTTTATTATGATTGCATGTGAGACACTCCTTTGTGGTTTCAAAGGTAAACACCTTACCTCTATTTGAGTTTTAAAATTGACTTATTATTTCTAATAACTGAAACTCAAAAATAATTCATTGTCTCTGTTTAATGCAGGCATATTACAACCCTACCTGTCTTACATAAATATTTCCATTATTTCATAGTTGAGCCTAATTGATGGACTCCTTTCTCCTCGGTTGGTCGAGCATGCTATTTTGGAATTTTCTGATATGCAACCTCTGCATAATCTTTGAGGATCCTTGCCAGTTTATTTACAAGAACCATTGTTTTAAATTTGTATAAATTTATTTTCCAAAATAAATTTGGACTATGTAAATCTAGGGACTCTGATTTTCATGCTATTATAGCAATGTAATGTAAGGGACAATATTTGGTTTTCTTTCTTGAGATTTTTAGGTAGTACCTTTAATTACAGTACTAATTATAAATCCATTGTAGAAATATATATTTCCCTTCTTTACTGTACATATTCAACTCATAATCTAATTTGTACATTTATAGTTCCAACATAGAAATTTGCATAACTATCATTATGCATACACTGGTTTTCACTTTTCTATGATAATTTCCTAAACAGAATTTTCTGAATGCATCATGAAAATACATCTTTCTTTTTCATGTCTAGTATTTCTGAGTTAATCATTTATCTTACCCAATTATACTACAACATAAAACTTTACTTGGCTATAATGTATATTTTCTTCTGTATTATTTCTCTAATGGAATTTACTGATTTTTAAAGATTTACTAAACATAATTATTAACTCAATAACAATTGCCTAAGAGTCACCTAACCTCATATCTAAGCCTTCAATGTTTAGACGTTCTAAGAGTTGGTACTCTTTATATTTATGTTTGTACGACAATACAAAACAGTCTATATTCATTATAGTCAAATATGTTCAATGTACAAACCTTCGATAATTTTTCCTGCTAAAGATTAATTCCACAACATAAATTCATATTCAGATTTCAACAAGTTTATATATCTCTATACTATCTTATTTCAGCAACAACTCTTAACAAAACTAAAGTATAAGTTAAAATGAAATTAACTGGTGCATACCACTTAAGGTAGACTAGGTTCCACCCAACCTTAAATCTCTTTCTCCACAGCTCCCCCAAGAAGAGATCAAAATCTCCAGCAATAGACAACCTCCTGTCTATCCTAAATCTGCTTATTTAAGCTTGCTTTCCCATCATCATGTTTCTCTTAAATGCGTCCAGTTAAATCAGGATGTTGCTTTCATGTGTGCCTAGGATTTCCTTTTGTTTCTTCCACAAAAGTACTTTAAAGCTAGTTTTTCCTCTTTCTAGCCTTATTCCACCTCTTCCCAACAACTTCCTCTTTATTGGGGTAGCCTTTTAGAATTTTATCTCCAATCTAAATTTCTATATTTAATTTATTTCCTCCAAGGAGTTTTTTTGAGAATTGGGAAATTATTATGATCCTTATCCATCCTCATGGATTTGAATCCCTGATCTCTAGTCATTATCTAGTCCTTGCACCATTAATTCATTTTTCATTTTATTAATTTAAATTAATAAAATGTATTCACAATAAATATGTTCCATCTCTAATTGTTATCTAGTCCTTGCGCCATTAATTCCTTTTTCATTTTATTAATTTAAATTAATAAAATGTATTCACAATAAAAATGTTTCTTGGGGTCCACTTGACCCTTAGAGCCTTTGACTACGTATTTTTCACTTGACCCGTAGAGCCTTTGACTCCCTATTTTTAAAAGCAGAAAGTTAGGGACATTACATTTTGAATGCAACATACTAATTCTATATTAAGAGTTGAATAAAATTCACAAGATTCCATTTTATTATTATTATTACAAAATAATTCAATTTTGTTACCTTGAATTACTTTTTCTCCATGATCATTAATGTTATAAAAGTATAGGAACCATGCATATTCCTCATAATAAAATTCAAAAGGTACATTTTTTTCATTGAATTACTTTATATTTCTCTAGAGATGATATAAAATTAAGCTACTTGTTGACATTGAAATGTATTATTTATGATAAAGTGGAAACCCACCATTAACTTTCTATCATCTAAATGTCTTCCCTCTCATTCTAATTCTGACCTTTTCTAACCTCTTCTTTTATATTTCTCTTCTCCTATCAATTCCCCCAATATTTAATTATGTCATAAGGCGTCACTATTTGAAAACAACTTTCCTAGCTACCACTCTATCTGTGTTTGTGCCATTGGATGAAATGTTAGACGATTGAAATGTTTTAGACCATTAGATCCAATGCCTCCTTCAACCTAACTAACTAAATAACTCACTAAACATTGCTAATTTCTTCCACCATGCTATGAAATAAGATACATCTTGTAATTTGACTCATTTCATGATCTCAAAAAAATGCAGACGGGGGTTTCTGTACAGAATCTCTTAAACCTTCTAGTAATTAATCAAGCCAAGCCAACTCACCGCTCAATTTATTTTGATTTAAAATCTTCCTGTATTAGATTGATCCTTCTCCTATCATTGGAATTAGATTGATATTTCTTTGAGCATTCAGACTGGTATCATATCGATATTTCTCCTGTCATTGAATTTTTTTTATAATTCAAGTGCCTGCGTGTATGAGGTGTTTTTTTTCCATGTGACTGCATGTATGGCATGGTTTTTATTTTTTCTTAAATTGGTTTGTAACACCTGGGCTCTTAGTGTTTTCTTGTTGAACTATGGGTTTTTTGTTTTAGCAATGCTCTGTATTTTTCCATGATGATTACTATGGCGAAATGCACTAAATCGATATCATGCCAAGGTAAGATAAATGATGTTGATCCTATGGACATTATTTGAAATAATTTTTTTAGTGTTTTAAAGAATTTATTTACAGTTTAAAGAAATTAATTCTAAATTCTAAGTGTTCATGATTTTCAGGTCTTGAAAATCTGGATCGAAAGAATTTCTTTACTAGTTTAAAGTACTTAATTCTAAGTTATAAGGGTTCATGAATTTCAGGTCTTGAAAAATCTGGATCGAAACAACACTGAGATAATGGGAATTCAAAATTATTTTTCACCTTAAGTTATCACAAGTACGGAATTCTCATGTCTATATTAATAAAATGAAACAATAATTTTCAATAGAGAGATTGAAATTAGTTCATTAGTTGCTTTAATTATAAGGTTAAAATTCTTCAAACGTAACAAATCTGGATTATGGGTTGTGTGCTCAAAATATTAAATCAGTTTTGACGCTTTATGTTAAAGCATAGTCTAAGCATTAAATGGTGGGCTTCGGAACGATAAATAATGGACTTCCTCACTTTCAAGTGCCCAATTCCATTTGCACATTGTAATCATGCGCATATTATTTTCTCTAAACCATACAAAGTTGAGTGGCTTCCACAAATAGTCGTTGTAGAAGAGCGTCTTAAAGAAATCGACTTGACAGAGGTATTCTAGGGTCCAACGAAGCACCACACAACAAAGAAAAATTATGCTGCCGTCATCAATGAATATATTTTTTACTATATATTGTGATATATATGTCTTTTTACTTACTTAGATTAATTTTTTTTAAGTAAGTTAAGACTTCGAGTGGCTCTTTATAATTTTAATTGAACAAGTTTATCTTTTATTAGTGTCATTTCTGCAGGAATTTAGTAAAAGATGATTTACAAGTTGTGATAATTCTGCTCCATTTTGAAGATTAATATTATATTGTTGGATATAAAAGTTCTAAGAAAAAGGAAAATTAAGTTTTTGTTAGTAAATTTTTGGAAGCCAATCTTAAAAAAAAAAAAAAATAAGAAAATTATTATTTGAAATTTTTTTATAAAAAATATATAAAATTTAAAAAAAAAGTATATATATTTTATGATTCAAACTCATATACAACAAACCATGTACTCATTGGTTTGCTTCTTAATTAAGGTTTCATGAACTTTTTTCAAAATATAATTATTATGTGTATGTCCAATGTTATCATTTAAAAGTGGATTTTTCCAAATCTTCTCCAATTTGACTATTTGTAATTAAAAATATTCTAATAATAAATTGATATATAATTAAATAATTTTAAGTTCTAAAATATCTGGAAAAAAAAATAATATATAATTGAATTTATTATTTGGAAATTCTTTTATAAAAATAAAAAAAAAAACTATAAAATTTTAAAAAGTTGTGTAAACATTTTATGATTTAAATTCATATGCAACCAAAGAATTGTCTTAGGCACTTTATTTTTTTGTGAAATTTTACTCTGAAAATTATATAGTCCTTATGATCTCTTTTATTTTTATTTTTATCTATGTACATGCCTACTCCCAAAATTATGTAGTCCTCATGATCTCATTTTTATTTTTAATTTTTTAGGTACATGCCTATATTATATCATTATTCATGTACTAGTTGATTTGCTTCTTAATTAAGGTTTGATCATTTTTTTTTCAAAATATAACGAATATGTATATGCCCAATGTTATCATTTAAAAATGAAGTTTTCCAATTCCTCTCCAATTTAGCTATTTGTAATTAAGAACATACTAATGGATAAATTATTAAACAATTAAATCACTTTATGTTGTAAAATATTTGGAAAAAAATTAATATATGATTAAAATTATTATTTGGAAAAAATTATTAAAATATATATATATATATATATATATATATATATTTTAAATATGTATATATTTTATGATTCAAACTCATATACAACCAAAGAATTGTCTTATGCACTCTATTTGTTTGTGAAATTTTTTTATAAACAAATAAAATATATATATATATTAAATATGTATATATTTTATGATTCAAACTCATATACAACCAAAGAATTGTCTTATGCACTCTATTTGTTTGTGAAATTTAATCCGAAAATTATACATTCCTTATGATATCATCTCTATTTTTGGGTATTGGCCTTATCAATTTTTCATTTAAATGCTAATATGTTAAGATATCTCCAATCTCATTTATGTCTTTGATGGCAATTTTACAAATGAAAATGCATTGTTTTAGGAAATCAAATACTACAATAACATGCTTTTGGAACTTGAACTAATGGGGAATGTCCAATATGAATTGCTCGTTTAGAAGGATAAGCAAACATTCACTCCAAAACATATGTGGGTGTTCCCTCAAAAAATTTACTTCTATGGCTTCATATATGTTATTTTTCATATGCTAAACTTAAGGCGTTCCCTTTGCAATAATTGGTGCAATTGCTAGTTTAATTTATTTTAAGCAGAATTTCCCTCTCAGTTTCTGTCTCTAACATTTATATATCTCATTTCTTTTTCATTTCAACCATTTAACCAATCTGACTCCAAATCATCAATTTAATATTTTTATTCCAAACTTAATCTTTTGAATCTAAATCTATATTCCAATTTTTTATATGGTGGGAAAACCTATTATAATCAATGCAGGTTGTCTCATCATCCTTATTCAAGGAAACTCATGCCACCTAGAATAACTAGTTGGTGGTCTTGACTCATCATCCTTATTCAAATAAACTCATGCCACCTAGAATAAATAGTTGGTGGTCTTTAAAGGGGCAGGATTTCACTAACGAAGACAAGCTCCTAGCCAAGTAGAAGTACTTTTAGGGCATACTCTCTATAATTGAATTATTAATTAATAAGACTAAATCCATTTAAAATATATAGTACTCTTATATTGTTAGATTATATTAATTTATAAATTCATAAAACTAAAAATAAAATTTAAAAATAAAAATAAAAAGTTTATTGGTTACACCCAACTTTCTTGAAATTTCACCCAAGCTAGTTTGTTAATTAATAATTTAATTTTTAATTTTAATACATCAATCATCTTTCTCTTAATTCTCTAATGTCTAGTTTGTTATTTAATAATTTAATTTTTAAATTTATTTATTTAATAATTTGATTTTAAATTGAAATTCAAATACATCAATGATCTATTTTACTCAATCAATCCATCATGGTACTCTCCATTTTTCAGCTCTCTAACAAGTAGTTTTTCTCTTTATCTATATATATTGGTCCAACATTCTTCCTATCATCTGTAAAAGCTTCTTTCCCCTCAAACTTCTGGTTCTTTGAAAAAAATACACAACATTCCAAAAGTTCTCATCAACAAAGACTGGAAATTTTTTAAGAAATCTCCTTCCTACCAAGTTGTAATATCCATAAAGAATTCAAAATGAAATATTTTCACAACATCTCCTTCATATCATGTTATAATACTTTTGGTTAAAATTATATTCATATTCATATTCATTTCTTCATTCTTATAACAGACATTGTTTTCTTATTTAGATAATAATTTATTTTTATTTGAAAAGAAACACTACCAACTCCACATTAAGTGCCACAAAATATGTGTTTCTCAAGAAATAACATGTAAATTGATATAGTTTATCCCTGAAGTAGCCCACATTGAAATGATATTTTTTTAAATATGTTTTTAAAAAAGCATTAATATTTCTTAATTCTCAAGATTAAATATTTTATTGCGGGAAAAAATTAATTTCATTTCTATATATATTTATATATAAAGTTGATATATAGACATAAACTAGTAAATATAGATCTTCAAATAGTTTATTTAAATATTGTGTTGAAATATTTTTGAAAAGTTTAAGGTTTAGACATCTTAGTCACAATTTACTTCTAATAGGGTTAGCTTATTTAAAAGTTGATATGAAATTATATTACCTTATGCACACATCTAGATATTTTATTGATGAGTTAAAGTGAGTGAAATTTTTTTACACATTAAGTTGTAATATCAACAACAAATAGATTGACCATAGTGACATTGGGACTATTAATATTTTATAGTACTTTTTACTAAAACTATTTAAAAATTGAATGATCTTAGCTCACATTATATATATAAACTCAGTAATAAAAATATAATGGAAATAAAATAATATTTAATTTGAAAAATAACATTAAAAAATGAGATGAATATTTTTAAATGTAAATTAGTATAATTCATTTTCTTACTTATACCATGAGTTCTATAAAGTATCTCTATCTATCTTCACCTAGATTCTCCCAATAAGGGTTCTACAGTAACAACATACACATACAACTTATTATGACCTAAAGACCAGCTACATCTATGGTTGCTCCTTCCTGTGATGCTAGTAGTGAAGAAACATAAGTTGTGATGTCATGCAAACCTCTATAATATATTAAATGTAGACAAAGTGAATAATAAAAAAAATAAAAAAAATTGGCTTAATTTATTTTAAAAATAATATTTTATATTTGTGATATTTTATTACATCATTATTTTCATGTTAAAATGGAAAATAATACACAATATTAATTGACATCATTAAGTTTTAAATAATCATAAAAATAAATAAAAATGTGTGATATTAAAAGATAAATTATAATATTTTATTTTGGAAAATAGAAAGAAAAATAAGTCAATGTACACAAAATAACCCTTAATCAATATGCTATTTTCAGTTAGAAATACATAATACTTCAATACTTTCCACTTTGACGGTAAAAATATTATAGATCCATAAAATTTATACTCCTTGCTTGTACTTTATTGTACCTAATAAAATAATTATAAAATATAATACTATATACTAAATTAAAAATTTAACTACTAATTTAATTATAAAAAACTTAATAGATATCATTTAATTCAAAAAAAAATTGAATAGATAAAATTATAAATTGATATGTTTAAAATGCCTGAACCAAAAGATGACATGGAAAACGTTAAAATGTTAAATCCATGAGAGATGCAACAAAAAAAGCCTTTAGACTTGGTGGTTGTGAACACGGAAATGGTTGATCTATTAGACTTCCATATCTGGTCTAGGTTGAAAGACAAAAGATCTTTGAGTAGCATGCCAGCTGTCGTGCACAGGACATTCGGTAAGCCATGTCCATGTATTTTCCCTTAAATTATAAACAAGCGCCTCATTACCGAACGCACGCACATATCTGATGCACACCAAATCCCTCGTTCCTTCAAAATCAAACCTTAAACTTCCATAATAAGAGATGGCATCCGGATCCAAAATATGTGGAGGCATCCTTGCAATCTCTGTAACCCTAACCGTTGAGGAGTGTAAATTCTCTAACTCAGATATAATAATAACACCCAAATCGCATATGCATGAACCTAGAAGCACTCGTGACCCACAAGCGAACAGGTCGTTGCACCTGTTCCAATTATCCTCTAACAGTAGCGGCGTGAACACGAACGTCCTGTTTTAGATGCTGAAAACCACGATGCTCGGCGTTAAAGAATTTCGATCCCGACACTTCCAGTACAAGCAATTCCCGGAAACAACAATCCTCTTTGACCACAAAAAGGTACAGACCACAAAGGTACAGGTGTTCTAATATGTTGTGGCAGGATTCCCGCTGTACTCCACGACCTCCTACTCGAATCATATATTTCTACTCTCTCTGCCGTTTCCATGTTGACTATCGCTATCACTTTATATGTGGCTCCATTGTGACGGTGGCCCTCCTCCGCCACGATGGTCAAAGCCCAAATGGCGCCATCGTCTATCCTAGGAAGTTGTAACGACTTTCCTGTAAGAGGATTGCAGACAATGTGGATGGGCACAGAACTGCGAATATTAAAATACTTTATTGTTGCCAGGAAAAGGCCTGCGGCCGTCACCCCCACCAACCACCTCTCAACGCCATACTGTCTCCGTAAGAAGGCGAGGGAGAGTATTTTCACTGTGCGTGTGAAGAAGCAGAGCCTCACGTAATTCGACGAGTCGAAGTTATCGAACAAAACGAAGCCAAGTTTTCTTGTTGGGAGGTGCCGCAAGCCAATCCTTAGTTATGAATTGTGTGAATGAAAGCAGGGCATTCCATTATCTACACACGAGGCAATATCTACATAAATTTTCCGCTGGCAACCATGCCAATACGTTCACCTTCAGATCGTTGGTCAATTCAGACCACCATGCTGACAACTCCTGCGGACCTTCCCTTCCAGTAATTTCCATTTTTAATGGCAATATATATTTTGATTTTTATATAGCAAATCTTTTTGAAAGAATGTAACAAATTCGGTTTGAATTGGTGAAAGCTCATGCTTGTGTTTAATTCTGTGCTCAATAAGTCTGCAGAGCACAGAGAGACAAGGTGGTAAATGATATCACAAGCTATCACAGATGGTTTGAATGTAATAATTTCAAGTCCAACGGTTCGACTACAAAACAATGTATACTGTTTTGCACTCGAAACGTCCACTTACACATTAAACGGTTGGTCGGAACTCGAATCGTCCACTTAGAAATTAAACTGTGGATCGGAATATATTCCACCACACTCACTGCACATTCTACGGCTGTTCATTTTGATTGTAAAATAGCCCACATTTTACTGTTGCAAATATTTATTTTTTACAATTTTTTTCCCATAAGATACTACATAATTATATAATTCAGCCTGGTGTTCATTCTTAGTTAAGCGCCAATATATAATAGTAATATATTCATTCAGCACTTTTTTTATATATTATAATAATAATACACAGTCTCAAAGTTTTCATCAATAATAATTATTATTAGAAATTGAGCCAGAAGGTCACCAAGATAAAATATTTTTAATGTTTTTAAAATTTATATATTAATGTATATTTATGTAGAATTATCCATATTTTTACTTAATTTACCTATTATTTTTGTAATATCATAAATATTGGTTGGATAAAAAAATGGGTATGGTAGGAAGTCTGGTTCAGCTTTGCCCAAATACAACAAAAACCAATAAGGATTGAAGGTTGAATGTAAGTTTTATTTATTCAATTGCTGTTTAATTGAAGGAAATTTAGTAGTCTCAAAAAATATGGTCAAGGACAAAAACCAATAAGAATTGAACATAAGGCTGATCCTAGGTTTCAATTCTTCAATTGGTGCTTAATTGAAGGAAATTAAGTAGCCTTCAATTGGTGCTTAATTGAAGGAAATTAATTAGCCTCAAAAAATATGGTGAAGAGATAGATCATGCTTGCTTTAGTGTTGCTTTTTTCCTATGGACTCCAAATCACTCAACCACAAATTTTACAATTTCTTAGTCGTAACAACCTTATAAAGAGAACTTGAAAATTTTAATTTAACACAACAAATGTTGTAAAACAATGATCCAATGTCAAATATATATTAAAAGTATGATTGTAATTATAAACAAACAAGAATATAGAGATCAAGAATTACTTGTGGCAACTCCAGGCACCTAAGAATGACATAGTAATTAAGATATAGATTCAAGATAGAGTTAATAAAGAAAAGACTTGTCTCACAATGTATTAACAACTTTTCTCTGTTTCAACAAGCTATTGATAAACAACTGTGTTACTTTAAGATTACTTATTTTAACTGAATACCTCTGTTATATGCCAATCCATTAATCTAGATCCTTCATTTCAACTAAATACCTATCTTACATGCTAATACATTAATCACATTAATCTCTAATTAATAAGTATAAAAGATAAATTGCACAAAAATCCCACATAAAAAAATACCTTTCATGTATATAATCTAAACCAACAAAAATTTCAAATAATTCATCGTACCCCTGGATTGAAGAAATAAGTTGAGATTTATAATAGAATTGCTGATAGCTATTATGGAGAGGGACAAAGCTGCATTATTGAAGAGATCAGAATTAGTGAGGGAATTAGAAAGGGCTTTGCAGGATGTGATGGAGATGAAGTCAGACTGAAACTTACGGGGCTTGAGCAGCCCAACACACCCATTCAATCCCTTGCATAGTCTTCCCTGGAATTTCTTCATAAATAATATATAGAGGTAGAAACCTCGCATAGTCTTCCTTGGAATTTCTTCACCAGCCTAGATCCATCTTAACTTCGAAGCGCCGAGAGGGATCAAATCTCTCGAGGTGAAAACCTCTTTTTTGAGTGCAAAAATTGAGGAAAGGTTTTCACCTCGAGAGATTTGGTCCCTCTCAGCGCTTGATAGATCTAGAGTTAAGATGGATCTAGGCTGGTTTTAGTCATGTGCGACCAAGGAAAATCTATCGATAATATGAGGAACATATGCTTAATTTTATCAATAATATGTCAATACATCTAATATTAACATAACCATTTTAAATATGTTAAATATGTCTGAGATTCATTGAGTCATTTTAATTTTAAATTTGATTAGTTACCTCAGTTTGTTTAGATGATAAATATTGTAAGATAACTTTAATGATGAAATAGAATTTTGAACGCAAAGTGACAATGTAATAATATTGAATGATAGAAACTGTGAATAATAAGAATGTAGTCAATTACAAAGTCTTCATTGTGATCGATTTCAAACTATTTTCTTCTACTATTCTTATTTTCACCCATGTTAGTTTTGTCATATTTTCATATTGATTATTTGAAAAGGATAGTTGGAATCGTAAACCATTTAAATATTTAGCTCGAGCTGTTTTAGTAAACATCATACCTTGTCTCTCTTGCTCTCCAATATTAATAGGTTGAATTACTATAACACAAAAATCAATGTACATTGTCAATATTTTTTTGTGCTTACACTGAAATCATTGCACACACACTATTAATCCAATGAATTTAAAATTAATGTACCATCATACATCAAATTAGAAATCAACATATACACTGAAATCAATGCAACTAATGCAAGAAATCAAATAATAATAGAAAACAACATCTACACTAAAATCAATGCATCTAATGCAAGTAATGAAATATGATTAGAAATCAGCATCTACACTCAAATAAATGAGTCTAGTGCAAGTAGGAAAATAGGATTTAAAGCCAACATCTACACTGAAATCAATGCATCTAGTGCATGCAATCAAATAGGATTAGAAATCACCATCTACACTAAAATAAATGCATTTAGTGCAAGGAATCAAATAGGATTATAAATCATATACATTTAAATCAATGCATTTAGTTAAATCATCTACATTTAAATCAATGCATTTAGTGCAAGAAATCAAATATAATTATAAATCAACATCTACATTGAAATTAATGTATCTAGTGCAAGCAATCAAATAAGATTAGAAATCACCATCTACACTGAAATCAAGGCATTTAGTGAAAGCAATTAAATAGGATTAGAAATCACCATATACATTGAAATCAATCCATTCAGTGCAAGCAATCAAATAGGATTAAAAATAATCTACATTGAAATCAATTCATCTAGTGAAAGAAATCAAATATAACCAAAAATCAAAATCTACATTAAAATTAATGCATCTAATGAAATCAATCAAATAGGATTAGAAATCATCATCTACACTGAAATTAATGTGTTTAGTGCAAGAAATCAAATAGGATTAGAAATCATCTACATTAAAATCAATCCATCTAGTGTAAGTAATCAACTATAATTAGAAATCAACATCTACACCAAAATCAATTCATCTAGTGCAAGAAATCAAATAGGATTAGAAATCACCATCTACACTGAAATCAATGCATCTACTGCAAGAAACCTTCTTCCCTATCTCCCCCATATATATCTATATATCCATCCATATCTCCTTCTTTTTCTCTTTATCTCACCCCACCATACACACACTCTCTCTCACTACATATCTATCAATTTCCTTGTCCCTCCCTCCTTCTCTCCATCTATCTTTTTTTCTCTTCACCTTACATCTATATCTATATCTCACTCTATCTCTCTATATCAACTCCAAAACATAAACTCTCTTTCTCCAATATATCTATCTATATATCACTCCCTCCTCCTCCTCCTCCTCCTCCTCTCTCTCTCTCTCTCTCTCTCTCTCTCTCTCTCTCGCTTCTATCTCTCTTCCTTCCTGCTACCCTTTCTCCCTCTCTCTCCATCTTCTTTATCACTCCCTCTCTCTCTCTCTCCACCTTTCACCCTCTATGTCTTTATTCTTACCTCCCCCTCTCTCCCTCTCCATCTTCATATCTCTTTCCCTACCTCTCTTCACTCTCTCTCCTCCTTTCTCTCCCCCCTCTCTTTCTATCTATCTTCACCTTCCAACTTTGTTACCATATGCCTCTCTCTCTCCTTCTCTCCCCCCTTCTCTCCATATCTCCTTATTTGTCTCTTTATCTCACCCCAAAACATACACACTCCCTCTTCATCTCTCCCTTGTCACTCCCCCTCTCTCTCCACTACTCACTCTCCATGTATTTATTCTTCCCTCCCTCTCTCCTCATCCAGCTCCATCTCTCAATCCCTCCCTCTCTCCCCCTCCAGATCCATATTTCTATCCCTCCCTCTCTCCTCCTCTCTTTCAAGTCCCCTCTCCTTTCCTTCCTCTCTCTCCCTTTCTCTCCTACCTCCATTTCTCTTCCCCCGTCTCTTTCTCTCTCCATCTCTCAATCCCTCCCTCTCTCCCCCTCCAAATCCATATTTCTATCCCTCCCTCTCTCCTCCTCTCTTTCAAGTCCCCTCCCTTTTCCTTCCTCTCTCTCCCTTTATCTCCTACCTCCCTTTATCTTCCCCCATCTCTCTCTCTCTCTCTCTCTCTCTCCTACAATCCTCTCTTCCCCCATCACTCTCTTCCTCTCTCTCATCATTCCTCTCTCGCCTCCTTCTATTTGACCCCCCAGCTCTCTTTCTTTCTCTCTCTCTCTGTCCTCCAATCCTCTCTCTTCCCCCATTACTCTTTCTCACTCTCCAACTATCTTACTATTTATATCCCTTTATCCTTCTCTCCCCCCTTGTCTCCATCACGCCTATGTATCTTTATCCCACCCATAAGCATACACACTCTCTCTCCATCTCTCCCTTGTCACTCCCTCTCTATGTATTTCTTCTTCCTTTCCTTGCTCCGCCTCCAGCTTCATCTCTCTATCCCTCCTTCTCTCCTCCTCCTCTCATCCTTTCTCTCCTACCTCCCTCTCCCTTCCCCCTTATTTCTCTCTCTCTCACTCTTTACCCTCCAATCCTCTCTCCTTCTCCCTCCCTCTCTCCTTATCTCTCTCCCACCTCCATCTTTATGTCTCCCTCTCCCTCTCTTACCCTTCTCTAACTCTCTCACTCTTCTCACACTCTCTCTCTTCATTCCTCTTCTCCCTTCTCCTTCAATTTATCTCCATATCTCCCTTGTCACTCCCCCTATTTCTCCACCTCTATCATATATCATGATATATTAATATATATTACAATATAATAAATTTAATATTGTATTAATCTAAACATATTAAATTTAATAATATTAATATTTTAATATTAATTTTAGGGTTAATAATGGTATTTTTGGCATGGTATTAATAATAATTTGGTCTATGGTATTTGACCCTTATACTTCATATATAACTAGATCTTGATTTCTAATTGTATTTGATATATTTTTATTTATTTACCATACTTCTTTATACCTCTTTTATATTTACTTATTTACCATACCTATTTTATAAATATATTATTTGGCCCATTGTATTTTCCCATGGTATTATTAATAGTTTGTCCCATGGTATTTGACCCACAGTATTAATAATAATTTGTCCCATAGACTTCACCTAAATAGAACCTGTTTTTGAGTTTTTGTAAATATAAAGTGGTTTATTGAGTAAATATAAAAATCAGGTTTATTTATTTACCATACCTCTAGTTTATTTTATTTTTTTATTTATTTACCATACCTATGGTTTATTTATATTTTTACGTATTTACCATATATTATTTACTTACCATATCTCTTTTTTGAGTGTTAGTAAACTCTTCATATTCTAAGTTTATATCGTTTAAATTTATTTTTAATAAATTTTTAACTGTTCATTTATATGTTTATGTAAGTTATTGTTCAAGTCAACATTTTTTTTGGCTTCCGACATACTTACACATTGGAGTCATACTGGGCTGTAGTATGCGCCTCTTGGCGCAATAAATAATATATAGATGTAGAAGTCTTCGGTGATTCTAGATCACACACTAGAGAGAGATGTAAAATCAAAATGTGTGATACTGTTATAAGTTGTCATGAGTCGATCCACTGTGGTTTGAGTTCAGCTTTAAATTTATTTTTAGTGGATTGGAATGTCAAGAAAATAAAAATGAATTAATTGATTGCTAGAATTTTTTTAAAATAAAAAATATAATTTTGTTGATAAATATATTTATTTTTAAATAATATTTTTATAATTTTATTTAAATAATAAATAAATGGATTATGAAGTAAGTGTTTAATGTTTATTATACATTAATTTATATGAACATTTACAAGTTATTTAATTTAATTTTTATGATAAAGAGAAAAAAAAAATTCTATAAATTTTAATTCTTTTTATAATTAATAACAATAATAATTTTAAAAAAATTATAATTTTGTTGGTTTTTATGTTTCTTAATTGTATTTTAATTCTTATAGTGAATAATTTAAAATAAAGTTAATTTTAAATTAATGACCTCATATATCTTCTATGAAGGACATGAACTATAAATTTATAACTTCCAACAAATTTTCTATTAGATTTGAAAGATTTGCCTCCAAAATAAGTTGAGTTCCATTTATCAACATGCTCTATCTTTTATATGAATTTCTGGGACAAATACAACAAACATGTAATAAAATGAATAGAATACAACACAACCATAAATTAAATTAAAATAAAATGGTTTGAGTACATAAGTCATCTTACTCATTCACATTTTGCTGATATTCAGCAAAGGAATAAAATAGGTATCATACAACAATTATAAACAAATGAAAAGTGAAGAAATGGATGTCAAAGCATACCGTCTTAAAGAGATGCAGAGTACACAGGAAGTCGGTTCACATGCAACAGGAAAGGAGACAATCTTACCAAAGCATGAGAAAGAAACAAACTTCGGCCTATAAGCCCCTTCAAGTTCCAAAAGAATCATAACCATTAAGTTTAACTTCTCCACCTACCTCCAGTGTTGCTTTCAATTGAGTTGCACCTTGTCTTTGTTCTTGTTCAGTGGTCTCTCATACGGTTACCACTCTAAAGCTCCCAATCCTTCTCCCTTCCATTCTAGGCGATCATTCATAATATTTATTTCTTTAGTCTATTTTTTATCACCTCGTACAACATAATAACCTCCCAAAAACTCTCAAAACCCCAATTTCCGCCCAAAATATAATAGTTTGAATGGGACTAAAGGGGTGGAAGCTCCACTCCGAGCGACCTATATTTGGTTGTGTTACAGATGGCTTCACTGCTGAGATGCAAAAAGAATAAAAGCCAAACCAGTCAGGGTACTACTAGTACAAAGCATCATGCCTAGGGGTAGGAGAAGGGAAAGCAGAAAATTTAAGCAAAAGGCAAAGGAAAATTCAAGGAAACTGAGAGGGATAAGAAGAGGAATAGAGGTAGATGGTGTTGTCTCGACAGTTTTGTTAATTCATAGGTTGAATTGTTTCAATTTGGTGGCTCTTGGCAGTTCTTTATAATTCTCTTCCATAGTTTTTGACAGAGGCCATCACTGGCCCTCTATCGGACCCTCCCTGTCTCAAGTTAAAGATGGAAGGCATGATCAAGCACCATCAAGTTGTTTTCGTCCCCGAGATCGTCCTCGGATGACTCAAACTCTACGAGGGATGCCTTTGTGCTGATGGCCTCTTCAGGAAGCGCCTCTCTGTATGCAAGCAAATTTATAAGAATTCTCGCTGCATGAATACCTTTAAATGTGCCGTTCAACACAAATATTAGGCTTGCGATTAAATTTGGGTGACCGTCCAACTTAATATTCATCGTTATTTTATAGTTTTGATTCATCTCTAGAGAAAGAAAACCCAAAGCTTCTCCTTTCATGAGCCTTCTACTCACAGATTTATTTTCGCATATTGAAGAATGTTTCTGAGATTTCTTATGGCGAAGACTATCTGCCAGATCATTTTCCTCGTGTCTTTTCTCATCGAGCATGTGGTGATTGCTAGTTTTTTTACAATCTACAAAGCGAGCTCCGATGTCTCGATTGTGAATAATTCATCATGCCTCATGGATTCAGAAATTTGTTGGTCGAAACACTAAATTCAGCCGTGCATCATAAAAAAATCATTCAACATTGACATAATGTTAAGAGCCACTCATTTGGAAATGTTGAGACTAATAAAAACAGGTGTAAAAAAATAGGTGTACAATTGTTAAGTGAGTGAGCACAAATACCTCTGTACAAATGTCAACTTGAGAAAAAAAAAAAAAAATATGATTAAAAAAAAAAAATTCCGGTTAGCCTAATTATAAAATATATTACACTACACTTTAATAAAAAAATATTTGCATTATTTTAAAAAATATCATCAATTAAAAAAACCATTTTTCTTTTATTACCTTATATTAAACTTTTATAACCAGCATATTAACACTAATACATAATAATTCATTTTAATAAAAGTTAAATACATTTTACAATTTTTTAAAAATAAGCACTACACTTTTTATAAATTAAATTTACACAATAATTCAATGGAAGTTAAATACATTTTAGCGCCCTTCCAAAATAAGCATTATACATTTTTATATATTTAATTTACACACCAACATAGGGGTGCCATTAGGTTCAAAGTATATACCGAATTTGAAATATTACCGACCTAGATCCTGCGACTGCGGATGTTTATCATGCACCGAGAGGGATCAAATATTTCGAGATGAAAACCTATTTTTTGAGTGCAAAGCTTGAGGAAAGGTTTTCACCTCGAGAAATTTGATCCCTCTCAACGCATGATAGATTCAGAGTTAGATGGATCTAGGTTGGTTCTAGTTGGAGGCATCAACGTCACATTTTTCAGATTATTAATTTTTTTGTATATTTTTGAGATGTAAGATGGATCTGGTTTCGGTCGTGTGCTTCCAAGAAAAATCTATCAAAGATATGATCAATTTTATCAATAATATGTAAATATCTCAAATATTAATATAATCATTTTAAATATGCTAAATATTTATGAGATTAACGTGGTCATTTTAATTTTAAATTTTCTTAGTTACCTCATCGTTGAGATGATAATTATTGTTAATAACTATAATGATGAAAAATGATGAAATATTTTTTTTAAATGCAAAGTGACAATAATAGTGTTGAAAGATAGAAAATGTGAATAATAAGAATGTACTCATGTTACAAATAGTCTTCATTGTGATCAATCTTAAACTATTTTCTTCTACTATTCTTATTTCCTCCCTTGTTAGTTTTGTTATCTTTTCATATCGATTATATGAAAAAGAAAATTTAAATCATAAACCATTTAAGTCTTTAGCTCGAGCTATTGTAGTAAACATGTTACCTTGTCTCTCTTGCAAGCAATCAAATTGAAATCAACACATCCAGTGCAAGCAATCAAATAGTATTAGGAATCATCACCTACACTGAAATCAGTGCATCTAGTGCAAGTAATCATATATAATTAGAAATAAATATCTACACTAAAATCGATGCATCTAGTGCAAATAATCAAATAGGATTATAAATCACCATCTCCACTTAAATCAATCCATCTAGTGCAAGAAATATTCTTCCCTCTCTCCACACTCCATCCATATCTATATCCCCATCCATCTCTTTTTTTTTGTCTCTATCTCACCCCCCTAAACACACACGCTCTCGCACTCCATATATATCATTCTCTTTGTCGATCACCCTCTCTCCCCATCTCTCTCTTCTTCCCTCTCTTCCCCTTATCTCCCTCTCCCCCGCTAATATCTCTCTTTCCTCCTTTTGTCCTCTCTCTCTCTCTCTCCATCTTCCTTATCACTCACTCTCTCTCTCTCTAGGAACCAACATCTACACTAAAATCAATGCATTTACTCAAAGAAATCAAATAGGATTAGAAATCGCCATCTACACTAAAATCAACACATCCAGTGTAAGCAATCAAATTGTATTAGAAATCACCACCTACACTGAAATCAATGCATCTAGTGCAAGTAATCAAATATCATTAGAAATAAATATCTACACTAAAATTGATGCATCTAGTGCAAATAATCAAATAGGATTAGAAATCACCATCTCCATTTATATCAATCCATCTAGTGCGAGAAATATTCCTCCCTCTCTCCACCCTCCATCCATATCTATATCCCCCTCCATCTATTCTTTTTTGTATCTCTATCTCACCCCCTAAACACATGCGCTCTCGTACTCCATATATATCAATCTCTTTTTCAATCACCCCCTCTCCCCATCTCTCTCTTCTTCCCTCTCTTCACCTTCCATCTATATCTCTATCTTCAACTTCTCTCCCTCTCCCCCATCAATATCTCTCTTTCCTCCTTTCCTCCTCTCTCCCTCTCTCTCCATCTTCCTTATCACTCTCTCTCTCTCTCTCTCTCTCTAAAAACCAACATCTACACTGAAATCAATGCATTTACTCAAATAAATTAAATAGGATTAGAAATCGCCATCTACACTAAAATCAATGCATTTAGTGCAAACAATCAAATAGGATTAGAAATCATCTACATTGAAACCAATTCATCTAGTGCAAGTAATCAAATATAATTATAAATTGACATCTAAATTGAAATCAACAAATTCAGTGCAAGAAATCAAATTGTATTAGAAATCACCACCTACACTGAAATCAATGCATCTAGTGAAAGTAATCAAATATCATTAGAAATAAATATCTACACTAAAATTGATGCATATAGTGAAAATAATCAAATAGGATTATAAATCACCATCTCCACTTATATCAATCCATCTAGTGTGAGAAATATTCTTCCCTCTCTCCACCCTCCATCCATATCTATATCCCCCTCCATCTCTTCTTTTCTGTCTCTCTATCTCACCCCCCTAAACACACACACTCTTGCAATCCATATATATCAATCTCTTTGTCAATACCCTCCTCTCCCCATCTCTCTCTTCTTCCGTATCTTCACCTTCCATCTATATCTCTATCTTCCCCCTCTCTCCCTCTCCCCCGTTAATATCTCTCTTTCCTCATTTTTTCCTCTCTCCCTCTCTCTCCATCTTCCTTATCACTCACTCACTCTCTCTCTCTCCACCTTTCTCTCTCTATTTCTTTCTTCTTACCTCTCTCCCCCTCCCCCTCCAAGTCCATCTCTCTTTCCCTCCCTCTCTCCACT
This sequence comes from Pinus albicaulis, assembly GCA_034641835.2. Classification (NCBI taxonomy): domain Eukaryota; kingdom Viridiplantae; phylum Streptophyta; class Pinopsida; order Pinales; family Pinaceae; genus Pinus; species Pinus albicaulis. Next base: position 44,343 of record JAXQQM020059661.1, read on the forward strand.
CTCTCACATCCTCTCTCTTCCTTCCTCTCTTTCCCTTTCTCTCCCATATCTCTCTCCCTCTCTCTCTCTCTTCACCCACCAACTATGTTACTATATCCCTCCCTCTCTCCTTATATCTCCTTCTCCCCCCTTATCTCCATCTCTCCTTATTTGTCTCTTTATCTCAACCCCAAACATACATGCTCTCTCTCTGTCTCTCCCTTGTCACTCCTTCTCTCTCTCCACTTCTCACTCTCTATATTTCTTATTTCCTACATCTCTCCCCCTCCAACTCCATCTCTCTTATCGATCCCTCTCTCCTCCTCTCTCTCAAGTCCTCTCTCTCGTCCTTCCTCTCTCTCTCTCTCTCTCTCTCTCTCTCTCCCCTAAATCTCTCTCTCTTCCCTGATCTCTCTCTCTCTCTCTCTCTCTCTCCAATACTCTCTCTTCCCCCATCACTCTCCTCCTCTCTCTCATCCTTCCTCTCTCTCCCTTTCTCTCCCACCTCTCTCTCTCTCTTTTCCCTCCAATCCTCTCTCTTCCCCCATATCTCTCTCTCTTTCTCTCTAATCCTCTCTCTTCCCCCATCCCTTTCTTTCTCTCTCTCTTTCCACCCCTCTCTCTCTCCAACTACATTACTATATCCCTCCCTCTCTCCTTCTCTCTTCTTCTCTCCCCCCTTCTTTCCATACATCTTACTTTGTCTCTTTATCTCACCCCTAAACATACACACTCTCTCTCCATCTCTCCCTTATCACTCTCTCTCTCTCTATTTCTTATTAGTTATGTAAACTAATGAACATAAATATTCGTAAATATAAAGCAGATTATGGAGTAAATATGAAAAGAGGTTTTATTTACTTACCATACCTCTAGTTTATTTATATTTTTATTTAATTACCATACCCTTTTTCTTTACTATGGTATTTGGCCCATAGGCTTGTTATATAATTAGATTTTTATTTATAATCCTATTTGATATATTATTATTTATTTACCTTTCCTCTTTATACCTCTTTTATATTTATTTATTTACCATACCTCTTTATACCTATTTTATATTTATTTATTTATTTATCATACCTTTTTATACCTCTTTTATATTTATTTATTTACCCATGGTATTTGGCCCATGGTATCAATATTAATTTGTCCCATGGTATTCGTCCCATAGGCTTCATCTAAATAAAACCTCTTTTTAAAGTTTTTTAAATATAAAAAGGTTTATGGAATAAATATAAAAAGAATTTTTATTTATTTACCATACATCTAGTCTATATATTTTTTTATTTATTTACCATAGCTCTGGAGTAAGTATAAATTCATTTTACAAATATTTAATTAAAATAAATATTAAAAGATTTTGGATTTTGATTGTTTGTGTTGAATTAACTCTTTTCCTTTGATTTAGGAAATGGTATTGACTTTAGTAAAAGGTAAAGATGTTTAAAATTTTACTTAATTTGGAAATTCAATGTGGTAATTTTTTTTGTTAAAGGTAAATTTATGATCCATTCAAATTCACATATATAATTTACTATCCATTCAAATTATATAAATAATACATAATTGTATTAGAAATTGATATATGTTCTAGCACAATGGGATTTTTATTTTTTATTTTTAATTTTAATTTAAAACTTAAGCTGACATTTTGTATGAGGACGTGACACACCTTACATCGGGGTCATATTGGGCTGTAGATGTTGCCTCTGCATGTAATCTGACATACTTGATTTCCATAGTAAACTTATACATCAAACTTCACTTCACAATTACTTAAACGTGCAAACAGTAAAATTAAACATAAAATATAACATTAATACTTCACAATTACTTAAACGTGCCAACACTAAAATTAACCATAAAATATAACATTAAGCTCGGTTTTTAACTACTTGTACTAATTTTATACGGCAATTTTGACCGTCCTGGTCAACACAAGAACAAAGAAATTCGTGATGAAATTGAGGACCGTGGAGAGAAAAACTTTAATTAAATAAAAAAAGCGATGAAACACATGCCAACAAATATACCTAACTTCTACAGCGAACCTCGGCCAGTTAGGGGAGCACGAGTCTAAACACGAAACGTCCACTTACAAATTAAATTGTGGGTCGGAACTCGAAACGTCCACCTAGAAATTAAACTGCGGATCGGAATATATTTAGGGTACATTTACTACACATTCTACGAGTTTGTTTCGATTGTAAAATAGCCCACATTTTACTTTAGTGTTGGGTCAGTGTTATATTCTTTCCATGAATAAGCACATTTTTGTTCCTTAATTTTCGGTGGGTAGTTTGCGTCCATGGTTTTGTGCATGGTTTTGCACATGGTATTGGGGTATGATGGTTTTCGGCCCCTAGTATTTTTGTAGATCCGGTCAAGGGAACTACGGTTATGTTCTAATCCAGGGTTTATGGATTGGGGTTTATGTATGCTTCGGCATGTATATATATGTGTGTTGTAACGCTAAAAGGAATATAATGAAAAATCAAGCTGGTCGTCCCGATTTGGGATCCAGGGGAAAATCTCTGTGTTTATCTGTTTTATGTTTTATGCTCTCGCTATTGTTTATTTTCTGTTATAAGATTCGTGTGTAGATAATTTATATTCAGGGTTAAAACCTACATTTGGTATCAGAGTTGTTTCGGCTTCAAGGGGACGCCTTTGCTGCTGAGGGTTTTTTTCTCGGGCCTGAGGTAGACCCTGTTCAGTGGGAGATCTGCGGGATCGATTCTTGCGGTGAAAGAAGATGGCGAGTGGCGGAAAGATAGAGATCGAGAAATTTAATGGTTAGAGTTTTGAGTTGTGGAAACTCAAGATGGAGGATCTGCTGGTGGATAAAGATTAGTGGATCGCGGTAGATCCAGGTACTAAACCAACGGCGATGTCAGATGAAGACTGGAAGAAACTGGATCGGAAGGCTAAGAGCACAATACGGTTGTGTGTCTCAGATTCAGTATTGTTGAATGTATCTGGGGAAGCTACGGCGAAGACCTTGTGGGAAAAACTTGGGACTTTTTACCAATCTAAGTCTCTGGTGAATAAGTTGTTCCTGCGGAAAAAGCTGTATAACCTGAGGATGAAGGATGGAGACTCGGTGACAGAGCATCTGAACGCCTTCAATACTGTGGTAAGTCAGTTGTCGTCTGTTGATATTAAAATCTCAGATAAAGATAAGTGCATCAGTTTGTTGTGCTCTCTACCAGACTCGTGGGACAGTCTGGTTATTGCAATAGGTAGCAATACAACTACCTTGAATTTTGATGACATTGTCTCAGCCTTGCTGTCGGAGGAAATGAGACGGAGAAATATGGAGGTTCAGAATGGAGATGCCTTATCTGTATGAGGAAGGTCCCAGAACAGAAACAAGAATAAGGTTTCAAGTGGGAGATCTAAATCTAGAGGGAGATCTAAATCTCCTGGAAAGTTTGTAAAGGTGTGCTGGAAATGCGGAAAGGAAGGGCACTACAAAAAGGACTGCAGATCTAAAGCTCCCGAGAAAGGAAAGGGATCTGATGATGCTCCTTCTGCAGAGGCAAAAACCACCTCGGATGAAGGTGGGGATGTGTATTTGGCTTCTTCTTCAAATACACATGTGGATCATGAGTCATGGTTAATTGACTCGGGTGCATCCTTTCACTTCACTCCCCATAGGGAGTGGTTCTGTGAGTATGAGAAATATGATGGTGATGTCTTCCTAGGGGATGATAGGAAGGCCAGAATCGTCGGACATGGAAAGGTCAGAAATTTATTTAACGATGTGGAAGGATTAGAACACTTCTTGGTGTTCTGCATATTCCTACATTGGCCAGAAATCTGATTTCTGTAAGCAAGATGGATGATGGAGGTGTAAAAACAGTGTTCGAGAAAGATTCCTGCAAGATGGTTCGGGGAGCACTGGTATTAATGCGGGGAGTTCGGACTGGAACTCTGTACAAGCTACAAGGTAGCACTGTTATTGATGGGTGTAACAGTTCTATGGTTCCTAAAAGTGGAGTGGAAAGCCTAGCTGTCTCTAGAGAAAAGACCATGCTATGGCATCAAAGGCTTGGACATATTGGAGAGAAGGGCCTTCGGATACTGCATAGAGATGGTATGGTAGAAGGTATGTCTAATTTTTCTCTGGATTTTGATTTCTGTGAACATTGTGTATATGGGAAGCAGAATCGGGTGATTTTTCCTTCTAGTGCTAAGAGGGCAAACAAGATATTAGAACTTGTGCACAGTGATGTGTTTGGGCCTGTGTCAGTTCCATCACTGGGAAAGTCTGTGTACTATGTTTCATTCATAGATGACTTCTCAAGGAATACATGGATATATTTCTTGAGGAAGAAATCTGAAGTCTTTGACAAATTTAAAGAATTTAAGGCTCTGGTGGAAAACTAGATAGAGAAGAAGATAAAGGCGTTGAGGACAGATAATGGTGGGGAGTTCTGCAAGAAGGAATTTGAAGAGTTCTGTAAGAAGTGTGGTATAGCACGGCAGAAGACTACTCCATACACACCTCGGCAAAATGGAGTTGCAGAAAGAATGAATAGAACACTGATGGAAAAGGCAAGAAGCATGCTCAGTGGTACCGGGTTAGGACAAGAATTCTGGGCAGAGGCAGTGGAGACTGCATGTTACTTAGTTAACAGATCACCTTCATCCGCGTTGGAGGATAAGACCCCACATGAGGTATGGACTGGTAAGAAACCCTCTCTTTCACATGTAAGGGTATTTGGATGTGATGCATATGTACATGTTCCAAAGGAGAAAAGGACCAAGTTGGATAATAAATCTGAAAGGTGCATCTTTATTGGGTATAAGGATGGTTTAAAGGGTTACAAGCTTTGGAACCCAGAAACAAGGAAGGTTGTGTACAGCCGAGATGTGGTGTTTAGAGAAGTGAAAGATGTTGTTAAACATGAAGTACTACCAAAGGAACCTGAGAAGATAGAGTTTGAGCTAAAGGAGGATGAATCAGACTCTACAACAGAAGAAGACTCAGAAGATGAAGAGCCACAAACTCCAGCTTTGAGAAGATCAGTTCGGGAAAGAAGGAAACCAGAAAGGTATAGTCCATCTGATTTTTGTTCAGGTTTTGCCTTAACTATAACTGATGATGAACCTAGAACTGTCAGGGAGGCAGTAGATTTAGAGGATGGAAAACTCTGGAAGGAGGCCATGGTTGATGAAATGGCATCCTTGCACAAAAACGATGCATGGGATCTGGTGGAGTTGCCGGCTGGAAGGAAGCCCATTGGGAGGAAATGGGTGTTTAAGAAGAAGATGAATGTAGAAGGCAAGGTGGAGAAATACAAAGCTCGGTTGGTAGCGAAAGGTTATTCCCAGGTGTCGGGAATTGATTTTGGTGATATTTTTTCTCCTGTTGCCAAATTTACTTCTATTAGATTACTTTTATCTGTTGCTGCTGCATTTGATTTTGAGATAGAACAGATGGATGTGAAGACAACATTTCTTCACGGGGATCTAGAAGAAGAGATCTACATGAAGCAATCTGAAGGATTTATGGTGAAGGGTAAGAAAGAACTGGTATGCAGGTTGAAGAAGTCTCTGTATGGGTTAAAACAGTCACCAAGGATGTGGTATCAGAAATTTGATACCTATATACGGGGACTTGGCTTCACCAGAAGCAAGGAGGATCACCGTGTTTATTTTAAATTAATTGGTGACCGTGTTATTTATTTGGTCTTGTATGTGGATGATATGTTGTTGATTGGAAATGACAAAGAAATTATCCAAGATTTGAAGACCCAACTGTTCTCCAAATTCGACATGAAGGATCTTGATGCTACAAACTATATTTTGGGCATGGAAATTAAGAGAGATCGGGCAAAGAGGAAGCTCTGGTTAAACCAGAGGAAGTATGTCGAGACTATATTGCAGAGGTTCAATATGCAGGATAGTAAACCGGTGAATGTTCCTATTCCTGTAGGTGTAAAGCTAGCTGCTGAACAGTGTCCCAAGACATAAGAAGAAGAGGAGTATATGTCCCATGTTCCATATGCAAGTGCAGTGGGTAGCCTGATGTATGCAATGGTCTGTACTAGACCAGACATTGCACATGCAGTGGGAGTATTGAGCAGGTTTATGTCAAACCCAGGGAAGGAGCATTGGACAGTAGTGAAGCAGGTTTTCAGATATTTACGTGGCACTAGTGATTATGGCTTGTGCTACCAGGGAAGACCGGGATTGGAAAGAATGTTGGACATTCGTGGTTTTGTTGATGCAGACTAGGCTGGAGATCTGGACCAAAGAAGATCTACAAGTGGGTATGTGTTTAGCCTATTTGGAGGCGCAGTCAGTTGGATGAGTAAAAGACAGTTTGTAGTGGCTCTTTCAACTATAGAGGAAGAATACATAGCAGCCACTCATGCAAGCAAGGAAGAAATTTGGTTGCAGAGATTGTGTTCAAGTATGGGGTTGGTACAACAAGCTATAAGGATAGACTGTGATAGCCAAAGTGCAATTTTCTTGGCTAAGAACCCTGCTTATCATTCAAAGACAAAGCACATTGATGTTCAATATCACTTTGTTAGAGATATGATTGAGGCTAAAAGGGTGTTGCTGGTAAAGGTGGACACTTTGAAGAATGTTGCAGATGCATTGACGAAGTCTGTGAGCACTCATAAGTTCTCTTGGTGTAGAGAAACAATGGGTGTTGAAGAATTGGGCCAATGACTAAGCTCTCCTGTGGCCCCCTGTGGAAAGAAAACAAGTGGGAGAATGTTGGGTATGTATGAGATTCCTTTTCATTGGGCTGAATTTAGGTAGTCATGGTGAGGGCTATCTCCCATCGTGGTGGTCCTGGTAGAGCACCCCAAGGAAAATTTTTGTTCCTTAATTTGTGAGGTTCCATGGCTCCATGGTTTTGTGCATGGTTTTGCACATGGTTTTGGGGTTCGATGGTTTTCGGCCCCTGGTATTTTTGTAGATCCGGTCAAGGGAACTACGGTTATGTTCTAATCCAGGGTTCATGGATTGGGGTTTATGTATGCTTCGGCATGTATATATATGTGTTGTAACACTAAAAGGAATATAATGAAAAATCAAGCTGGTCGTCCCGATTTGGGATCCAGGGGAAAATCTCTGTGTTTATCTGTTTTATGTTTTATGCTCTCGCTATTGTTTATTTTCTGCTATAAGATTCATGTATAATTTTTGTCTGTGGGTTAAAACCTACATGTAGAAAATATTTATTTTTTACTATTTTTTTCTTCATTTATATTACAGTAATTATAGCATCCAACTGGTGTTCATTAATCTGTTAAACACCCTTTTTAATTATATATTTTAGTTATAATAGCAATATATTGAGCTTCTTCTTTTTAAAGTTGTAACAGTAATATATTCATTCAACACATTCTTTAATAAATTATAATGGTAATATAATTAAAGAACTTATGATTAATAAAAAATAATGGAGATATTAGTTCAATTAAAAGCTGCTATAAAAATCTGTTTTCAGATTAACACAATAACTTAAATTTAAAATAATTTTATTGGACACTAGCCTCTCCTCAGTTTTATATGTACTCAGGTTTAGATGTACTTTATAGCAATTAATTATTTAATGAATAATGGTGTTGATTTATATATTAATGTATTAATTAAACAGGTTTAAATGTACTTTATAGCAATTAATTATTTAATGAATAATGTTGTTGGTTTGTATATTAATGTATTAATTAAATAGTTATGCATTTGAACATTCACATTAAAATGAATAATGTGATTGATATAGAGGAATGCTTCATTTGTATTTACTACTCATAAATATGTTATAATATAAATATGAATAATAATACTTTCATAAATATGTTATAATATAAATAAAAATACTAATACAAATAATAAAAATATTTTTATTATTATTATAATTAATAATAATTATTTATTTATAATAATTATTATTTAATATTAAATATTAATCATTATTATTTAATTTTATATTACTCTTAAATATTATTACTAGTATTTAATTTTAAATTATCTAATATAAATATGAACTCTAGGAATATGAGTTTTTAGATTAATATAATCTACAGATTGATATCATAAACCCAAAAGGTTAATACTAAAAATCCAAGCGATTATAAATTCACTCGAGGAATAATAAATCTAATGAATTAATACTAAAAACTCTAAGGTTTATATTCTCTTGGATTTTAAGTATTAATCCCTTGGGTTTATAATATCAATCCTTTGTGCATATTAATATAAGGATTCATTTTCCTAGGGTATATTCATAGGTTTATAGTATTAATCTTTTAGGTTCAATATAAACCATACTCATCCAAATTTTTATCTACCTTGGATTTATAATATTACTCCTTTGGGTTTATAATACCTTGGGATTTTAGTATTAACCCATGGGTTTATAATACCAATCCCTTGGCTTAATAAATGCAAGAGTTCATATTCCTAGGGTTTAATACTAAAACCTAAAGGGATTATAAACCCAAAGCAATAATAAACAGAAGGGATTAATACTAAAAACACAAGGAATTATAAACCTAAGGAAATAGTATTAAACCCTAGCGATTGATATTATAAACCCAAGGTATATAAAACCTAAGATAAATATTGTAAGCTCTAAAGTAAACATAGTTGATAATGGTTGATTTTCACAATGTGACATTGGACCATAGTTCACCATGGTCAACCGTATTTATTCTAGTGTTTACAATATTTATTTTAGGGTTTATATACCTTCAGTTTCTAATATTAATTCATTGGGTTTAATATTGTTCTTTTGGGTTTATAATCCCTTATGTTTAATAATCAAAACCCAATAAATTATAAACTTTAGGGAATAATATTAAAGCTTAGATATTAATATTCATTACAAACCTGACACTCAATGAGACGAGATTGAGAACCCCATGACCACTTTGCAAAACCCTAAGGTCAAGGTTCAATAAAGTGAAGAATGGGGTTCCAGATCCAATCCCACAGCGTACAGGCTACGCTAAAGGAGGGCCACAAGCTCCTCTCTGGCTTAGACAAAGCCATCCTCAAGAAGATTGATGCCTGCAAGCAAATCTCCCAAATCACACACACTCCTCTTAGCCCGAATGTTGCCGCTAGAACTAAGGGTGCTTCATGTGCAGACTCCATTGCCGTGGAAGTTTACATAGCCGCCCATAGACATGTTGCTGATACATCAGTCCTAGCAACTACACTCCACAGCCTCAGGAGCATGACCTTGATTCAATCTGGTTTTTTTATTCTTCACGCTGCAGATGTAACAGGCTTCATCAATCACACAGACTCTGTCCTCGCCCATTCCCCACGGCAGCTGTACCAAACGGATCTGCTTGCTGGGGGCACAGAGGAATCTCTGTTGGCTGAAGAAACCCAACTCCACGGTAGCCATATTCATCTTACAACCTCCTTCAAACCTTAGTAAGGCCTGGAGGTGATGGAAAACCAGAGATCCAGTTTGTTCTCTTCTCTGTTTTGGAATAGCAAGCAGGGGTCTATAGATTTTTTTACTCCTTTTCAGGTCCAAATCTCACTTCTTTCTAGAAAAACCTTGTTGCATTGGGTGCACTCATTAGATCTGGTGCAAGACCTCATGCAAGACCTTGAACACAGGCTGGGGATTCCCTATGCCCTCCAGAGACTTCTCTATGAAGGTAAACAACTTAAGGAACCTTTTCCCCTCTCTTTCTATAGTATTAAAAGAAATTCCTCTATTGTTTTATCTCTTTGTCTGAGAGGGGGAGCAGCTGGATAGTCATATTCAGCTCCTACTTTCTCCTTTAAAGATTTTGTCCATGCTCAGAAACCTAAGAAATCAGCTTCACCAGTTGAAGCTCCCAAGTCTTTTATGGTGGATAAACTAGAGGAAATTCCCTCCATAGAAATATCACATCCAACATTGGATGATCAATTCCAAAAGTATGCAGAATTTGCCATCATTTGCAGATTTAATGGACTATGGCCGCGCACTGCGTATCTCTACCAATGGATCCACTCCAACTGGACAAACAACTGTAAGGTTTTATTTTCCTCGAAAGGCTTCTTCATTTTTTTGTTTGAATTCAGCAAAGACTACCAAAAAGCCTTAATAGAAGGCCCATGGTTTTGGGGAACAATAGGGCTATTCCTCACCCCCTAGTTCCCATATTTCGATCCCTCCACAGTGGTTATCACCAAGCTTCCCATTTGGGTCAGACTTCCTAATCTCCCTGCCCATATATGGCATTTCAATGTCTTCCAAGGGATTGGAAACACTCTAGGCCACTTTCTGGCTACAGATCCCTCTAGGGGGGAAAAGGGCACCTTCGACAGAATCTGTGCAGAAATAGACATAAGCAAAGGACTTCCCAATCAAATTAATCTCAAAATTGGGGACTTCCTTTGGACACAGACCCTGGATTACGAGAACACAGACTTTCGATTCCACCACTGCCATCGAACAGGGCATCTTCAGAACTCCTGCACCACATTCTTAGGCCAAAAAAAGAAATTCAATAGCAAAACGAAATCCAAAAGCTGGAAACCATGCAATCCACCCCCAATGGATGAAGTTGACTCCTTCATCTCGGATGAAGAGGAGGGTGCTGCAGAAGAGGAGGAAACAGAGCAATCATAGGACACACCCTCGGCAAGCCCTAGGGAATCCAATGTACCACCGCACTTGCAGAAAAGAACACATGAGCCCTCCCCCTCTGATTCAGACAAAGAGACTTCACCAAAAGTGCAAAAAAATCTACAAATGGTTCCAGCCCAGCCACATCATAATGGCTGGGTCAAAGTTAGTAAAAAGAAAGGAAAAAAATGTCACATGGAAGATTTGACCCATTATGGGTAGAACCCCATGTCTAGCCTTTGTTTCCATGTCACCTCTTGTTTCCTTCTTGCATATTTTAGTAATTTCTCCATGGTTACTCTCCAGGGCCGAGGTAGATATTTTATCTTTTCTGGCTTCCCATTTTCTTGCTTCTCATGATTGTAACTTCATATTGTACCATATTCTTTCATAATAGAATTAGTCTTATTGAGAAAAAATAAATATTCATTACGAACCCTATCAATAATATTATACACTCAAAATATGAACCCTTAGATTAATAAATCCAAGGAATTCATATTATAAACCCAAGGGGTTAACTCTAAAACCCCAAGGGATTATAAACCCAAGGGAATAATATTAATCCAAGGGATAATAAACCTAATGGATTAATACTAAAAATCTTAGGGTTTATATGCCCTTGCATTTTTAGTATTAATCCCTTGCATTTATTATTCCCTTAGGTTTATAATATCATTCCCTTGGATTTATTATATTAGTCACATAGGTTTATAAACCCTATCAATAATATTGTACCCAAGTGAATAATAAACCCAAAGGATTAATACTAAAATCCCAATGGAATATAAAGCCTAGGGTTTTTAGTATTAATCCCTTGGGTTAATATTATGCCCTACAATCCCTTGGAATTTGAGTATTAAACTTGTGGTAGTGCATCCGGCACATGGGCAAACGAAATACACTATGCTTAGTATGGACGTTGTTTTCCTACAAGCAAGTAACAGGTCTAAGTGGTTTGTCAAATGTTTGTGGAACAAATTCAACATGTAATAAGCTAAGTTAAATGGAAATATAGCATGCTACATAAACAATGAAAAAAGAAGAAAAAAACATTCACAAGAAACATGCTCAATAGACCAAACACACTAATAACTCAACAATGGAGAGCTCTCTCCATTTATTAGGTGTTGGTGGTAGTAGAAGATAAAATGCTAAGTCTCTTCTAGTAAATCCTTTGAGCTAAGGAGCTCCAATATCGAAGTCAAGGGGGTCTCTTCCCCTCAAGTTTTGAGCAAGCCTCTCTCCCCTCTCAAATATGGTAGATCAACTGACACTTGCTGGACTCTTCTCTCTTGGATTGAGGTGTTGGATGGCCAAGAACTGTATCCTTCCAATCCTCTTGTTGTTGGACAACAGAAGTTGGTTTATTAATGAGCAATTTGGGCAACATAATAATTTGTTTCCCATTTCTATTCCCATGGCTTGATTTTATGGAAAAATTTCAAATTTTCCCTCCTTATCTTGGTACAAGATGGATGTTGACACAAGAGTGCGGGTATCATTCCTTTCTGTGCTGCATTAAAGACTCAAGGTGGCTCAAAGGTGACTATACTTGGTTAGCTTGAGTGAGAATATTTCTCTCTGAGTGTGCCAAGTGGTCCCGGAGAGCGATATTCCTCATTCTCCAAGATGGTGTGACTATTGGAGGGACAACCTCACTCTTCATGGGTATCAAAGAGAAATCATCAATGCGCACTCTGGGCGAGTGCTTTTTGTTCATGGTCCAAAAATTTTCCTACTGAGCTTAGCAAAATTTAAAATTTTCAGCTTTGGTAATGTATTTCTTCCTTGTAAATCTTTATTTGTACCTTTTTCTTAACACTTTCTAATGTTTTTTTCCTCTATGATTTTCTAGTGTTAATAGTTTCCACCTAATGTATGAGGTCTAGGAAGAACAATATAGTTGAAATAAATTATAGTTTCTTTTTCTGCATAGTCCTTTTGAGAGAGAGAGAGAGAGAGTGACTTTCTTGAAAACTGAGCTTGGAGACCCCTTGCTATGAGTAAAAGATACACCATGCTCTTTTGGAACCCTGCAAGAGATAGGATGAATAAAATATTTCTACGAGGTGGGCATGTCCCATGCTTGTGATGTTTTGACTAATTAAGCTTATCTAATAGATAAAGGTTTTGTTTGTGTCACTTTTTTGGTAGTGACCTACTGCCGGTTGATGACGATGGTTGTTGAAGCCATTAAGGGAATTTTTTCTTTGAAGCCCACATGCATGATCTTGGTATGGCATGTTTGTTTAGAAAAAGTATTCATTGTATGCTTGGATTATTTGACTATTTTGGGCCATCTCATGTAGGAATTGCTGAAAGAGATGCTTATCAAGTCATGGGTCTTCAACGAATTCTGACGGAGTGCAACGATTTTGAAGTACGATATCATCTTGATATGAAAGTTTGTTTTCAACTCCAATTTCAAGAGCATCAATAAAATCAATGAGCATTGATGATTCCCATTTTTCCATCCAGGGATGCCTTTATTGAGGTGGGGAGTCATCCAAGGTGCTACCTCCTTGTTGGAAAATGTTTTCTCTGGTTGACAAGAGGAGGAAAGGGGTTTTAATATGACACGGGTAAAACTTGAATTTATTTATGACGGATGAATGAACATGAAGTACTTCCCCGACATGGATTTGATGGCCATGGCTCCAAGCCTTTGGTGTATGGTCTACATGAGTGATGGATTCCATGGAGGGTGAGGATCTACCGACCTACGAGAATGTTTATGATGTGCAAGGTGAGGTGATGATAAACATTGTGAGGTGAATGAAACATATGGTTGATTTCTATGGATAAATGATGTCAGGATAGGCAAAACTTCTTTTGAGAGCCTATCATGCTAGAGGTAGAATGATACATGTTCTTGTACCTTTAGTGGTTGGGGCAACAGGTGATTCAGTGTGTTTGTAATACCGGCAACCGATACCCCAAGTAAGAGCATATTTTCTATTCAAATATATTGAAAATAACTTTGAATGTAAAGAAATAAGAGAGGGCATACCTGTTGTGACTAAAAAACTGACTTTTCTAAGGTGTGGATTTATGGGGCCTAACTTGAACATGATGAAGTTTTGATCACTGTGTTCCTTGCAGTTTTGCAACTGGCCATTCTGAGCTCTAGTTATGGTCTATCGAATAATGATAAAAGGGAAATATATGCACCAATATGGCTCATTTCAATTAATTTGTGTCATTTGAGAGTCTAGGGTTAGAGTTGAGCCCTTGATTCTGAGCCTTTCTTGCTATTGCGGTAAGCCTGAGAACCCAAGATTCATGCCATCAGTGTTAGGTAGGGCTTGAAACATCCAAATTTGTAATTTTATCACTTTTTTCCTTGGGGGGTCTGTACAAATGTGATTTTTATGAATTTCATGTCTATTTTTTTCCTCCACCACCCGGGCGATCGAGTCTGACCTGCGTGGACCTCATGGAGAAGAAATTTTTCCAGTGGGGTCATCGTGCTTGGTGAGTCTTTTACACGATGATGTGCATGTCTATATCTGATACATACGCGTGGTCATCACGTCTTTTATCTACAAAGGCACAATTATGGGCAATTTTTTTGAATTTTTTGGTTTCTTGATTTTAGCCACTAATGTTTTTTTGGGTTTTCTTTGGTAACATGATCTTGTGGCATGATCGAGATTGGCTCAATCTTCGAGCAGCTGTAGCACAAGACCCCAATGCTTGATGGGTTTTGGCACAGTTGGGGTTGCTCAAATTTCTTGAGAGAAACATATTGAGATCATAGGATAGCCTTCTTCGGTTCCTAGTCTGATGTTGGAACACGAGACGACGAGTGATAGTGTTGTAGAGTAGAGACGTCACCATCCATCCAGAAAGGGGTTTTTACTTCGTGAATAATTTGTTTCCTTGGGGGGAGGCTCTTCCACACCCACTCCCTCCAAGGAGGGTGAGCATTTGGTGCTGGGATAAGGAGCATTTTGGTCCTGAGCTGAATACACAAGGTTGTTTTCATATAAGATCTGTGAAAAATTTAGCTGAGAGGGGTGCCCTGGCCATGGTAGTTCGCTTGATAGGGTCATTGTCACCCACAAGGGAATCTCGTCCTCATATTGTCATCTTGCACCCCCTACAGGCCGATCACTTATATGACTGAGCTCGCCATGTTTTTGATGGCATGGTGACACATCTGGGGAAGGCGTAAAGGGGGTCTTCCAATATTTTCCCTTATGCAAGCATCCTATGCAGTATTATGTATGAGAGGGTACCGAAGCTCATACCTTTTGTACTAGTGCCCCTAGGTCCTCCTAGGAATCCTTGGATGTGGCAGTGGGCACTCGTAATGACCCGCGGTGGAGGAGGGGAGGTTGGTCACTATTCTGATGCACTTGTTGAGGCATGGTTCCAATCTAACTCATAGATGTTTCTAGACTATACATATTTAGCGATGGAATTCTGGGGGGGACCCAGATATGGGTCTTCCTACCAGCTATGTATGGGAGCCAATAGGTACAACCTTTTATGTTTTTCTTCATTTTGTTGAGGAATTTATTATGTGTATATTTATATGTCTTTTATGGGAACAGTCACACTGTTTCTTTTTTCTCTTACAGATGTGTGTTCAGCGGGGCATGCTATTGCCTGCTTGGTGGGGCGTGAACAACTGAGGAGGGTGCCAAGTGGAGCCAGTTAGGCCCATGTTGGGGAGCAGGGAGGTGTTGGGGACCCTTCAGGGGAGGGAAGTAGTGTTGTAGCTACTGAAGGGTATGCTTCCCTTCTTTCCCATGCTGAGGAAAATGAGGCTCGGGAAACAACAATCAAGGAGAAGTTAGCTACTGTTAAGGCTCAGGTCTAGGCTGTTGATGCTTGTGCAGAAGATTTAACTGACTCGTGGGGTCAATTAGAGAGATTGACCTGGGGTTTTTTTAATGGATTGGATGATACATGGCTTGAGACTTTGATGGCTTGAGAAGACGCATCACCTAACTTTGTGCCATGTGATAGTTGTTTTTTTTGCTGCTGCACCTATACTGGAACTGAGTGCAGCAATGGGTCCAGAGCACCCACTCGGCAGGGCTTAGCCCTAGATATTTTTGTATCATCAAGGAAAGTGCCCATTATGAGGATTCTTCCATATTTTGATGAAATGTATACATATTTTTTTACTAATGTTATGGTCAGGAACATGACTTGTACACTATGACTCATATATTTTTTGGTATATATATGCGAGATATGTACTTTTTGCAGCTCTAATGATGTGTCTATGGCTATTTTTTGTGTTCATTGACGGATGTTATGTACCTATGATGGATATATATGTTTTCATGTTTTGTTTTTATATTGATGATGGTTGATACGAGATGCATTCCAGATTAGGATTTCGTTAGCTATGCGAGCAACTCTCAGGTTTTGATTTCTTGGTACATGTCTGAATGTTATGTAATTATAATGATGACTTAATCTTCGTGCATGAAAGTAATTCCTAAATAGGTGTGAATTCTGTACTTTAAAATCTTGGTTTAATTGTGATATCGCTAGCTGGGAATCAAGGTACATATGTAGATGGTGAATTCCATGGTTGGAGGCATCACTCAAGAACCTGATGACTGCATCATATTCTGCTTGGTAATTGGTAGCTTATATGATACATACTCTGTTGGTGAGGAATGGTGACCAGTCAGGATAGTATATGGTCCAGGCGGCTGCTACTAGATTTTCCAACCATTGTGAGGCTCCATCAGTAAATCCAAAATAGTGGATGGGAGGACGATTCATCTATGACACCAGAGCATTTTTTAGAATAATTCCTCGATGATTTTGATCATCTCAGAAAATTATGCTATATGCATCTTATCTCTAAGGATAAGACTTACTACCCTTATGGGTGAAATTTTTTAAGATGGAGCCCATTGATGGGGTAGCAAGGCATGTACCGTTAGGCTCTGACAAGATGTATGCTCCCTTGAGGAGGAAATTTTTTATGATGTTAGGACCTTTCCATAAATTTTTGAAATTCTTGGGTCCTAAGGCGTCTTTTGAGACATCGTAGCGGAGGAGTAACTCTCCCTTTGTAAATGTGTGAGGGGTGATGTTGTGGTCGAATGATGATTTTACCCATTTTTTATGTGCCTCATTATGTTTGAGCAACTATCGTCGATTAATATCGAATATTTCTAATTATACCAATCATTGCTCTAAATTCTGGGTATCATCAAGGAGTTTGATGGCTACATGTAAATTGGGGATTTTGCATTTGATGAGAATCTCTCCCTCTACTCCGTACTCTAGTTGGAAAGGTGTGAACCCTGTTGTGGTTTTAACTATCATGCAGTATGCCCACAGGGCTGAGAAACCATATGGTGCCATTTTGTTTTATAGTTGTTGACCATACATTGTAAAATTGTCTCAAGCACTTTATTGACAGCTTCTACCTATCCATTGGACTAATGGTAGTATGGTGACACAAACTCATGTGTGAATCCTAGGTGATGAGATATTTCATGGAATATTTCATTTTAAAAATTATTTCTGTGATCGGAGGCTAACTCAAGCACGCTAAATCGTACGATGGCATGGTTTAAAATAAACTGTGTTTCAGTGTTGTCGTGTTGCTATCTGTGGGCATGGATTCTGCCTGCTTGGTAAAATATTTGGCAACTACAATGATGTATTTTTGGTTGCTAGACGATGCACGGTTGCAAGTCATAAAGTCAATTCCCAATTTTCAAAAGATACTGGCTACGATGAGTGGGTGCAGAGGAGCAAGAGATTCTCTTGCCTTGTGGGCAAAGCATTGGCATCACTCATACCTTTTGAGTGCTTAGATGCATCATGGAATAAGGTGGGCCAAAAATAACCTTCCCACAAAACTTTTTGGGTTGTAGCCACCCTTGGGAGGAGGCCGCTGTAATCCCCACTATCACAGTCTTTTAGGGCTTTCTTATTTTGGTCGTTCATGAGGCATCAACATAGGATAGTATCAATGCCTCATCAATAGAGGACATCCCCCATGAGGAGGTATCAGGGGGCCTGGTGGCGTATATGCCTTCAGTCATCATGTGTGAGCTTTGGATTGAGCTTCTGGGTTCATAAAAATAAGAGGATGTAACCATACCAAGGATCGTCAGTCATCACTAAAAATAGATGTTTATCTAGTATTGGGTCATTAACTCAGGATCCTTTAGTTTGACTTGGGAGGTCAGTGATGAACTCAACTAAGATGAAATATTTTTTTCTCTTTGGGGAGCTAAACTGTAGGTTGAATTCCTGCAGTATGTATACCCATCGAGTGTATTTGTGTTTCATCCTATGATGGGTTAGCAGGTATCTCATGGGGTTGATAGCTACTATGAATGTTGTAGTACGCAGGATCATGTAGTGCCAAAGTTTTTTCACTACGTGTACAAGGGCTTGGGAATTTTTTCTTCCGGTTCATATCTTGAAGTGGGGCCACATAAATTCTTACTAACGTAATAAATTACATGTTCTTTACCATTTGGTCCATCTTGGACTAACACCACGGTTATCATGGTCTCTGATGCTAGTAGGATAGGGTGTAATCTTTGTCACAGCTTTATGGGATGATCAAAGGGGCTGAAGATTATATGTCTTTTATCGCTTCAAACAATTTTTGAGCTTGATCATCCCATTTAAACAGGATATCTTGATGTAGTATGCATAGGAATCCTTACATGCAAGTGGCGTAATTCAAGACAAAGAATCTCAAGAATTTAGTTTTCCTTTACAAGATTTGAAGTTACTTAAGGGTTTTGGGTGGTGGCACCTCTTTGATTGCCTAGACCTTGAGGGGTCCACTTAGATCCCTTTTTGAGATACTATGAACCTTAGTAGTCGACCTACATTGACACAAAGATGCACTTGAGAGGGTCCAAGCGCAAGTTGTAGTGTTGGCATCGTTGCAATACCAACCATAAAGCCCCCAGATGATTACTTTGATTCTTGGATCGTACGATGAGGTTGTCCAAGTAAGCTAGGATGAGGTGGGCTAGTTCACGAAAGATATAATTCATGGCCTGTTGGAAGGTGGCTCCATCATTTTAAAGATTGAAAGGTATAACTTGCTATGCGAATGTGCCCCAAGGGGTAGTGAAGGTTGTCTTGTAAAATTCCATGTGTCAGATTTGAATTTCATTTTACCCTTAGAATATTTCCATGAAGGAAAAGGCCTCATGAACAGCGCAAGACTCAGTTTACTTATCATTTTCTTTATATTTGCGGAGTTTTTTTTTTTTTTTACTTCCATTCTTTTGTTCCTGAATCAACCCCTTCTCATTTTTCTCAGGCATACATTTCAACAGAACCTTTACTACCAACTTAGGGGATATATCTGTACTGCAACTAATTTCACCCTTCTTGAGCTTTACTACTGCTTCTCTAGGCTTGCACAATTTTATATCCAAATTCCTCGTTTTTCTTATATCATGATTTAATTGACTGGTAAAACAGGACCAATTATCCTGTAGAATTTCAATTCAATTTTTTTTTTCTTCAAAAATCTATGGTTTTCTTTGAGGTTCTATCTCTTTTTTGAACCAACATGATCTAGCAGGGATCTACTTGATCTTACATAGGTTTCAAAGTAGTAGTACTTCTTGTGGCTTCTATTTTTAACTCCTAACCATTTTTAATATAACATGTGGTTTAATATTCATTTTATAACTAACTTCTTTATTTGGAAATTAATCTATAATTTCATCCAGAACTATCCCCTTACTATCCATGGGGTCTAGAATTTTTCCTATTAGTTCATATTTCAATTTGTAATCTTTATCCCACCTCATAAAATTGGCAGCACTTTTCTAGCTAACTTTTGCAATCCCATCGCTACACTTCCATGAAATTTTTTCTTTCAACGAGCTAGTAGGTCTTTTCTGTTATCCTACCCAATTTATTCATGTTTTCTCCTTCATCGAAACAAATAATGGAAGTTATTGTGCTCTATACGATTTTCATTTATTCTTGGTATACTGTTGAAGGATTTGAAAACTTGCTATGCCAATTCTGTACCAAATTTTTGCATGTCGAATTTCTCCTATCTTTTGTCAAACCCTATCTAGGTTCACAGACTCATGTCTTTTCTATCACATATCTAGAAAATTATTTTAAATTTTCTCTAACTTATTTTATGAAATTCATATTCCTACTGACAATATGTCTAAAATGTGTAATAGTGTACAATTTTCTGGTACATTAGTCAGCACAAAGCATATTTTTCATATTGCATATATGAAATTTTCTTTTATTCTACCACAGAATTCATACGCCTTGTAATGGCATGTCTAAAGTGTGCAATTAAGTATAACTCTATGTTTCAACTTTGCCTTCCTGTTGTTTTCATGAAGGTAGGGATTAATCCATTTCACAGTGAGATGGTATATTTTTTTTTCACTCACCTCCATTTTTGAGAAAAATTTTGTCTGACATCGTCTTATCTAGGCAGCTCTGACACTTAAAGACCACCACATGCATTAGTGACACATTTTTTCTATGTGCATATCACTAACAGTGTTAGTTCCGTCCAATTTTGCTTTAGCTGTTACAGAATTATAGAACACTAATACTTCAGAAATATCCATTTACTGTGATATATCTAACTTATTATAATTTTTCAATGATATGTTGCATTCTTATGTACTTTTGTCGCCTACCACCTTAATTACTTTAGTATGCTTATATACTGATAATAACATATTCAAATTTCAATTACAACTGTCCTCTAAGACCTAATTCTTTCCCTTTAATTTATATGAATATGGTGGTTTAGACGTACCCCATGTTTTTCCATTTATGGAATTAATGGTTTGGGCAATTCTTACCATCTTAACCAGTCCTTCTCCTATTACAATTATTAAATCTTATATAGCTATTCAATCATGGATTGTTATACCCAGACTATCCAATTTGGAATAGTGTTTAACTTTGAATTCCACTCTATATTTTAATATGTATCTCCTTTTATACCTTCATTCACAACCAACTGCAATATAATCCTTCATTTTCCATCATAGGAGGAAGTATATATATATATATATATATATATATATATATATATATATATATATATATATATATATATATATTTCCTAATTCCTTTGAACTTCCTCTTCTTCCTCCTGGGACCGCGTTCAGAGGCATCCTCTCCCCGATAATCTTCTTTTGCAAGATTCTTATTGAGATATGCTCTCTGATTTATATATGTATATACATGCACAGGTTGGTACTGCATCGCCAAAGATATATTCAGTATCCAATGGCTACAACTTTTTTATGTTTATTTGAACTATTAGAAGGTCTCATAGGGTTTTGCCCTACCTTTAATCACAATTTCTATTGTAATCATTATAACTCAGAATTTTGGGAATTTCTCCCAACAGGGATGTTACGATTAAATTAATTACACTCCGCTTATGCAATATACAGTACTATTGAGTCGTATATACCGAATTTTCAGTAATCTTTGTTGGTACTTATGTCACATTATTTTTTTTGTGTATAAAGAATAATATAATTAAATTCTTTTCCTAGACTGTACTAGGAACCTTCACCCTCTTCGTTGTTCCGTGAAGTCAATTCTCTTATAAGTCTGTCTTGTTCCTTACTGGATATAGATAGCCTATCATTATGGTTTTTAAGCTATGTCATTCCTTGTTGCATTCTATGCAACATAGCCATCAATGGAACATTTGAATCTGGCATGTTTCCTCCCCCACCCAGATCGACATACAGCTCGTCCCCTTCAGCTAGGTTTCGCAGCTATACCCCTCCATACTGTTTAACTGTTCAGAAATTTAATATTAGCAAAAAAAAAATTTCAATAAAGATATTTCTCGTCTTAGTACATGATTTCCTAGTGTATTAGCTAAAGCTCATCCTCTTCAAAACATGTTTTGCAATGTTTATTTTTAAGATTTCTTTTATGTACAACAATACAACATTAGTAATATACATATAAATTTCACTCATAGTAGTGTGCACATAAACAACCCGCTTTTCAAACTAGGCTCTGAGTACCATTGAGAATGCGCCTCTTCGTAATCTCTTTTTTTTCATTTTGATGTTGGACATCTATTCTATATTAACACCTTTCTATATTAACACCACAACTAAATCAACATTGAAATTTAATATTCTAATCCCATTATCTTCAAGAGCCACATTCCCTAAGAGTATATGAGTATATATATATATATATATATATATATATATATATATATATATATATATATATATATATATATATATATTCTTCTCTACTAACTTCCTAGCATTTCCACTTCAACTTTGCCTTACCTTCATATGAGATGATTATAATAAAATTCTACTATATTATTATTATCATTCTAATTTCACATGTAACTTCTTTTCTTATAGTCTCATTCAATAACCTTACATTCTATACGTTCATTACATCAGAACTATAATAGGATGCATATACATGTTCTCAATTCACATTTATTAAATACTCTCACTAACCAAGGTATTTACATCAAGTATTAATCACTTAGTTAGTAATATTAATACATCTATTAATATGTTTAAATATATTAATTGTATTAATAATCTTCAGACTATTAACATTTTTCACCCAATTTATATGCCACTCCTTTTATTTAGCTTCACTAATTATCTTTGACTCTAGGATTTCAGTCCTAGCTCTCAAATTTTTTTAATTCTACCCGATGTTATGAATTCCATTATTGAACTTGGAATTTAATTTAAATACGTAGGGATCCACTTCCACTTATTTCATTTTATACCACCTCATAATGTTATTTCCTTTATAATTTTGGAATTTCATTAATTTCATAGGACCTTATAATATAACTATTTCTATTAAAGTTCCCATCTTTTTTTTATTTCTTGAAAACTCGGTACTCATTGGTTTTCATTACCTTTTAAGGTTTATTATTTATGTAAGCGAGAAATGGCTTAACCCTTAGACTTATATGCTTACGATGAACTTAAAATATATTAAAATATATTAACTAGCTCTTTTAATCCCCTTTAAAAGTACTAGATTTATCTACCCACATTTTTTTCGTCCATACACCTCGTTAATATAAATATATTATCCCTCCAAGTACATTATATCCTCTTAGATTCAAGAAATTTAATACATAGTTTAAAAACCTACGGCAGTTGTATGGTTAATAAATGAAGCCAACTTTACACTTGACTCCCATATCCCTTGAGATCTGCCCATATCTACACGTACGGGTAAACGTTCAGATTATTTATGACCACAGAGCTTTATCTCATAATTTTCATTTGGTCTCATACTTAAGTTCTAGGTTTTCTCCCTAGTTCATCGATCCCCACATGAGACATTCATATCACGACACTTGTAGGGTCACTAAGGATTAGGGTTTTGTGCACCGACAATTTGCAAACTCGGATTTTTCTCAATTAGTCTCATTCTTTTTATGCATTGAAGTTTCGGGTTTTTGTTATTTGCTTTCATAACGCATAGGAACACAACACACTTCCAGTTTGAGTTTAAATCCTCGGCAACTAGTAACCTCTAATATTTAATTTCATGATATACTTGTTGAGTTAAACTTCTGTTAGTTTTTTTTTATTTTTTTTATTCGTATTACTGTTTTTTTAAAGGTAAGGTGATTTTCTATATGGATTTCTTTAGAGTGATAACCAAAATTTTTAGATTCATTATGAATTTACCTTCAAATTCGTTTTCTTCAGTTATTATCTCTTATGCTACCTAAATCTAAATGACAGTCTCCTCATTCGTAGTTTGACTGATTTCGATTTTATCCTTGGTGGCAATTTGCCTGAAAGTTTACAGTTCTAAACTTTAACGCATTAAGGAAATGCCTTTCATTTTTAATTGCCCCACTTCTAGTTTATCTTTCTTTG
Source organism: Pinus albicaulis (assembly GCA_034641835.2). Lineage (NCBI taxonomy): Eukaryota > Viridiplantae > Streptophyta > Pinopsida > Pinales > Pinaceae > Pinus > Pinus albicaulis. The sequence goes on from JAXQQM020059661.1 coordinate 67,807, forward strand.
TCTTTAGCTAGTTATTCTACTCCATGTCAGGTTTTCTTTACTACAAAATCAAGATAATATATCGAATCGATTTGATTCCTAATCATTCTCGCTTCTCATTTCTTTTTCTTTTTTTATATTCTTTTTCAAGAATTAGAGGAGGCCAAAAATGAAATTTAGTTTATGTCCACAGACATTTCCTAATGGCCAAAGCTAGTTGTATACTGTTAATGGCTTTGATAATTTCTATTCTTATGTCTTTCAATTATTACATTTTAAATAAATTTTAATTCTTACCCTTTTGTATTTATTTTTCAGGTAATAACTCTAACGCTACCATCATGATGAATCTTTTCTTTTACTCTCTCACTAGATGAAACCATTAGATTCATCGAATCTAACCCTCGGCTTTTTCCCAGGTTGGTCTCATACAATTTGGCTGAAGAACAGTGACTTCTTTGCTAGAAGAAAGTGAATAGATTGGTTTCTTTTTTTCATAGTTTTCACAATTTTTGATGGCCTCATGGTTATCTTAACACTTCACTTTAAAATTTCAGATTCCTTTTCATTCCATTGGGTAAATCACCCTTCATATATATAATTGGACTGATAACATAAATCTCCTCCAACTCTATTATGGTTGAAATGATTATTTTATGTCTCTACTCATTTACTTTATAGCCTTTATGTCAGGAATGTTCATTTAGCCAAACTGCTATTCTTTGATACAACAATATTTCTCAATTATTTTCAAATTTTTTTGGAAAAATGTTCTATATTTCAGTATCTTCTCCTTTACTGTCCTGAGTCTTTCTTTTCAGTCTACTATATAGATTTTATTAGCTGAACTATCAGAATTTCCAGTTTATTTTCTGCTTAAGATGTTTATAAAGAAAATTTCTTCATAATATGCTTAAACAGTATTAAATAGGAATATCTATAATTATATATTTACGAATTTTAAATTTCATAATATACTTCTCTTACAACTCCTTCTATAGAAAAACTAGATATCTCATAATTAAAAGCTATTAAAATTCTCATTCATATTACGATGTGGTTTTCCTTGCAGTCTCTTATGACATCTCTCTTCTGCATTTAAGTACATTCTCATTCATAAACACAGACTTTATTTTTATTTCAACATTTATTTTATTTAAGTAACCAGGATATTTCTGTTAGATATAAACTTTGATTCGCTTTTCTCTTATCATAGTTCTCTTACTACACCAATCTATTCTGGTATTTCACAATAGATGAGATATGTAAATTTAAAAGGACATTTTACTTTCGCATTTATTGTATAGGATAGAATAGCTCCGTTTCGTAGTTTTCATGGTGAGTTTTGACATTGTCTCCCTTTACACCATGATACCTATAGACGAGGCCATCAACATTTTAAAAACTATAACTGATAATGAGACTATAGACCTCTTAAAGTTATGTATAAAATCATCTTTCTTCAGTTTCAATGGAATAATTTATGAACAAACTCATGGAGTCGCTATGGGCTCGCCTCTCTCTCCTATCATTGCCAACATATACATGGAACATTTTGAACAAATGGCCCTCAAATCCTTTCCATTCACCCCTGAAGAATGGAAAAGATATGTAGATGATATATTTGCAAAATGGACCCATGGGATAATAAAGTTACATGAATTCTTAGCCCACATTAACAGTCTCTCTAATTACATCAAATTTACCATTGAAATTGAAAAGGACAACCAATTACCCTTCCTAGACATCCTCTTAACCAAGGAAAATGGAAAACTAAGCACCAAGGTTTATAGGAAAAAGACTCACACAGATAGATACCTTCACGCTGACTCTCATCACCACCCGAACCAGAAAATAGGCATCATCAAGACCCTAACTACAAGGGCTTCTAGAATCTCAGACTCCCACCACCTAGAGCATGAGATAGACCATCTTCGCCATGTCTTTCAGCAGAATGGATATAATAAACATGTCATCAACAAAACCATTCACCAAACCCTTAATAAGAAAAACTTAAAAAGAGCCTTTGACATCCCTAAAATTTCGTTACCTTACATAAGAGGAACCACTGACAAAATCTCCAGATTGCTCAACAATCACAACATTAAAATTGCCTTCACTCCCCCTAATACTATTTTAAATATGGTAGACTCTGCTAAAGACCCTATTAACCCTAGGCTTCATAAAGGAGTTTATGTCATTCCTTGCTCTTGTGGCAAAGAATACATTGGTGAAACTGGGAGATCCCTGAACATTAGACTAAAAGAACATGCGACTGACTTAGCCCATAACCGAACTAATAAATCCGCCTTAGCAGAACATGCAGTCTCGTCCTCACATTATATTCAAATAGAAGAAGCCAAACTTGTCTCTAAAGAAGACCATTACCTAAAAAGGAAAATCAAAGAAGCTATAGAAATTGAGAAAAGAAGGGACAACCTAAATCGGGATGATGGCCTCATTATCAGTAACACATGGAAACCCTTAATACATCAAAACCTATCTAGACGTTAAACAAATAATAAAGATCTAATATATACACATCATAACCCTTAATAAAATAAAAAAATAAAAAAATAAAAAAATAAAAAATAAAAATAAAACAAAATAAAATTATATATATATATATAATAAAATTAATCAATAAATAAATAAATGAATAAATAAATAAATAAAAATAAAATTTGAATTAAAATATAAAATAAAAAAGAAGTATAGTTGATAGTATATAACCCTTAAAAGAAGAAAAAGAAAAAAATAAATAAATAAATAAAAAAATAAATAAATAATAATAATAATAATAATAATAAAATAAATATTTTTAATTCCATAAAATTAAAGAATTATCTCCACATTAACAATCATAATAACTTGATAGTTTATTTAGTTATATATATTTTAATATATTAACCTAAATATTTCATTCCATAATATGACATCCATTTTTAATTATTTCTTACTACACTTAATTTAATTATCCATAAATTTACATTTATTAAAAAAAAAAAAATTAAATTAAAAATTAAAAATTATAAAATAAAAATAAAAATAAAAATAATAATAATAATAATTAAAAATTTCTAATTAGATATTTTCCTAAATTCTCTCCATGCTTAAGCCGACCTTCATGAAATTCTCATGAAAATCCTCATTATCCACTATTTATTTATACATTCTTTTGCCCTATTCTCTCAATTTTTCAAAGAACTTTTGATGTCTACCCCTGATGATGGACTCACATAGACAGTCCGAAACGTTGGGTTAAGTAATTTGTTCGTTTATGTTCGAATAACATGCAGAAATTGTCACTATTTCTGTAACCATTTTAATTTCTTATCCAACAATTTAAATAATAGTTAAGACACCAACTCGATTTAATCAAGCATACAGTTTAGACATTTCTCCCAAATGTGGGTCTCTTCCTACCTTTCCCATAACACCATACAAATGGCAGACAGCTTGCTTGTCACAATCTGTTAAATGTATTGGAACTTAATAAACCAGTATCAAATTTTTTAACTCACTTCAATTCAAAGAAATTAGCATCTAACCATAATTATCTTATAACACTTGGAAAATAATTTATTCTAGAGTGCATACCACTTTATATGACCAATCCTCCCAACCTTAGAGTTATTTTCTCTCTAGAACTCACCCCCGAGCTGAAATCCTCCAAGAACAAAAACCAACTCAGTCTATTCTGGAGCAGCTTACTTAAGTCATGCTTTCCCCAAGCCTGTTTCTAAATTCTGCGTCCAGAATTTTCAGGATGTTTCCTTCCTGTTTTTGCCTAGGCTTCCCTGAATGAGGTAATTTAAAGCTATTTTCTCTGCTTTTCCAGCTTTTCTACCTCTTTCCAATTACTTTCCTCTTCTTTGGGGAATTTAGATTTTTCCTCTTAAATCTAATTTCTAGCATTATTCCTTTCAAGGATTTTTGAAAGGTTTTGGGAAAGTATTAACCTTTTCCATATCCTCATGGATCAGGCTTATGATCTCAAATCTCATCTGGTCATAATGCACCCATAAATATTCCATTTATTTTTATAATTAAAATTGTATTTTAATCCACAATCTATTTTTCCATTGGGCTCCATTTCGCTTTTGGACTTATTCAAATGTCAATTAAAAAGCATAGAAACTAGGGGTGTTACAGTAAATAAATAGAATATAAATAAACCATAGGTATGGTAGATAAATAAAGCATATTTTTATGTTTACTTCATAATCCTATTTATATTTAGGAACACCCAAAAAGTGGTTTTATTTAGGTGAATATTGAGCTAAATACCATGGGCCAAATTAAAGTACACTATATGCATTGCCTATCTCAAGTAACAATAAACATGTAAATGTAAATGAAAAAATAATGTTTAATATTTAACATTTAAAATTTAATCTAATTTATCTAATGTCGGCCCTAATGAAAATCACTTCTGTCCGTACATATATAAATTTAACACAATGGGCCAAATACCATATTTTTCTATTTCTCTTGCATTTTATATTGGAGGGAAAAGAGAGAGAGGGAGAGAGAAGAGAGATGGGGGAAAAGAGAGAGAGGTAGGAGAGGAAGGGAAAGAGAGGAAGGAAGAGAGAGAGGAGGAGAGAGGGAGGGAGATAGGAGGAGAGACGGAGGGATATAGTGATGGAGTTGGAGGGTGAGAGAGGGAGGGAAGAAGAAATACATAGAGAGAGAGAGAGAGAGAGAGAGAGAGAGAGAGAGAGAAGTGGAGAGAGAGAGAGGGAGTGACAAGGGAGAAATAGAGAGAGAAATTGTATGTTTGGGGGTGAGATAACGAGAAAAATAAGGAGAGATGGAGGGAATGGGGGGAGAAGGAGAGAGGCAGGGATATAGTAACATAGTTGGAGGGTGAAGAGAGGGATAGAGAGGGAGATAGAGAGAGAGATAGATGTGGGAGAGAAAGGGATAGAGGGGAAGGAAGAGAGAGAGGATGTGAGAGAGTGGAGAGGGAGGGAAAGAGAGCTGGAGTTGGAGGAGGGAGAGAAGGAAGATTATTTCTTGCACTTGATGCATTCAATTCAGTGTGGTTGGTGATTTTTACTGTAAATTTTGATAGATCCAGAGTAATGTAAACTTTTTATATGGTGATTTATAATCCTATTTGATTGCTTGCACTAGATGCATTGATATTAGTGGAAAAATAATGTTTAATATTTAACACTTAAAATTTAATCTAATTAATCTAATGTCTGCCCTAATTAAAAATCACTTCTCTCCCTACATATATAAATTTAACAGTGGGCCAAATACCATATTTTTCTATTTCTCTTGCATTTTATATTGGAGGGAAAAGAGAGAGAGGGAGAGAGAAGAGATGGGGGAAGATAGAGGGAGGTAGGAGAGGAAGGGAAAGAGAGGGAGGGAAGAAGAAATACATAGAGAGTGCGAGAAGTGGAGAGAGAGAGGGACTGGCAAGGGAGAAATAGAGAGAGTGTGTGTATGTTTGGGGGTGAGATAAAGAGAAAAATAAGGAGAGAGGTGGATATAGTAACATAGTTGGAGGGTGAAGAGAGGAGAGAAAGGGGAGATAGAGAGAGAGATAAAATGGGAGAGAAAGGGATAGAGGGGAAGGAAGAGAGATAGGATGTGGGGAGAGGGTGCAAGAGAGGGAGGGAAAGAGAGTTGGAGTTGGAGGGGGAGAGAGGGAAGATGATTTATTTCACTGATGCAGATTAATTTCAACTGTAGATGTTTGTTTCTAATCTTATTTTCTTAATTGCACTAGATGCATTGATTTTAGTGTAAATACAGATAATATCAAACTCTGGATCCAAAGTAATGTATTTACACAGGGAGTGAGAAGTGGAGAGAGAGTGGGAGTGAAAAGGGATAAATGGAGGAGTATGTGTATGTTTGGGGGTAAGATAAAGAGAAAAATAAGGAGAGATGGAGGGAATGGGGGGAGAATGAGAGAGGGAGGGATATAGTAACATAGTTGGAGGGTGAAGAGAGGGAGACAGAGGGGGATATAGAGAGAGATAGTTGTGGTAGAGAAAGGGATAAAAGGAAAGGAAGAGAGAGAGGATGTGAGAGAGTGGAGAGAGGGAGGGAAAGAGAGATGGAGTTGGAGGGGTGAGAGAGGGAAGATGATTTCTTGCACTTGATGCATTGATTTCAGTGTGGATGGTGATTTCTAATCCTATTTTTCTTTCACTATATGCATCGATTTTAGTGTATATTTTGAGAGAGAGAGAGAGAGAGAATGTGTGTGTGTTGGGGGAGGAAAGAGGATCACAAGGAAGAGAGAGAGAGAGAGAGAGAGGAAAAGATAGAGGAAGGTAGGAGAGGAATGACAAGGTATGGGACATGAGAGAGAGGAAGAGAGTTATGGGGGAAGATAGAAAATTGGAGGGCAAAGAGAGAGAGAGAGAGGAGGAGGACAGATGGAGGGAGATAGAAGGAGATATGGAAGGATGGAGAGATGGAGTTGGAGGAGGAGAGAGGAAGGGAAGAAGAAATACATAGAGAGTGAGAAGTGGAGAGAGAGATGAAGTGACAAGGGAGATATGGAGAGAAGGGAGGAGATAAGGAGAGAGGGAGGGATATAGTAACATAGTTTGAGGGTGAAGAGAGAGGGAGATATATATGTGGGAAAGAAATGGAGAGAGAGGAAGGAAGAGGGAGGATGTGAGAGAGTGGAGAGATGGAGGGAAAGAGAGATGTAGTTTCAAGAGGAGATAGGGAAGTAGATGGTGATTTATAATCCTATTTGGATTGCTTGCACTCAGATGCATTGATTTCAAAGCAGTAGATATGATTTATGTAGAGTGAGGAGAGATGGAGGGAAAGAGAGACAGGGAAGGAGGGGGAGAGAGGAAAGGATTGACTAATATTGTGCATTGATTTCTGGGTGTAAGCACACAAAATTATTAATCTATGTACATTAATATTTGTGTTATAGTAAATCAGCCTATTAATATTGAAGAGCAAGAGAGACAATGTATGATGTTTAGTACAATAGTTCAAGATAAATAATTAAATGGTTTATTATTTCAATTTTTCTATTTCTTCATATAATGAATATTAAAAGATGAAAAAAACTAACAGTGGTGACAATAAGAATAGTAAAAGAAAATAAATTGAGATTGATCACAATGGAGACTATCGCACTGACTACATTCTTATTATTTTCATTTTCTATAATTCAACACTATTACATTGTCACTTTGCATTCAAAAATTTATTTCTGGCCATTAAATTTATTGATAATATTTATTATCTCAAAACGTACGTAACTAAGAAAATTTTAAAATTAAAATGACTAGATAAATATCAAACATATTTAGCATATATAAAATTATTATATTTATATTATCCGTATTTGCATATTATTGAGTTAAAATTAATCATATTTTCTATAGATTTTCCTTGCCGCACACGGTTGAAACTAGCCTAGATATCTTAACTCGGATCTATCAAGCATCGAGAGGGATCAACTTTCTGCTGCAAACCTTTCCGGTTTCTTGCACTCAAAAAAAGAGGTTTGCACTCAGAGAGATTTGATCCCTCTCCGTTGCTTGATAAATCTAGAGTTGGCCAGCGGATCTAGGATGGTTCTAATAAAGTTAACTTATTTTAAAGTTGATATGAAATTATATTACCTCGTGTACAATGAATGGAGTGCCATGTTTTTACACATTAAATTGTCATATCAACAATAAATAAATTGACCCTAGTATATATATATATATATATATATATATACTTACTCACTCTATAATAAAGATAATATAGATTAAAAAGTAAGATAAATATCTTTAAATATAAGTTAATATAATTGATTTTGTTACTTATAACCTGAGTTCTATAAATTATCTCTATGAGTAGTTTTACAATGACAACTTACACGTACAACTTATTATGAGGGGCTACCATGGTTGCTCCTTCCTATTAGTGATGCTCGTAGTGAAGAAACATAAGTCGTGGATGCAAACATATATAATATATTAAATGTAGAGAAAGTGAATAATATAAAAATAAAAATTAACTTAATTTATTTTAAAAATAATATTATATGTTTGTGTTACTTTATTGATATTTATTCTCATGTGTAAATAGTACAATACCCAATATTATTGACCCTCATTAAGTTTTAAATAATCCTAAAAATGCGTTATGTTAAAAGATAAATTGTAATATTTTTATCTAAAAAAATAGAAAGAAAAATGAGTTCTAAATAATCATAAAGATGTGATGTTGGGAATAAATTGTAATATTTTCATCTAGAAAAATAAAAATAAAAATAACTAAATGTAGACAAATGACCCTTATTCCATATACTATTTTCTTCGTTACAAATACATAATACTATTTTCACATAAATTTTTACTCCTTACTTGTACTTTATCGTACTCAAATAAAATAATTATAGGATATAATATTATATACTAGATTAAAAAATAAACTACTAATTTAATGATAAAATACCTACGTATACTGTATTTAATTCAAACAAACTTACTTTTGAATAGATAAAATTGTAAATTGATATGTTTAAAATGCTTAAAGCAAAATATTCCATGGAAAGAATTAAAATCATAAATCCATGAGAGATGCAACAAAGAAATCCTTTAAACTTGTTGGTTGTGAACACTCGAAATGGTTCTATTAGACTCCATATCCTGTCTAGGTTGAAAGACAAAAGAACTTTGAGTAGCATGCCGTATGTCGTGCACAGACATTCCTGTAGCCATGTCGATGTATTTTCGATTAAATTATAAACAAGCACGCTATTACCGAACCTGTGCCCATGTGCGATACACACCAAATCCCTGCTCCTTCAAAATCAACCAAAATCTCCATAAGAGAGATGACATCCCTTCTTCGAGGATCCAAAATATGTGGAGACATCTCAAAATCCCCAGAACTCCCAACTATTGGGGATTGTGAATTCTTAACTCAGATATAATAATAACACCCAAATCGCATATGCATGAACCTAGAAGCACTCGTGACCCACAAGTGAACAAGAAGTTGCATTTGTTCCAATTTTCCTCTAACACACCCGCGTGGAACACGAACGTCCCGTTTTGGATGGTCAGCCATGATGATCGGCATTAAAGAATGTTCATCTAGACACTTCAAGACAAGAAATTCCCGGAACAACAATCCTCTTTGACCACAAAGCTACAAAATAAAAAGGTATAGCTATTGTAATATTTTTTGTAGGATTTCCGTTGTACTCCACGCCCTCCTACTTGAATCATATATTTTTACCGTCGTTGCCTCTTGAATATCGCTATCACTTTATATGTGTCTCCATTTTGGTCATGGCTCCTCCTTTCCGCCATGATGGTCATCGCCCCAAATATGACCATCATCTATCCCGGGAAATTGTAACGACTTTCCCGTAAGAGGATTGCAAACTACGTAAATGCAAATATCAAAAATACTTTATCAGAAGCGCAAAAGGCTTGGTGTACCGTCACCCACACCGTACTCGCCAACACCATATTGTCTCCTTAAGAAGTCAAGGACAGCCTTTTCAACGTGTTTGTGAAGAAGAAGAACCCCAAGAAATTGAACAAGCTGAAGTTATCGAACAAAACAAGCCAAGGTTTCATGTTGGGAGGTTTTGTAAGCTAACTTCAGTTTATGAATTGTGTGATGAAAACAGGGCATCTCCATTGTCTACACACATGAGGCAATATCTACTTAAATTTTCTGCCGGCAACCATGCCAATACCACCTTCGCATCCTTGGTCAATTCGACTCACCATGTTGATAGCTCCGTACCTTCCCCTTCCCGTAATTTCCATTTTGAATGGCAATAGATATTTTTATTTTTATATAACAAATATTTTTGAAAGGATATAAGAAGTTCGGCTCGAATCATGAAAGTCTCGCCTTTTAATTCTCTCCGTGCTCAATAAGTCGTTGCACACAGTAGAGAGATAGGTGGGGAATGATATCACAATCTATCACACAAGCTATCACCGATGGTTTAGCGTAATAATAGAGCGATTCAAGTCCAACGATTCGACTCCCAAACATTCTATCATCTTTTTCACATGAAACGTGCACTTACAAATTAAATTGTGGGTCGGAACTCTAAACGTCCACATAGAAATTAAACTACGCATCAGAATATATTCCGGATGTACTCTACACATTCTACAATGGGGCTTTTTTTTTTTATTGTAAAATAGCTCATACCACAAGAAAGTATTTTTTTATTATTATTTTTTTACGATATTACATAATTATTGCTGGAATTTTCGATAATTCCAAAACAATGTAGAGAGAATAATACTTCCTTCTTAACACAGAACAATGGACAGAGATAGCGGAATAAAAACCTTATTTCTATTTCATTAACAAAACTAAAACTATTAAAAATTTCTCACCGAAGGGATTCACAAATATGATTAAGATCGTTACGTACGCAAGGTTTTAAAAAATTCTCTTCGGTTTCTCGAAACGCACAAACAAAGGTTTCCGTTATGGTTCACCGAGTTTTTCTATGCTCGTGTGCTTACACAACAATACAACACAACAATACTTTCATTCTCTTTACAATGATATGAAATATAATGCTTTTTATATGGCGACGGAAATAAAACATAAAACAAATTACAAAGAAAAATAAACTTGAATCATAAAACTTTGACCTAAATCTTCTGCGCCATGCACGAGTGGAGCCTACTTCACAATCGACTTATCGGAAAACAAAAAAAGAACAAACTTGCAATGTTGCGATTGCAATCCAACAATGTTGCGATTGCACGACGAGTGATTATGGTGGACCACATCGCATCAGCGAATCACATCGCAATGAAACTCATAAGCGGAAAACATCAACTACTGACCTTGCGATTGCTATGTGCGATTAGCGACATTGACAAACGTATCGGCAAGTAACGACTTGATAAATGAACTTGTGATGTTGCGATTGCATCGTAACAATTGGCATATTATCCATACTTTCATTTGAACACAACATATGGCGTATGGTTGGTGAATGCGATTGCGATTGCAATCGCATCGCAGCCTTTCAATCGGCGGTAACACTTCTAATGGGCGTGAAACATATGACATGTGATTTTGCGATTGCGATTGTGGTGGTACCACATCACATCGCATTGCAAACTTTATATTCGAAACACATACACCGTCTTGTGATTGCGATGATCACATCGCATTGGAACAATCCATATCAATAAGACACTTGAAAGTAAAACTTGTGATTGCGATCGTTACCGATGGTGGGGACCACCATCACATGCCTTATTCAAAAACTTAGCAGACTTTTCCATTTAAACAAGATTTCTTCATATTTTGTTTTTGAGGGCTTAAAAGCCCGAAAAGACTTCTCTTTAATAAAATCCATGCTCTTGTGTGGTTTGAACCACAAAAGTATTCATTTCTCTCGCAAATTCGGCTATGCCCATCAAACATTAAATTCTCCTCCTCTCAATGGTGGCTTCTTCCATTGAAAATTAATTCCATCCTTATGGTTTTCTCCATTCCTCTTGAATACACAAAGTTGTGCACGTGCTTCTCTCCGCTGCCCCTCAGGATTTCCAGGCTTCTACCTTCGCAGCACGTAGTGGTGACTTTAATATTTTCAACACTCCCTCCTGTAAAGTCACCGTTGGGTTACTCTACCATACCCAAACATTTTCTTAAATACTCAAAAACTCTTTTTCCCCAATGGCTTTGTCAAAATATCTCGCAAATCGCTCCTTATTTTACAATGTCAGAACAATTTATCCATTGTTCACCAATTCGATATAGTAAAACTTCGTATCTATGTGCTTCATTCCCTCGTGAAACAAAAATTCTTTGGATAATGAAATAGCTCTAGCTATTGTCACAATATATCACCTGCCCTTTACCCTCGTTCTACAGACTTCTCAACATCCTTCTCATCCAAACTATTTGACACGTTATCTCCGTAGCTACCACATACTCCGCCTACTATAGATAACGCTACAATAAAGTCGTTTCTTGGAAGCCTATGAAATGGCTCATGAACCCATATGAAAATAATAGCCTAAGTTATTTTCTCGATCATCTACACTTCCACCCCAATCATTTTCAAATAACCAATTAACTTCCGAATTTTTTGAAGTAGTATATGAAATCCCATACCTTTTAGTTCCTTTCACATACCCCGACCTCACGCTCGTCAATGTTCTTCTCTCTTGGCCTCTCCATGAATCTGGAAATCAAACTAACAACATGTGCATTATATCTAGCCTAGCTGCAATCAATTACATGAGGTCGCCAACTATGCTTTTTATACAAACTTGGATCAACATCCTTGTTGGCCGCTATCTTTACTCAACTTCAATCCCATTACCGTGGGTACTCGCTTTGCACCTCGCATATTAAATCTCTCCAAACTCCTTAATAATATATTTTTCTTTAAGTAGGATAAAAATCCCATTTTCATTTTGTTCTACTTATATTCCTAAGAATAACGATCCCATATCGTTCATTTCAAATTCTTCTTTCATGACCTGTTTTAAAATTTTCATTGAGGTAATCATCACACCTGTGAATATTACATCATCAACATATAACACAATGAGCATCTTACCATCTTTTTCTTTGATGTACAATGTGGGTTCTTCCATCACATTTTTCAAACCCATATTCTAGTAGATAGGAATCTATCCCATCAGCACATGCTTTTGGTGCCTGCCTACCCCATAAAGAGTTTTCTTCAATCCTTAGCTTTGTTTTTCTTAGCCTTTCTTTCTCATAGCCGAGAGGTTGTTCAACATATACCCTTCCATTAACACTCCATTTAAAAAAATGCGGATTTTACATCCATTTGATATACTTTCCATTTGTTTTGTGCCGCTATGGACATCACTTCTCTCACGGTCTCCATTTTGCAACTAGTGCAAAAGTTTTCTTACAGTCTCCTTTTCCATGCTAATGCTATATCCCTTGACAACAAGTCTAGCCTTGTGTTCTTCTATCTTACCTTCAACATTACTTTTTGGTCTTGTAGACTCATTTAACTCCAATAAATTCTTTACCTTCATGGAGATCTAACCCTAACCCCACAAGCTTCTGTTCTTCTCATGTCATTAATCTCCTCATCTACAGTTTATCCATTTTCTATCTTTACATAGCATCTTCAAAATGAATAGGATCATCAACATAGAAATACAGAAAATAAGGAGTTCATACCTTCATTTGATGCTTCCGCCCAAATCCTACCGATATTTCTAAACCTTGTTCCTCTTTCTATTTGGTGTACTTGTGCTTGAAGAAGCACTCAAATCGCTCCATGTGGTAGCATGATAGCACTCTCATTTCTTCTTTCAAGGGTGTTTCCGCCTATTTTTGAGGTGTCCCTTGTTTTCCTTGCGTTGGTGGAGGTTGCTGTGCTACGGATGAGGTATTAATTTCAACTGTCTTCCTCATCTTCATCATGAGATAAATAGCTTGACATTGATTGTTTTCTCAATGCATCCATCCCATGCTTCCTCTTCAATGAACTCCGGTACATCTTTGCTTATCAAAAATCAGTGGATGGGTTATACAATATATATCCTTTTTGGAATCTTCACAATATCCAAGGAAGATGCATTTATCCCCCTTAGCTATCCAACTTCTTCTCAACTTGTCTGGAATGTGTGCATATGCCACACATCCAAAAACTCTCATGTAAGTGACTCCTTGTTTTCTGCCACTCCACACTTTCTTCTATAACTCTATTCATTACAACTTTTTTTGGGAAACTATTTAAAATATACACAACATACTCTGTCGTTTCCTCGCCCAATACTCATTTGGCAGTGTTTTTCCTTTAGCATACTTCTCACCTTTTCCATTATGTTTCGATTTTTCCCTTTCAACAACTCCATTCTCGCCGTTATGTACCTTGCAATAAACTCGTTTGTGTATGCCATTTTCCGCAAAAATGTAGAAACTATTTTGAGATATATTCACCTCCCACGGGGCCCAAGAACTTTGATATGTAGCCCGCTCTATTTCTCTACAAGAGCTTTAAAATGGAATTTTTTTTTAAAGACTTCACTTTTATATTTCACAAAATAAACCCATACTTTCTCGTGAAATCATCAATGAAGGTTAGCATGTAATTGCCGCCTAAAGCTGATGTTGTTTGCATCGGCCCGCATAAATCTAAATGAACAATGGCGGTGCTCATGCTCTTCCCCGATGGAAAATTTCTCTCCGTGTTGTTTTCCCCAAGATGCAGCCTTCACATAGGTCATTCAATTCTCAATCAATGGTAGAACTCTTACCACTCCTTTTCTCAGGCAACAAATTCAATCCTCCGAAATTGAGATATCTAAATCTCAAGTGCTACAAATCAGCTTCCTATCTTTGCTTCCTTCTCGAAATACCTCTTGAGTTATAGCTGCTACATTCTTTCCTTTTCCTTTCCAAGCCGTTGAGATTGAGTGGAAACATTCTATTGCTGGTCATTTATATTTCAACAATAATCTTCGCTTGGAGGTATATCTATTATTGTGCACACATCATTCTTAAACAATACTTTGTAACCTTTGTTTATGAGCTACCCAACGCTCAAAGATTATACTTCAAACCAAGAACATAATATACATCCTGCACAAATTTTTTCTCACCATTTCTCGTCTTGACATTTAACTCTCGCATTTCAATTTTGCTGTAAATCTTAGTATTTGTTTCTCGTGGTTACTCTCGATTTAACTTCCTCATTAAGAGTCATAAACATTGGCGGTTTCATCATGTGATTACTAAAGAATGAATCTAAGAACCATACATCATCTTATCTATCTGTGCTGCATTACATGTTCACAACACATTACTTGGGTTCTTTTTCTTTCTTTGCTACATTAGCATTCCGCCTATTTTTCATGTCATTTTTCTTTTCCCTACATTCATTGGCATAGTGCCCACATTTCTTGCAATAATGACATTGGACATTGGATTTGTCATACCTTTTTCCAATGAGCACAGCAGTGTTGATGTCCACCTTGTCAGATGTTTGCATCGGCGATGGCCTTGATTCTCACTGGTTGCTCCTTCCATGTGAATGTGAAGCTGTTCTTCCTCCTTTGTTTTGGCTTCGCTCTTTCCTCTTCCTCTGCATTGACCCTTCCTCTTCCAAAAGGAATTTGGGTTCCTGAAGGGGTACAAGCCTCAGGAGATGGGTTTACTATTCTTTCCCATCTTTGTCTATGTCATTAGCCATGCATGAAGCTCATCAACTCATGAACTTTGAGAGATCCTTAGTCTCTCTTCAATAGTGGTAATAAAAAAATCAAACCTGAGGGTAGACTCTCTATTTCTCCACAATCCTTCCTTCTTCAACAGTTTCTCCATGGACCTTATCTATGTGACCATCCCAATCACATGCGTGAAGAATGAGTCTATATTACTTAATTTTCATGTAGAGAGAGTTTCAAAATCTCTCTCAAAAATTGTAGTTTTGTTACCTCACTTTCTCCATACCTTGATAGGTTACTCTTTCAGAGTTTCATGCATCCTTGGATCTTTAGCTAATGAGTCCCTCGAAACACACTCTCATGTACCGCTTGGTACAAATATAAGATGGCTTTAGAGTCCTTCTTTCTATTTCTCTTTCAATATATCCTTTCTACCTCGAGTTAAGGCATTAAAGTCACCATTAGCTGGTTCATCAAAACCATATTCTACAAACTCCATAAGTCTTGTGAGGAAAATAGCCTTGCAATGGCCCAATAATCACAGCTTCTTCCCATTAGCCAGGGAAGTTTACATTTCCAATACTCACTACTACTTGGTCCCAGCCATTTTCTATAAACTAAACTTGACCTCCAAGTTTTTCAAACAAATTGTCTTTCCTTCTTAAGATGATTTTGTCTCTTTTTGAGAAATACCGACTTTTTTAACTGAGGCCGAGCTTTCACGTCGCCGGAGAACTACCGCAACAAGTATTCTTTCCTTTACTTTTGACACCTTCAAAGAGCTTGGCTTAGTCACACCCCGTTGGAATTTCCGATAATTCCAAAACAATGTAGAGAGAATAATACTCTCCTTCTTAACACAAGTAGAATAATGGACAAAGATAGCTTTCGAATAAACTTTTCTTTTCTATTTCATTAACAGTAATCCGAAACTATTACAAATTTCTTCTGCACTCGGGGGGATTCAAAAAATATGATTAATACCGAAGCATGTACGTAGTGGTCTTAAAATCTTCTCTCTGCCTCTCAAAAGCACAAATAGTGCTTTGTTATGGTTCACCGAGTTTTTCTATGCTTCGAGAGCTTACACAAACATACAACACAACAATAATTTCCATTTTCTTACAATGATATGCAATATAATGCTTTTTATATGGCACGATGGAAATATAAAAACATAAAACAAATTACAAAAGAAAATAAACTTAATCATAAAACTTTGACCTAAATCTTCTTTGGCGTGATGCACGCAGTGGGAGCCCACTTCGCAACTGTATGATCGCCGAAACAAAGAACAACTTGCAATGTTGCACCAGGTCGAGCGATGTTGGTGACAGAGGCACGAGCGATTGTGGTGGGACCACATCGCTTCGACGAATCACATCGCAATGAAACTCATAAGCGGAAAACATCGATGGATCGACCTTTGCGATTGCGATGTGCGATTAGCGACATCGGCGATCGCATCGACGGAAATCAAAATGGCGGAACGACTTGATAAATGAACTTCACAATGTTGAGATTGCGATTGCGTGATTACGAAAAATCGCATCGTGGACTTTCATTCGAGCACAACATATGGTAGATTGTTGGTGAATGTGATTGTGATCAGTGATCGTATCGTGCTTTTAATCGCAATACCCTTGATGTATGGAACATATGACATGCAATTTTGTGATTGCGATTGTGGTGGGACCACATTTCATTGCATCGTTAACTTTTATATCTATGGAACACATACACTATCTTTGTGATTGCGATGATCGCATCAAAACAATCCATATCAACAAGACACTCGCAAGTAAAACTTGCGATTAGATCACACTAATGGTGGGGACCACCATCACGTGCCTTATTCGAAACTTAAAGGACATTGCAGTTTAAACTGTATTTCTTCATATTTACCTTTGAGGGCTTAAAAGCCCGAAAGACTTCTTTAATAAAACTCTACTCTTGCATGGTTTGAACCACAAAAGTCTTCGTTTCTCTGCAAATTCGCTATGCCTATCAAACATTAAATTCTCCTCTCGCAATGGTGGCCGCCGTTTATCAAACATTAATTCCATCCTTATAGTTTTCTCCATTCCTCTTGAATACACAAAGATGTGCACGCAAGCTCGCTACCCTTTGTACTCGTTTCTACCTACTAAGAGCACGCAAGTGACTTTAATATTTTCAACATTTATATAATTCAAATTTTCGGTGTTCATTATTTGTAAAAACACCCCTTTTAATTTATAATATATGTTAGTTATAATAGAAATATATTGAGAATCCTCTTTTAAAGAGAATAGTAATATATTCATTCAACAATTTTTTTAATAAATTATAATAATAATATAATTAAAGAAACTATGATTAATTAAAAATAATGGAGATATTAGTTCATTTAAAAGTCGCTATAAAAATATGTTTTCAGATTAACTCAATAACTTAAATTAAAATAATTTTATTAGACACTAGCCCCTCATGTTTAGATGTACTTTATAGAAATTAATTATTTAATGAATTATGGTGTTGATTTATATATTAATGTGTTAATAAAATAGATTTAGATGTAATTTATAGCAATTAATTATTCAATGAATAATTCTAAAATTAGAACATTCATATTAAAATTTGTAATATGATTGATATAGAGGAATGCTTCATTTGGATTTACCACTCATAAATATGTTACAATATAAATATAAATAATAATACTTTCATAAATAAATATGTTACACTATAAATAAAAATAATAATAAAAATATTTTTATTATCATTATAGTTAGTAATAATTATTTTTATATAATAATTATTTATTTATAATAATTATTATTTAATATTAAATATTATTTATTATTATTTATTTTTATATTACATTTAAATATTATTATTATTATTTAATTTTAAATTATGTAATATAAATATGAACTCTAGGAATATGAACCCTTAGATTAATACAATCTACACATTGATATCATAAACCTGCAAGGTTAATACTAAAACCCCAAGGGATTATAATCATTCGAGGAATAATTAATTCAATGAATTAATATTAAAACCCTAAGGTTTATATAATATTAGTCACTTAGGTTTATAAACCCTATCAATACTATTGTACCCAAGGGAATAATAAACCCAAAGGATTAATACTAAAATCCAAAATGAACATAAAGCTCAGGGTTTTTAGTATTAATCCCTTGGGTTAATATTATGCCCCATAATCCCCTGGGAATATGAGTATTAACCTTGTAGTGCATTCGCACATGGGAAAATGGAAATACACTATGCTTTGCATGGATGCTGTTTTCATACAAGCAAGTAACAGTCCAAATGGTTTTTCAAACATTTTTGGAACAAGTTCAACATGTAATAAGCTAAGTTAAATGGAAATATAGCATGCTACATAAACAATGAAAGAAAAACAGAAAAACATGCACAAGAAACACGCCGTAGAGTAAACACACTAATAACTCAACAATGGAGAGCTCTCTCCTATTAGGTGTTATGGTAGTAGAAGATAAAATGCTAAGTCTCTTCAGTGAATCTCCTTCGAGCTAAGGAACTCCAATATCGAAGACAAGGGGGTCTCTTCCCCTTTCAAGTTTTTAGCAAACCTCTCTCCCCTCTCAAATATGGTAGATCAAATGTATTGTCGTGATGAGCTCTTCTCTCTTGGATTGAGGTGTTGGATGGATGAACCGTATCATTCCAATCCTCTTTTTTTTTTTACAATAGAAGTTGGTTTATTAATGAGCAATTCCACAAGCAGACCAATGTGTTTCCCATTTCTATTCCCATGGCTTACTTTTATGGACAAATTTCAATTTTTCCCTCCTTATCTTGGCACAAGATGGATGTTGACACAAGAGTGGGGGTATCATTCCCTTTGTAGCCGTATTAAAGCCTCAAAGGAAACTCCATCAGTTAGCTTGAGTGGGAGAACATTTTTCTCCAAGTGTGCCAAGTGGTCCCAATAGTGATATTCCACATTCTCCAAGACCGGTATGCCATTGAGGATAATCACACTCTTCCCAGGTATCAAAGAAAAATCCGCAATGCGTGCTCTAGGCGAGTGCTTTTTGTGTGTGGTCCAAAACGTTTCCTACCGAAATTAGGAAAATTTTAAAATTTTCAGCTCTTTGTAATGTATTTCTTCCCCGTAAATCTTTATTTGTGCCTTTTTCTTAACACTTTCTAATGTTTTTTTCCGTATGATTTTCTAGTGTTAATAGTTTCTTTAATGTATGAGGTCTAGGAAGAATAGCATAGTTGAAATAAATTATAATTTCTTTTTCTGTAATTTTTGAGAGAGATAGAGTAACCAACTTGAACCGAGGCTCAGAGACCCTCATGAGTAAAACATACAACGTGTTCCGTTGGAACCCCGGTAAGAGATAGGATGAATAAAATATTTATACGAGGTAAGCATGTCCCATGCTCTCCATGATGTTTTGGACCAATTAAGATTATATGATAGATAGAGGTTCGCTTTGTGTCACTTTTCAGGTAGTGACCGTACGGTTGGCTGATGACGATGGTTATTGTTGGCCCTCAAGGGTGTCTTTTTCTTTGAAAGAAGGTTGAATATGATTCCCACATGCATAATCTTGGTATGGCATGTTTTTTTACAGAAATTTCTTATTGTATGCCTGGGTATTTGATCGTTTTGGGCCCCCCATGTAAGAATTGCGTAAAGAGATGCTTATCAAGTGATGGGTGTTCGATGAATTCGATGGTAGTGCAACGATTATGAAGTACGATATCATCTTGACACAAAAGTTCGTTTTCAACTCCAATTTCAAGATATAGATGACATCAATGAGAAATGATGGGATTCCCATTATGCGATCCCAGGATGCCTTTATTGAGGTGGGGAGTCATCCAAGGTACTACTCTCCTTTCTTGGAAAAAATTTCTTCCGGTTGACAAGAGGAATAACCAATGAAATGAAATGAGTACCGACAGTAGGACTAGGTTTTCTTCATATGCTAGCAGCATGGTGTGATAAGTTAACTTAGATATGACGATGATAAATGAAAATAAATGATGATGGTATTTAAGTGGCCCGAGGTCGAGTTTTAAATGAGTGGCGGTGGAGTCATAAAAATTTATGGTGAGGAAATCCTTGGAGCTCAGAGGGACATCCAAGCAGGTGTATGGACACACAGAGTGTCATGGTGGGTGTGGTAAAAAGAATGCGTACTCGACTAAGGGTTATTAGGGAATGCTACTGTGTGATAAATGTGAATGGATGGTGAGATTTGTTCGTAAAAAATCTTTGTACACTTTCCAAAAGAATATAGAATGGTTTTGAATGTGTTGCCACGGAGATGGGTGCCTTACAAACATGAAAATAATTTGTCACTATGATGTGAGGAAGGTGTTTTGCCAAGGGTGGGGGGCCCATTTTAGCAGTGTCGTTGCGAGGGTGATGAAGCAGATGAAAAGTGTCATAGATGAGCTATGCTAGTAGGGGTGTTGTAGGCTAAGTGCGAGACACAATGGTGCGAATTCAATTTTCTTATGAGAATGGTAATCCGTGAAATGGGTTTTAATATGATATGGGTAAAACTTGACTCGATGTATGATGTATGAATGAACATCAAGTATTTTCAAGACATGAATTTTATGGCCATGGCTCCAAGCCTTAGTGTATGGTCTACATGAGTGATGGATTCCATGGAGGGTGAGGATTCACCGACCATGAGAATGTTTATGATATGCAAGTAGGTGATAATAAACATCGTCAGTGAATGGAACCTATGGTTGATTTCGTGGATAAATGAAGTTAGGATATGCAAAGCTTCTTTCAGGAGACTATCATGCTAGAGGTAGAATGATATGTGTTCTTTGTGTCTTTAGTGGTTGGGGAAACATGTGATTCGTTGTGTTTGTAATACCTACAAACTAACACCCCAAGTAAGAGCATCTTTTCTATTCAAATATATTAAAAAAATAACTTTGAACAGCAAAGAAATAAGAGAGGGCATACTTAATCGTGATTTAAAAACCAACTTTTCTGCAGTGTATGCATGGGGCCCAATCGAACATGATGAAGTTTTGATCACCGTGTTCCTTGTAGTTTTGCACTGGAATTTCGAGCTCCGCTATATTCATCAAATAATGAGAAAAGGGAGACACATGTGCCAATATGGCTCATTACAAATCATTTTTACGCTTCCGAGAGTCCGGGGGTCGTAGTTGAGCCCTGATTATGAGCCTTTCTTGCCATTATGGTCGATCGAGTACCTGTGATTCATGCCGTCGTTGTCGGTGCTCGAAATATCCAAATTTGTAATTTTATCATTTTTTGCCTTGGGGGGTCCGTACAAATGTGATTTATATGAATTCACATGCTCATTTTTTCGCCCTCCACCGCCCGGGACGATTGAGGTCGACCTGTGGACCTCGCGATATAGTTGAAAGTCTTCCAGCTGGGGTCATCGTGCTTGGTGAATATTTTACGCGATGATTTGCGTGTCCGTATCCGATGCGTATGTATGGTCATCACGTTTTTTATCTATAGAGGTGCGATTATGGGAAATTTTTTTGAATTTTTTGGTTTCTTGATTTTAGCCACTAATGTTTTTTTGGGTTTTCTCTCGTATCAGGATGTTGTGGTGTGATCGAGATTGGCTCGATCTTCGAGCAGACAGAAGCCCAAGACTCCAATGCTCGGGGGATTTTTGCACAAGCAGTTTTCTAAATTTCTAGAGAAGCATATTGAGATCATAGGATGGCCTTCTTCAATTCCTAGTCCGATGTTGGAACACTTGCATTTACCTAATGATAGTGTTGCGTCAGAGACGTCGTCATTTGTCCCAGAGGGACTTTTACTTTGTGACTAATTTATCAGCTTTTGGGGAGACTCTTCCACACCCACTCCTCCGTGAGTGAGCATTCACCGGTACATTTGGGGGAAATTTCGACACTTGGTTCCGATGCTTTCGACCAAATGTCGGAAATTTCCCCAAATTTTTTCAATACCACCTAAAACCGTCACTATATCGACGTTTAGAGAAAAGTATCACAATACCGACACTTAGACAAAGTGTCACAATTGCGACGTTTGGAGGAAGACATCACAATTGTGATTATTTCAAAGTTGCCGGCGCACAGACGGGTCGTTTTCCAAACGTCGCAAGTGCGACACAATGTCTAAGTGTCACAATTGCGACGTTTGGAGGCATCCGTTGCACAGTGATGCTTTGGCTACCATCGCATAACGACACTTGTATTCGCGCTACATAAAAATTATTTTATTAAAAACTACATTAACATCCGATATCGCGCGCATTCGCCCCCGCCCTTGCGTGCAACAACATTTGTCCCCGCATCGCCCTCGGCCCCTCTGCGTACGTTTGCCCCCGCATCCGCCCTCTCTCAACTCTTGCGCAACAAAAATTCACCTCGCCTCTCGTAGAATAGAATTCGCGCTCTTCGGCCTTGCAAGAACAAAGATTCGCTCTTAGCTCTTGCGAACAAACATTCACCCTCATCATTCGCCCCTCGCATTCACCCTTAGCTCTTGTAGAACAACATTTGCTCCCGCATTCACCCTCACTTCCTTTGTATCAGCATTCACCCTACATTCTCCCCTGTTCGGCCTCTCTTAGCTCTTGCAAAATGGTAAGTTTCATCGTTGGTGCCCTTCCTCCCATAGTAGGGTTGACTCATTTTGGTTTTTTTGGTCAATTCCATTGATTGTGTTAGGCTATAAGGTTCTCTCTTAGATGTCTTCCAATGTTATTTTACAGATGAGTTTAAAAGAGGATGTGTAAGATGTGTTTGTGCGTTTGCATGAATTTGACTCCACCAAATATGAAGTTTAAGTTTACGGGATTTTTAGTTCGACAAACTCATCCATCTCAACACCCAAGAACAAATTTCCCTTGGTCTGATCTATATTGAAGGTAGAAGTGAGAGAGAATGGGAGATCGAAAGTCACTGTACTTATCACAAGGGTAGTACTCCAAATGGAAAGTGATGAGCTTTAGTTTCGCATTTTTGGGATTTTCTGATATTTGGGGATTTTCTCATGACATACCAAAGGTCACATCCATACAACCATATCAAGGTCAATGTTGATATCATTCTCATATAGATATAGGTCACCGATATATAGGGTTAATATCATCATCATTATCCATGGAACCGAATGGTTAAAGCAAAATCTCGTGATTGTGGTTGGCTCATTTATAGTTACACCATTTATAGCAGAGCACGTAAACACCAACAGTGCTCCAGAAGAGCCTTTACAATAGGCAATGGAATTGCAAACACTACATCAATAACCAATAGCTCCAATTGAGAAAAATTCTCATAATCTTGGGTCAAGATCATAAGAGCAAACAACCTGTGCTTATTATTCATGCTCCAATATATTAATATACTTTTTACATTGAAATGAAGAAAGGGAAAAAATCAAATGCTAGCCATCATACAAATATTTGACATAAGAGTTTTGAGTGACAAACTTGAAAAAAGAACTCATCCACTAATATTTATAATCATTTGAGTTATTCACAAACACAATGTCAAGAATCAAGATTCAATACCCCCACATTCTTCATCACCCAATACAAGATTGTAAATTTTCCTAAAGAATGGTTATTAAATCATGTACCATTATTTCTCCTCGCTTTAAAAACCTCTACATTTAAATGAAAACAATCATTGCATTTCAACTACAAAAATCTATTAGTGTTCAAATTTACATGTGTGCATCACTTGTGTAGGGTATTCTTCTCCACTTTCACATTATCCAAGAATGTATGCAAGATAGGTTCATATTTTGTGATTTAGATTATCTTGGAAAAGGAAAGGTAAATTATTTCATGAAAGAAGGTTTTCCTTTTTATTAATCGGAAATGGTAACAAAGTTCCATTTCTACCGAAACTATAAAACAGAACCAAATAAAGGCCATGTCCTCAATGGACATTATTTGGCTTTGAAAATGGCCATTGTACCCCTGTTGTTTCTTATATTACATCACGATAGTTTCTTACGTCATTTATTGTTTCTTGAGATGAAAAACAAATCTCAAAGAAAATTGTGAAGATCCTTTCAAGAAATAAATGACCATTTCTCAATCATATCTCAACTATTTTTTATTTAATTTCATAGTTGCTTACTTTATAGAAATTTGACACTTTATAAGTAACATAACATAAAACACAAAATGGGAAGAATTGATGAGGTAGATGACCTTTAGTTGTTGTCAATTAAGAATTGTTAATACATGATGCATGTTCGTACTACAAACTAGATTCCTTCCTGGGATAGGACAGAGTATTGAATAAAAAAGTTGTAGTTTCTAACTTCTTGTATTGGTTCATCAATCTTGAAATTCAAACATTGTCTTCATTGCTTCACGTTTGAATAATTTGCATTATATTGTACAATAGGAAATTAGGAATTATGATTATTATTACTTTATGGATCCTGTTAAGTTACTTTTAAGTTTGTATGGTTTATGTGAAATTATTTCAGGTGCCCCCAGCCCGTAAAGCAATGCCAAGGACTAAGAACCATAGTTTTTAAATGGTATTGTTTCTTATACCCAAACCCCCTCAACATCACTTCTTATTATTCTAACAATAGTGTTGTAATCAATTTGAGAATTGATATAGCAAAATCTCGCACTTCTCAAGATAAATTCCTAAAGCTAAAGTGTGATACCATGTGTAATTCAATAGCTCCATTGTCACCTCACCAACCCCTTTTCACTTCGGGCTAGCTCTCTCCAACTCAAGGGGTTCTCCTAGTAGATGTTAGGGATCTAATGGCCCAACCAAACCAAGTCAAGAGCCCCCCAACTCTCTATGTTTAATACTATCAATCAAAATATTGAACAAATGTGGTCGGTATATACATCCCGAAGATAAAATTTCCAGGGTATTTTTGGGCAATTTGAAAGTGAAGGGTCCCCAAACACATATAATCAAGGAATTATAATGTGATTTTCAAAACATTAAATATCAAAAAAATCGTTTAAAGGATATTGAAAGTAAAAAGGTGATGGAAGATAGAAAGTGCCTTAACAATGCTCTAAGGATTTTTCAATAGTTGCTCCAAAATCTTCACTTCAAGGCCCTTCAAGATCGTCTCCAACAATGCTATACCATCGGTTTCCCCCAACAATGTTGCTCCAAAAATTTCCTCAAGGTCTTCACAACAACTTTACTAGAAGTTTCTCCAACAATATATTCAATAAGGTCTTCATTGTCAATTCGCCTCTTGTTTGGGTGCCTTAATGTGCAATGACATGTTTCCAGGATCAATTCAATGCAAGGCATATTTGAAACTCTAACTTTGTCTTCTGCACTATTAGAAATTATTTCAGTTTTCATTTTGTGTTTTCAAGTTAGATATTGTTTTCAAGTTTTTACATTTATAATTTTATTGTAATGTGTCAAACTCGATTAGGTCAGTACAGAACAACCCCGAGACGGGGTGATCATGAAAGAGGCCAGCCGAAAGAACATGTAAAGTGCCAAGATCGCTCTATCTTCCGGGTATTTTAGTTATTTACATAATTGAAATAGTATTAATTTTGTTCAAATATGTAGACACCTAGCCATGGTACACCTCGATGATTCCCTTCATGAGGAAGAGATTTCTTTCATCCCTATCTTCAGCGCTCTTGTTACAAAAGGTACGCAGATGCAAGGTCGAATTTAATACTTTGATAGACACGCTCAAACACCTAAAAAATAAGAGAGGATAAACAACTTATGACCCAACTAGAAACATATCAGGTAATAATAAAAAGTCAAAAGGACATTTTTTTGTTCTGCATGAGATGAATTGTGACAGTTTGATTTTTAATTTTTACATTGAATAAACTAACAAAAAGTTCTTTTGTATGTAGCGTTTTCCGGCACTTGCTAAACCCAAAGGTTGGTGGTAGTGGGACACAAGGGTAAGAGATTGCCTAGAATCCCTCTCATACACCTCTACTCCTTTAGGTGCCAACCAAGAAACACACCGCCCAAGTAGACACCTGCACCAACCGTTGATTGGGTTGGCAGTGATGAGGCCGATATGGCCAACTACATTATTGCGTTTCCTAGAGCTAAACGTGTCAACTCCACAAAGGTGACCATTAATGGCACGTTGTTGGTGAACGATGAAGGTGTCCCTATAAAGCACGACAACTCCCTGTGTAAATTTTAATATTTTAACTACTTCATGTACTCTATCTAAAACATATTTATCAAGATTTTTATTTTTTAAATTAATGATAATATCTTTTTCTTTTTTTCTATGTAGGAAACAATGAGTTCTATAGGTTTTTGGAGAGCCATGAAACAAGGTACTTTTGCCCAACCATATGCACAAGGTGAAATTCTAAAATTTCAACTCCGAAAAGGAACTTCTAGATTATCTAGAAGCCCTTTTTGAGGTCGGCACATTTGACAACAACGATGGCTCGTGTAGCCAACAAATATTTGAAATAAACTAGGGACACCTATAGGACGCAATTGCAATTTAACCCTAGATACGAGCGTCCTCCGTTAGCCCAGAGTGAGTGGAGAGCACTCATCCACGATGGAAAAGAGAAAAGGCAAAGAAAGAAGGAAAATGCCAACCGGACCTTACAAGGTAAATTACAACTTTAATTCAATAGCTTTAATTTTTTCATGTCTAAAATAAAAGTGTGCTACGTCATATCTCGATCAATATTTTGATGCTAGGTTTCCCGACACCTCGAAGGCAACCAAAGCTAGGATTTAAAAAAAGGGCCATCACAAGCTAGCTAGGGCGGCTACTTGAAATTAGCCGCAAGAATTGTAATAAGTAGCTAAACATCTTATAATTAATTGTATCACCTTCCTAAGTTTTGTAATCCTATCAAATATGATTAAAAATACACAATCATATGTAATGTAGGGTGGGATGAATTTGGAAGAAACTACAAAGGAAGATGGTAAAAATGTCACTATCCATTTCTGCCATCAAGCCGTAGTTGAACGTCGTGTGTTTGGGGCGGTGTCCCAAGATCCGAATGCCCATTATGTAAAACATTAAAATTTCAATATGTTTGTTTTCATCTCTAAATTTAATCTCTAACAACTTTGTTTAAATCAGGGGAGCAACACTACCGACAAGGAAAATAACCCAGTTTTAGAGTCAGATGTAGATGATCCCCTCACGGCAACCCGACTGTAGTGGGGACCAAGCCGACAATGCTACTATCGTTAGAGGGCCATGATCGTAATTAATTTCCACTTATAATTTTTTCTAATTATTCCTCGATGGTTGTCCTTATGTTTTTTGTTTAAATGACAACACTGTTTCCCTGAGGATCTCACCACCAGAGAGGAAGACAAGGCAACAAATTCCAACAACGACAATTGGTGCAATTGTGTAAATAATCTCATTGAAATTTTTTTTATTAATATTATCGAACTAGTTCAATGATATTTAAAAATTCACAATTAAAATTTAATAGTTAACTGCTTTTTGTAGGTTTTATGCCCCGTCACCGGGATGAGACCAGACATCGTGACTATGGCAACTAAGTCAAATAGTAAGGGTTGAAATACATGAAATAGAGCAGTAGTACCACAGAGATTGATGATGTAATTAGGAGCTTTAGAAATAGGAAGAAGAAAAATAAAATTTGATAATGTAAAATATTGTATTATTATAAGACAAACGTTACCATACTTGGAACGTTTTTGCGTTATATAAAAAAACTCATTTATCACACTATTTTTATGTCAAGTATTAATTTCAATGTTTCCTTGGTATACTTTTTGTTGAAATTTTTTTTTTTTTATTTATTGAATATTTTTTTATGCTCATGAAAGTAAAAAATGAAATATATTGGGTATTGGGGAATTGCGTAGTGATGTTAGGGGGGAGGAGGGGCTATAAGAGCTTCCACCTTCATGTGGTTGGCCCCGTTTAGTAGAGAATAGTTTATTGGAGTGGATGCATCTTGAGCAACCTCGATCCAACGTAGCAACAAAAGTCAATGTTGACTTAGTTGCTACTCTTTCAGATTGTGGGAGGCTTGTTCCAAGTTCATGCGACTCCAATAAATTGTTCTTGAAACGAAGAGGAGCTTATTTAGGTATATTAGAGCAAAAATACTACATCAATTACTTGTATTTATTGTGTATAGATAATGATGGGATTTTTGGATTGACTTGGAAGGCAGTAAATCTCTGCATCATGAGCAATGCAACTTGTCAAACTGTGGTCATGTCTCGTGGATATTTTTTTCTGTGTGCTCGACTAGGTTCGTAATGTCACATTTTGCAAGTTCCTTTATAGTTCATAATTCAATATTAAGCTTGTTCATGATTATTATCTAGGTTTTTTGTATGTGTTTTTTCATCTATTTGATTGTAAGCAACTTTTGCATGTTTCTTGTTGTTCACTATGATTTCTCCTATTACCACCCTGTGATGAATCCAAATTTATTGTTACATAGGTTACTTTATTGTTACTATGATTTCTCCATTTATGATTTCATAGGTTACATCATGTAAATTTGTCAATCTCAAAGTTGGTGATGAGCTTTAGTTCTCCTAGATTTGGGGATTTTCCGATATTTTCCCTCATGTCATTCCCGAACCACCTCGTTGTTCGAGCATGCCAATTATCTACCACTCGTACCAATTGGCACATGTCAATCTCCGAGTGGTGCCGCCATTTCACCTATTTTCTACCACTCGACCACCGAAAACTCAAATCCACACACCATGTGTCTCTATCATGGAGTACCACATGTCATAGATATTTAGGTTGATAGCTCGTTATAAAAGAGATCAATTTTTTTCGTCAACACTTTGCTCATAGGGGCACGACACCTCGTTACTTGTTTAATCCGACAAATACAAACTTCCCTAGGGTTACCTTC
The DNA here is from genome assembly GCA_034641835.2 of Pinus albicaulis. Taxonomy (NCBI): domain Eukaryota; kingdom Viridiplantae; phylum Streptophyta; class Pinopsida; order Pinales; family Pinaceae; genus Pinus; species Pinus albicaulis. The sequence goes on from JAXQQM020059661.1 coordinate 96,812, forward strand.
TAGGTTTGACATACCACCGGTTTCCCCTCGGTGACATATTTCCATGGAATCGGTCCTAAAATACCAACAAACAATCCACACACCTACAATCATCGCATAAACCCTCGTTTTCGCTTTTATTAGCCGCATTTCCACAACTACCAATACACCTCGTCGTTTTAGTTGCCGCATTTCGCAATCGCCAATACACATCTGCTTAATTTTCATGGACTCTTTGTATGCATATTTTTCATATAATTTTATCACGGTTGTCATAAATATTTGACATGCCTTTGAATATTTTTGGCAAGTTAGAAGACATTTCAAGCCGTATCCATTGAATAGACTTCAAGGAGATAGTTGTATTTGATCCTCTTTTCCTCATGATGGTTTTAAAATTTGCTAGAATGCATATGGAAGATGTAGTGATTCGTCTTGCAGAGAGATGTATTGCTTTAGGGGTTAGCTGTATGTTGCTCGGGATCTTGTTCTTCAGAAGCCTATGATCCGTAAGTAATCACTTTGTTTTTATTTCTTCTATCTTATATATCTTGCCATGGGATGTACCCGTTATGGTTTGTTATGATACTGTTGTCAATTTCATCACTATCCCTCATAATATGTTTGATTGTTTTTATAAATAATAAACAATTATTACACCAAAAAATAAACAATTAATCGTACTATGAGTAATATGATATCTTGAAATAATTCTCATCATAATTTCTACAACCTCTCGCTCTCACTGGGTGGTGTCTATATCACTAAGTGTGTCTTCTTTAAAATTATACTTTGCTGGGGAGACAATGAACAATCAACTCGCACCGTGAGTGATATCTTCAGGGACAATTCTTATTATAATTTCCTAACCCCACTACTAGGTGTCTATATCACTAGGTGTATCTATTTTAAAATTATATAGTTTCAATGGTAGATAAATTGTTATCTTAAAATTATAGCTTTGATGGTGATACCTTATGTGATCGATATAATGCAGCTTGAAGTAGCTTTGGCTTGACGAATATAGTCTCTGTGAACCTCGAGAATACAAAGGCTAGGGATTGGACATGGGGCACCACCATATTTGTGGAACTTCTTACCTCTAGGAATGATAATGTTCGAGAACATAACACGTTTATTTTAAAGGCATTGGCAATTATTCTTCCCAACTATCTTTATATGTTTGGTAATTTTGGAATTTGATTTAAAAAAGTAGTACCCAACTTTGGAGTTCAACCGGTGTTCGTGTATGATTTTTGGGCGAAATATTACCGGAGACTCTACAACATTTAGGATTCAGCCCTCACCATGTGAGCTCGAGGTGTGTCATTTCATTGGAATGATAATGCTTAATTTAAATGATAAGAAATGCCACATGGGCTCAATAATTCTTGCCGTGACGTAAACCCCAACCATTATTCGAACAGTAAGGCAGTAATACATTTTCCGCCTCTTCTTCTTAGTTCGGCAGACATCAGGGATTTTTTATAGATCTTGGAAAGCCCGTAGATTCGGACGTAATATGGACCTATAGGTGTTTGTCTATTACAATGACTTTGTCATCAAAGTTTTAGAAAATGCTCAGAAATTTCGGTTTCACAAGGGGATTGCTATCTTTTTGCTTGCAATTATCAATTATCAATCACATTCAAAAAGTCTTTCGTAGCATTGCTAAGTTTCCTTTTGTAGGTGAATTTCCAAGGCAATTTCACAATATATTAACTAAATTTGTCTCTGCCCTTTTCAATACTCGTGCTTGTAACATAACCAACATAAACAATCTAGTGGCTACCTAAACAACAATACCACAGTAAATGCCCGCAATTCACCCTCTCTCGCATGGCATGAATGACTATGGCACCCTCTTTTGTGAACAAAGAATGGAGCTGGGAAGGTAACTGTTTTATTAGGATTCATGGAATTCAACATCCAAAATAGTATCAAATTCCACTACAATAGTATTCTCGGCGAGGGCAACATTTCATTGAGACCTATTGAATCGTCACTCCCAAATAGCTCTCCAGGGCTACCCAAAGTGTGATAATCTTTTGTTGTCGAGTATATTTTTATTTTTTCAAAGGAGAGTTTAGGCTTTCTAACATAGCTTTAGAAATCCGATCTGCCACCGCTTGAATATCTTCACATAAATACTCATGGCTTGGATTGATGAGCATGTTCTCAATGGTTGGTTGATTCATAAGAACCACCCATATAGTCATCTTGATATATTTCGAAGTTCTCTCTGTGTTTCCTTTTTCACCGTTTCTAGTGGGTGGGATGTGTGGGGTGATCCATCAATATCGGTGCTCTTGTCGTAGGGAATTTGTTTTTGGGGATATAAAGGAGAATTTGATGTAGATATCCCATTGGATGCATTCATAGATATATGCACGAGAGGTCAAGAATTTAAATTAAAAATATGAAACCTCTACATGGCAACTCGAAGGCCGCGAGAGACACCGGTTAAAGATTGTTTTGTGTTGGCCTTAATATGTCGGATTTCGTTCTATTACCTAATGCAAATATATAGTCCGTGGCCTCATTAAAATGAGTGATCGTGGTTGTATTTTGGTTTTTTCTCTTAATGTCTTAAGTTGCCAAAAGTTGCGATAGTTGTTTAGTTTGCATGTTACAACCTAAAAGTGGTTTTTAGCAATGGGAGTCATGTCTTTTAAGTTTCATACTAATATGAAGATCTTGTAATCTTCATATTCGTGATAAGAAGATGGCCTCTATTGGGTAGTATGACAACAATTGCCACATCTACCCCAGTGTCATAGCAAATGGAAGGGGAAGAAGTTGGGTGCAATGTTTGATAATTATGGTAGACAATCGTTTTCTTCAGTTTTTTTCACCCATTTCCTTTAATTTCTGTATAAGCAAAAGAGGGACTCTGAGATTACACACAGAGAAGGTAGTTAATACAAGAGCTATGGAAAAGGAGTTTTACTTCAACAAGGATGGCTCTATGACAAAAATTTCGTGTCGAGTAGAAAAATTATGTTTAAAGGAAGGCTTCACCGTACGTGAAACTTCACTACTATGGGATATTTCCTTGTCCACTTATATCTCTGATTTTAATGCAAGGCTTAATGTTTCATGGAGGGTTGTTTTGGCATATGTCCATTCAATTGCACAATTACCTAGCATTGTCAATTTGTTCAGAGGGTGGTGTGAACAAAATTTTTTATCTCGTTGGAGTCACCCTTGGGGCGAAGGGAAAATGTTGTCTGGAGAGCAAGCATGGTTCTCCGAAAATAGTTAATGATGGTGTGACAAAGAGCTAAGGAGGTAATTTGTAGATGTGTGCTCGGTTTTCTTTTTTAACGTTGTATTAGTTCCCCCTCTTAAATGTCTTAGATTCGTGGCATACTTGAAACTCAAAGGTGAAAGGAAACATATTTTTTACCCAAAGGTCTACTTGGCCTATGCACTAGCCACATTAGAGTAATGCATAAATATTTTCACAAAAATAAAAGGAAAGGGTTATGGCCGAGTCAACTTTATTGTTATTGACAAGTAATGAAATGGATCTCAATGCTATGGTTTTGGCCTTTTATTGTTGAATTAGAGGACCCAATTGAAAATATTGGGGCCAATTTGGTAATGAGTCACAAGTAAAGACAAAATGATTTAGCTAGGGATGGAACCACAACATCCTGTTGTTCTTGCATAGGGTTTAATAAGTGAGGGTGTAAAGGTAAAATTTTTTTCGATAGTACCGGATTAAGATCATATATTAATTTTGTAGGGTCTTAAGTGGTGTTTGTTTTTTAGTTTTGGGTTGGGCTTATCGAGTCTAAGATAGTTTTTGAGTGAAAAAATTGTTACTCCAAGTATTAAAATTTTTTGGTTCTTTTGTCAAAATTTATGAGCTTAGGAAATACAAAACCGACAATGGTTGTATCTTAAATTTGTGGAAAATAATTTTTAAATGAAACTCTTAGGTTGTTGCAACAAAAAACCCCGTTAAAATTACTAGGGGCATTGACAAGACAATAAAGGCCCTTGTTTCTAACTCAAAATTTTGTCAAAGGAGGTAAACACTTGCCTTTGGAGTAGGCTGGTTTTCCTTTTTGTTGATTGTTTGGTGTATCTAATTGAATTAGTTGCATAAGGTATTTTTGGTTGCAAACTCCTTTTTCATTTTTCATACGCATTGGCCTTGTGGAATACATTTGATCGTGTGGTCTTTGTTATATCTTGCCAACATTTGTAGTTGTTTAGTCTTATGGCCGAGGTAATTTTTATTATGGAAATAGTTGATGCAATATTGTCATTTAACTTTACCTAGCAGTAGCATGTTGAGTTTCAGAAACATTTGGAATTCAAAATGACACTTGATCCTATACAACATCATGCACTTGACTTCAAAATTCATATTCAAATCATGGGCGTACAATTCTTTCAAAATTTCAAATATTTATGTTGTTTTAAACCATTATATTTTTCATGTATTGCATAAGTCGAAAATGAGAAAAAATACTTTGGTATGAAACCAATCGGGTGAATAATTTCCAGCAAAATAACCACTTCCAAGACATGATTTATAAGTAGAACATATGTACTTATGAAGTATAGAAAGATATCCTCGATGCATTGTCAATGTTTGGCTAGGGTTACTTTTGGAGAAATAACTCTTACTCCTAGAATAGTGATCTTCTGGGTCACAAGTAAATTCCAGAGAAGAGAGATCATCATAGACATAATCCTATTAACAAAAGTGAACAGAATGATTATTAATTATGGCATACTAAGTTGTCATGATTTTGACTATTTGTCTTTAACATGTAAAAATGTTAAATTACAAACTTACATGATCATGGTTTGGCATCATGAGCTTGAATAATTGTCCACCATGCTCATAATTTCATTGTTGTATTCATATCTATGAATGTCATTTCAAATAATAATAAAAAGTTCTATAAGAAAATCTGCACTTCCATGCTATCGCTCCTTGTGAGACAAAGTCAAAATTGCATTACATTAACCGGCTGCCAAGAATCTCCTATATCCCGGTGGTATGTATCCAAATTTTATAAGAGTGTCTTCAAGACTTATGTTGACATTGCCAATGAGATATTTAAGCAATGAAATATGGAGCCTTCTTCATTGTTGTATATGTAACAATATTTTATTAATATAAAGATCGATGGTTTTGTCTTTCCGAAAATGAAATGTAAAAATAATTTATTGTGGTCAATCGAAAAGTTTTTTTTTAAAATCTTTTCATTATGGAAGGGTGACATAGATATATGCCCTTCTAATTGAAATCTTGACCTGCTCCTTCAAATTTGATCACTTTGTGGGATCTTAACAAACAATAAAACTATTCTCACAGATAAAACTATTCTCACAGTGTTATATAAAACATATAACAAAACCTTTGTCAAAACTTCAAACGAACCCTTTTAGCCGTGGGTATTTCATCATGAATTAATCATTTTACCATGTACCTTCTTCTAGAGGAATATTCTTCCACTTGATTAGGTACTTCATAAGGATTATATGTCAAAGAGATATAGAATGTTTATCTATAACTTTTTGTGGTTCAAGAATCAACTTTCATTCTTCATCTAATTTTGAAGTTCTATTTACATTGGCATATTTTTTCCCCAAAACCCTTTTTAGGCATGGTACATGAAAAACCTTATGAATGCAAGAAGAAGTGAAAATATAACTTCTATAATTACCTTTTGCAATCCTATGAATAATTATTTAGGTCATAACATTTTTTGAGCTAATTCTTTATTCTTCTTCTTCTTTGAATGAAGATTGCTTATAATGCTATAATCTAAAATACCCAATTACCTCCTCAAAATTATCTTTCACTTCAATGTTGTTCCCCTTGTTGTTTTATCATGTTTCATGTCATTTGAAGGTTTTCCATAATAATTTTCAAAGTTTCTTTAGTATTTTCCTATATGACTTTATTTCTCATACTTTGGACTTATCTTGCAAAAAGTATGAGATACTATGAGTTGGATATCCATAAAGGGCCTTAAATGGGGAAATTTAGTAGATTTGTGATAGGTAGTATCATAATACCACTTCTTCCTTAACGAACCTACTTCATCCATTAAGATTGATTTTCTTAAAGAGTAACATTGTAGATAACCTTAAAAACATTTGTTAACTATTTTTGTTTGACCATTTGATTGTGTTTGATATGTAGAACTCATGGCGGCTAGTGTTTCTCCACTCATATTAAATAATTATTTCCAAAAGTTTCTTGTTACTATTACTTTAGGAAAACCATGAAGACTATGAATTTATTTCATGGACACTTCTACCACTTGGCTTGTTGTTTATGTACTTTGAGCTCTACAAAAAAAATCTACAAAATTTGTCTATATAAATGACCACAAAAAAGTAATACTTACCTTTATATTTTAGTAACCATGTAATAAAGTCTATTGATATATCTTCTAGTCTTTGAATATGTATGTGGAATGGTTGAAGTAACCCTAGAGATTTTACTATCTCTCTTTTATTTATTATGCAAAACTGACCTTCTCTTACAAAATTTTGAATATCTTTCTTCATTCCTTCCAAAAATATATTTTTTGATCCTTTGAGATGTTTTAAGGAACCCTACGTCCTACCATCAGAGAGACATGGGACTCCCTTAATATTTTTTTATTCAAATATGCTTGCGTGCATAAAAATATTCTACATTTGCACCAAAGTATATCTCTCTTTCACTCCCAATGCTCCATAGAGTTCATCCATCCTTTATAAATTTTAGTTTTTGTTTAGTACTATTGTCATTTTTCCATTATGGCAAGCTTCTTCTAGCCACCTAGGAATAGAAAATGTAATTGGATATAAATTTGAGGCCTCTTCTATTTTAGAAAGAGCATCATGTACTAAATTTTCCTTACCCTTTTTGCAGATTATCTCAAAATTAAAACTTTGCATTTTTCTCCTCATTTTTGTTAATCTTCCAATGAAATCCATAGCTTCAAAAAATAATTTATGCTATCATGGTATATCTTGACTTTAAAGTACCTCCCAATGATATAATATCCCCATTTTTTATTGCATGTAATATTGCTTCCATTTATTTTTCATACGTAGATTTCACCAAATATTTTCTTTGAATTCCTTGCTTTTAAAATCCAATGATATCCCTTATTGTGTTAATGTTACGTAAATTCCTTGTCCTAGTGCCTCACACTCTACTATGAATGTTTTACCAAAAGTAGGTGCAACAGATGTTGGTGTAGAAGACATGGCATCCATTAAAAGAGAGAATGCCAAAGTAGCCTCATCATTCCATATAAATGATATTTTCTTCAAGAGATATGTGAGTGGACTTAAAATGCATGCATAATTCTTAACAAATGATCAATAATATCATGTAAGTCTAAAAAATCTTCTAAGAACCTTGATTTTCTTAGGAATAGGTCATTTTGTAATAGCCTGCATCTTTTGAGGCTCCAACTTCACTCCTTCCTTTAAAACAATATGAACCAAATACTCAAATTCTTATTTCCCAAAAGCACATTTGGATATTTTTACATAAAAATGATTGTTCTCAATAATTTATATAACTTTTCCACATGTTTAGTGTGGCATTACCATGATTTATTATAAATATGTGTATTATCAAAGAAAACCAACACAAATTTTATAAGATGGGATCAAACAAAATTGTTCTTAAGTCGAGCCCGCTGGACTTCAAACGGCGATAAACCATAATTCAAACCAAATTCGTGTTCCAAAATAGCCTGCTGACGTCGGCCAATTTTGTGACGCGAAAACCAATTGAATTCCGCCCTAATATTTTTCGAGTTCGAAGTTGGGCTGGTGTACGGAGGGAGAGTTCGTGTTCCAAAATAGCCTACTAATGTCTGCCAATTTTGTGACGCGAAAACCAATTGAATTCCGCCCTAATATTTTTCGAGTTCGAAGTTGGGCTGGTGTACGGAGGGAGAGTTGTGACGCGAATTTCTTATCAAATTCGCCCTAATATTTTTCAGGTCCGGATTTCCACTGCGCGAGCGGCCCAAACAAAGATCCGCTCCAATCAATTTCTGCCATGTGTTCTCAATCAAATGTTGCCCTGTTCCCAGATGCGGGTGCATTCGATGGCATTTAAGGCGATGGGACATGGATGTGGCGATTTCATATCAATCACATTAAGTTTTAACGCTGTTCAATTAAGTTCCAAGATTTTCACATCAAATCGCATTAAGTTTTAACATTGTTCAGGATCGGACCTCCACTCCTGTTAGCGATTCCGCATGCTCCAATATGATCTGGCCTTCGGCTCTCATTAATGATCAGAGATTAATTATGACGGGCGTCCTTCAATTGCATTGCAGTCGGGTCCATAAAATGGTGTTTCGCTATGGTTTTTTAGACGAGCCGGTTGCTGGGTTACACTGCTTGCTCGTTGTGACGAGAAGGAGAAGTGGCCAGCTGAACTGCTGATTAGACCTTGCTGCATATCTACATTTCTCTCGGTCTGGTCTGTGTCTGTCTTCCTCTGTTTCTTGGAATTCTGCTTCTCCGTCTCCTCTTGTGCCCACTGCTGAGACTGCACCCATGCCTCGCCTGCATCAAAGGATGCGTTGCCACAGAGGGAGCACTAGAGGTCAACCCCTGTGCGCTCCCTCCAGCCCCTCAACCGAGTCATCTTCCTAGTCCAGTGATTATCATGCAGGTCGCTATCCAGATACTAGAAGTGGGCGGGGTCAGGTTCTAGGATCTGGCCACCGTATGGGCTCCCCTGCTCCTCATTTCCCCACCGCTTCACCTTCTCCCACGATGCGCACTGCAATTTTTTCCTTTAATTTCTCTCTGAACCGCCCACGAATCATAGCTTCAATTACAGTGGTTTTCCATGAGGAGGCCCAAATGGAGGAACAATGCACCCGTCCGGTCGGTCTGAGCTCAGAAAAATCCAGCCATCATTTGGGCCTTTAGGAGGAGAGCAGTGGCATGAATGTGGAGATAGCACCCGGCGATCCTGGACCTTCCGAAGGATGGTGCCGAATCGTCGAGGAGCCACTGGAGGAGTAGTTTGGTTAATTTGTTTTTCTTGCTTCACGGCCCACTTAATTGGGCTACTTTTAGATTATATTACTGTGCTGGACCTCTGTAATATTTTTGAATTCGGTAAACGTTCAAAACTGGTTTCCCCGTATGATGGAATTCTTCTTAATTTTTTTATTTTTTGATGACAAATTTTCCATGAGTCTGGGCAATGTTTTTGACTTCGGTGTAATTTTATTCCCACTGTTAATAGATTAACTTTACTTAGAAAAAATAAATGTTTCCCTGTTTCTATTTTAAACCTGTTTTTTGAAATACAGAGCCATGTTTATATGATTGTTTATAGTCGAAGCGCTGCGAGGTGGTTTATTATATTAATATTTCACGGTCGAATTATGTTCATAACAATTGGAAAAAAAAAATGTTGCCCTGTTTCTATTTTAAACCTGTTTTTTGAAATACATAGCCATGTTTATATGGTCTACGTATTATACTCTTTCTCTGTATATCTACAGGAACCTTTTTGCTATGAACAGGGTGGATGCTGTAGCAGGCTACTAATGGAAACAAGCGAGCCTGAACCTTACATCTCGGATGCAACAGATGGTTACCAATTTTGGAATCAAGCGAGCTTGATCTTACAAGCGAGCCTGGGTTTCTGCAGATGGTTTTTATTTCCGGGAACAAGTGAGCTAGAACATACAATCGACCCTGGGTTTATACATATTTTTTCTCTATCATGGATGCTTTTTGTGTGAGGCGTATATCAACAGTACATGTCTCTGCACATTTCTTGTATCCACTTTATGATACTATTTTATGTGTTGACAAGTTATCACTCTGCCTTCAAAACTAGCGATGCTGGTTTATTGATATGGTCTGATGGTATTTTTATATTTTGGACATATCACACTCCTCACATGATTAGCATTTTTCTCTGTTCAAGGATTTTGGGTACTTTAATTTGTATTTGGAACAATGCACGTCGGTACTCTATCTGTTGCTTTACTATTCTACATACTGCTATTTCACTTTCTTATAGATGCCTCGGGCATATTTGGATGCTTTCTCAGATTGTCGATAATCTCCATGTGGACCGTTACTGGGTTTTATATCAAGTCCCTGTATGTGACATGGGGTATTTTTCTATCACTGTCTGGGGTGGGACTTCCACTTTTCTCGATGGATATTTGGGTTCCAATCTTCAGATGTGAAAATGTAATGACTTCATGGACTGTTTTACTTCATATAATATATTCAAAACAACGTTTTTTCTCTTGTGAAAAAAAAAAAAAATGATTGTTTATAGTCGAAGCGCTGTGGGGTGGTTTATTATATTAATATTTCACAGTCATTGAACCCTCACAATTCATAATGCAATAATATTGAGATTTACCTATCTCCATGAAAGTTTCATTTTTATTTTTTTAAATTGAACCTAATTTCAGATACCGACGCCTTTGTGTTGCGAAATTGCTACAACTTGGTATGTCAAGAGCGAAGATAAAAACGCTTCTTGATTTAGTGATGTTCAAAACTTTGGACCACATTTCGTCGGAATTGCGATAATTTAAAAACATTGGAAGAGCGACATTCAAAACGTCGGACCACATTTCATCGGAATTGCGACAGTTTACAAATGTCGGAAGAGCGACGTCCAAAACATCGGACCATATTGCGTCGGAATTACGACAGTTTACAAACGTTGGAAGAGCGACGTTCAAAACGTTGGACCAAATTTTGTTGAAATTGCGACAATTTACAAACGTCGGAAGAACGACGTTCAAAAAGTCGGACCAAATTTCATCGGAAGTGCAACAATTTACAAATGTCGAAAGCGCGACGGGTTGGAAAACGTCAGAAGAGCGACGCTTGATTGGAAGCGATGGAAAAGGTGTCGGTAGTGCGACACTTTTTAAGTGCATCGGAATTGCGACGGTATGGAAAACCACGTTTTTCCCGTCCTCGAATTGTCGCTCTTGCGACGACTATGTTTTGGAATAGCGACGAATTGGGCGTCGGAAATTGGGCCAAATTTTCTAGTGAATGTTAATGTTTCTAATTTTGTTTTACATGCAAATATTTGGAAAGGTTCATAATGTATTGTGAGAAAAAATCCATGCAACCATAAGGAGGAAGGAGAGAGTGGAGTGACCACTTAGTTTCTAACATTGAGAAACTCTAGGGGAGAGAGACAGAGGAAAAATGAAGGAGAGGGGAGGAAGGGAACTAGAGTAATTAATACCTTATACCTAGGGAATTATGTAGGGTTATAGGTTAATTATGGTTTTAAACAAGTAATTATCAACAAATTTAAAATAAAATCACATCAAACTATGACTCATTTCTAATAATTTTCATTAAGTAATTAAAGTAAGAGCTAGGAAATGAATTGAGGAGAGATGGAGAGAACTCCCTAAAGTTATAGTAGTGTTGTAGGGATTATTTTTTTTGGGTCAAAAATTACAATAGTGAGAAGTATCTAAGTGATTGTTTTGCCTCCAAAAAAAATCCCCACATGTTGTTTAATCTCCTTGCAAAACATACATGTACTTGATCTCTAGTACCATGTAAAAAAACATTAGATCTGCCACATAAATGACGTAGCAATGAAATAATGGACAATGACTCAAGGCACTCATAGAGAATGTGGGATACGTTCATCGACCTAGCTATGTATGAACCTACCTTGAGATGTTATGGTTGAATATTTAGGGTACAAAAGTGTTGAGCTTTTAAATATGCCCTAGGAGGAAACAACATCCACAAGGTTTGAGCCAAAGTAATAAAGATCTTATTGAGGTGTTGGATAAGAGAGAGATTATAATCCCAAAACACCCTTGAAGGTATATTAGGGACATAGATAAATATTAATTGACACCATTATGAACAAAATGGTGGTGGTGTTGTGTTGTATTTATCTGCCCTCAATTAGCTATTTTTTTTTCATTGGGGGCTTGATCCCTTACAAATACTACTCTTGATGTTGCTTAATATAAACCACTAGATCCTAGGCCTGAATAACATATATGCATTCAGTAACTTGAGGGAGCATGCACCATTTTGGTGTTTTCTATATGATGAGTTTTCAAATACCCCATGACTCATTTGTTTGGATTTTAACTTAGAGCTTAAGGAAGTTAAAGAAGAGGTGTTTTTTGTAAGCATATGAGCATGAAGAATATAAGGGGCGTTTTCTGCTTCCTTGTTTAGGGGAAAATAATCTCTTTTAAATGCCTATGATGGGCTCTATGACCTTAATCATAATCACAAACAAGACTATGTTGAGGTTTGGTTCACTTGGAAAAAAAATAGAGAGGGGCTAGAGGGAATGTTCTAGTGGCTCAATGGAGCTTTGCGTCAGAGTAGAACTTGTTCTCCTTCAACTTTAATGGAAGTCTAACAATGTGTGTTAATGGTACAACCACTTATGAAATCACTAACATATGTGGTTTTGAATTATTTAGGGATCTAAAATGATGTGTTTGCTATGGAATTGGTATATCATGAATGTCTCACACCTCCAAATATGAATTTACTTTCCATACATATGAAATATGTGGAAATTGATTCCCCAACCATTCAAGGATTATTTCTAAGATAATCTAGTGGGAAGATTTGATTTTAACAATATTTATGTTTATAAACAATAAGGTCACAAAAATGCAGTGCATGATGAACTAGAGAAAGTTGTGCAAGCACTACAATCCCCCCTATGATAAAAAGAAACAAGCCTTCATAGAAAATGTATGGATTCTACTCTGGAGGTAAAAATATTTGATTGAGGCTTCAGTAGCTCAAAATAAGAGATAATCCCACCAAAGAATTATTTGTGATGATCTCCACCAAGGAGTTGAGAAAGAGTATATCTAGTTTGAAAATTAGATTTTCTTGCAGTACCAATCAATAACTTATCAAGAAAGAGTTCATGGAACATTACAAATTTGTAATCAAAACCCAAGGCCTTACAAAGGGGAGATGAGTAGCCACACATGAGTGTCTTTTTATAATCCTCTATTTTTACTATGAGGAGAAAAGGGAACCACATGACCTAGATTTTTCTACTAAGGAGCTCTTGATAACCTTCCATCACATGGATGATGATAAAGAACATAAGAGTGCATGGTTCCTCACAAATTATATACACATGATAAAAGGGTAGGAGAAATGTGCTAAGGAGAGTCTTGGGAAGGACATAATGAGGAAACATTACTATGAAAGAGCCCTACTTAAAATTTGATAAGAGAGAGATAATATAGGAAAGTGGAAGATTACCACTAAAGGACCTTGGGCAAGGTCTATGTTGGGCCTCCAAAATGTCTTCAAAATATCATACACTTTCACCCTTATTTCCATTTTATTTCCCTCATTTCATCACCTTGTCACTTCATAACCTTACATTTTCATACTCATATGGGTTCACATTAGTATTTTCCAAAGTTATTAATTTCATGTATTTAAGTGAATTTATGATTAAAAGTTAGAAAAATAACATCTATTTTCTTATACCTAAAAGTGGCTTGAGTTTGATGACATGTATAGGTCATTTGGAAGCTTCCAAGGCACTCTTATGTGGCCTCTAAGGATCAATTTCGAATTCTCTTCAATATTGGAAGAAGATTTGGGATAGGAATCAACCATATCTCATGGAGAAAATTCATGGATAAAGGGATACGTGTCTAATTGGTTGACATTTTTATTGATATAGGGAGAAAATAGTGGATCTCCATTAATAGGGAAAATTATTATGTTGTTTTAAAAATAGGAGAGCCTTATCCTCTCAAAGACATGTGTAAAGTTTGAGAAATGCTCATGTTTTGAATAAAGAAGTTGGATTTGGCAACATGCTCATGAGTGATATTCACTTGATTTGGTTATGCTTGCATTTGGAGCCTCTCAAATTTACATCCTCATGTACTTTGGATTGACCATCTAATGAATGTGAGATGTATCATATTCTTTTCGTTTCTTTATGTCTAGTTTAAATTTTATTTATGTGCTTTCATAGATTAAGTTATTTCTTTCATATGCTCATTTCATTTATGTTACCTAGGGTAGTGCTTGTTCATTTTTTCTTTATGAGGATATTTTTACTCGCTTTGCCTTTCCAAGAGAAATTCGTGGATGAATCGGGATAATTCACATCAAATTTGGTGGAGAAGTTGATGGAAGAATACAAAATCGCTACTTAAGATCTACTCCTTACCATCCACAAGAACAGGGTCAAGTGGAGTCTACAAAACAAGGTTCTTGAAAGTATCATCACCAAAACTGCTCATCTATATAGAAGAGATTGGGGCGCAAAAGGCTTCCGAAGCCTTGTGGGCCTACGTAACTACAATGGAGAAATACAACAGGACATTCTCCCTATGAACTTGTTTATGGAAAAGAAGTCCTGCTCCCCATTGAGTTCCAATTCAAGACCTTCAAGATAGCAGTTCAGTTGGGGATGGATCTATCAAAATCCCAAAAGCATAGAATGGAGCATTTAAATGAGCTAGATGAGATCAGACAAGAGGCAATTCTAAGAACTGATCTAGTTCAATATCAAAGAGCTAAATGGCATGACAAGTACATCAAAGAGAAGAAGTTTCAAGAAGGATATTGGGCATTTTTATTTGATTCCAAGTTTAAATATTTTCAAGGAAAAATTCAGACTCATTGGCTTGGGCCATATGAGATTGATAAGATCTTTAGCAATGGAGTAGTAAGAATCAAGACCATTGATGAGTTTCAAACTCCTCTTATTGTGAATGGCCAAAGATTGAAATTTTATCATAAGCCACTCTCAAAAGAGGATTTTGTCAAAATGTTTCAAGAAAATTTTGCAAATTTTGCAATCAGGCTGGTACAGAAGAATTCTTCTTCTCCATCCAAATTTAGCTTTTTACTTTTTCGCCGCTTAAAAAAAAAGAAAAAAATGGTATAAGCCTGAAAACCAATCATTGATTGGCAGTCTTATACAGAAAAAATAGGGTGAAAATCAGGGACACCTGACACTCTATATTTTCCAAAAAAAAATCTCTCTCTTTCATTTCATTTCATTTCACCTCCTACTCCCTTTCATTCCACTTCATTCCATTTCATTTCATTTCATTTCACTTCATTCCACTTCATTTCATCCATTCCATCAATAAAAATCTTTTTCATGACCATTTCTATCTGGTCATTTGTCATTTGTTCATTTATATTCAACCAAGTAATAGATGTGTCAGTTTTCGCAGCTGACATCTGTTTCCGCAGCTGACTCCAGTTTCCGCAGCCAGAAGCAGATTCCGCAGCTACTACTCTGCTTTCAAAGAGAATGTACATTTAGATGTTATTTACACAATTATGAAATAAAATGCAGGTGAGAGGATCAATGGAACATTCAAGACACCAATGGAGATCAATCAGTTCAAGACCAAGGGCAAAAGCAAGGATTCCAAAGGTATGAATAAAGTTTATTTCAAATAGTATTGAAAAACACATTTTTATATAGTTTTAAACCATGAGCTCTACCCATTACGTGCAATGATTATATTGACAGTTCCGTAACCTGTCACGATCTCCATGTTATCCTCTTGCATTCATTCATAAACGGTTTCATCATTGAAATTCCGATTCTCACTCATGTTCCAATATCCCACCGGAGATAATGAGACGTATTTGAGTTGACAAAGGACTCTTACAAGCCACATAACTTCATAACCGTTGATTGAAACGTGTTCATATTTATTACACAGCCACCAAAATTCAAAACGCGGCCGAATGTATTATACTTTTTTAACCTCTTTGTCGCACTGTCGTTTACAAAACCCCACTCTACTCATTCTCACTCCCCTCGCTTTCACTCCATTTGCAAGATCTTTCATACTTGACCCCCGCATATCTACCTGTTGCAGTCTTACTCCATTCCGCTCATGGTGCTCATTTCCATTCTATGATACATCTCTACGCTATCAGGCTGATCCGAGCCCCATCGCTCCATTTCCCACTTTAAACCTCACTAAAGCAAATTTGTGGAAGCAATGCAGAAGTGAAATGGGAAATTATTAAGGGCAGAAATAAGACCAGTTTATAGAGGGATATCCGCAAGCAAAAGAGATATTGAGGAAAGCAAAATGGCTACGTTTTATTCAGAAATTCGGAGGTTATCACAAAGAAGTTACGAAAGCATTTGCAAGGTCGTTTTATGGCTCGGAAGCAGAAATTGGAGACCTCAAGTTTGCAGTCAATGAAGCATCGATAGCAACAAATGCACTTTAACTTATTTAACTTCTTCTCAGAGGGGACTAGTTGGTTCAAAAATAAAAGCATCAGTGATGAGGCATGTAGAACAATTCTACGAAATCAAGGTATGGATATCACTGTTTTTAAAAGAGGAATCCTTGTGCATGCAATAAAAGAAGAATGGGCCACTTTACTACTAATTGTTCAGAAATTTATTACATGTGAAGGCCATTTTGGGTCTATGTACATGTACCATACCAAAGCCATTGGATGAATTTTCTCAGAAAACCAAACTCAATCTCCCTTATTTTCTATTCAATAGCTCAAGAAAATGGCTGACTGCTCAAAAACACTTAGGAGATGTAGATTTCATCTTGTTTCACCACGTCTTATAAAAATTCTCATTGAAAAGGAGCTAAAGGAAAGAAAAGATACATGGGAACAATTCCTAGTTAGAAACTTCTTTGAAATACCCTCAGAAATTCTCAAGGTAGTTCAATTAGAAGGAGTAGAAGAAAGAATGAATGTTGAAACCCAAATTCCTCCTACTCAGGAAATTCCCGCAGCTAGCACAACAAAAAGAAGTAGGAGGAAAAGAACAATTGAGGCAATCCAAAACACTCCTACTATTACTATGGAAAGAACTGATAGGGAAAAGAGATTGGTAAAAAGGAAGAAGAAGGAAATCAAGGCTAAGAAGCCAATAATACCAAAAGTGAAAGAAATTATTGAGGCTGTCCATAAAACTCCTTCTTCTGAAGAAGAAGATCATCAAATACTATCTGAAAGATTAGTTTATCTTCAAAAACAGTCATCTATATCAAAGAAGGCAGAGACAGGAAAACAAGAACAAAAGGGTAGTGTACCACAGCATGTGAGGAGAAGCAGCAGGCTTAAGGGAAACTGAGAAAAACACAAATTAAAAGTCCTCATTTCATTGATTTGGGTGAGGAGACATCTGAACAGTCTCCAACTGACCATAGTCCATTTCAGTCAGTTAGTGAACCTGATTCCTTTCATTCCCAATCAGACAATGAGCATACTCCATCTTATTCTCAGAAAAACATTGATGTAAGCCCTCCTCGGCCAGATTTTGAACATAATTCTCCTTTACAGCATTTTGGGGACAGCCCAATGAAAATGACACCGGAAGTAGACCCCAAGCAGCAGGAGATATATGACTATATAGAATCCTTGACTATATAGAATCCTTGGAAAAGGCAGCCACAGGTCCAAGTACCTCTTCCATTCAGCCTCATACATTGCAGGATGATTTAGTTCAGTCATTAAAACAGGAAATTTTTGAGCTGGAGCTTTTAAATCGGCACATCAAAAAATGAAAATGAAACACTGAAAGAACAAGGCAAACTGGACAAGATCATCCATGATAATACTATGTTACATTTGGGAATTTGGCAAAAGAAGAATAAGAAATTGAAAAGGAAATGCCAGAGATTGAGCAGAGCACTTGTGAATATCAAATTTAGGTGCTTAATGAATAAACCCAGAATGATGGCAGTACCAAAGAAGAAGAGAAGGGGATTGGATGTGCTGGCTGAAGTATCAAGGCACATGAACTGAACAAAGAGTATCAAAATTTTGGTTGCATGAGGACATGCAAGACCTTCACAGTGGGGGTATGTTGAGTCCCAAATTTGCATCTTTTCCATACACTTTTCCATACCTTTTTCACTCATCTAAACCTCCCAAATTGTCAATATCATGTGCAAAAGGGTATCTAACATGGTTTTTAATTATATTTTTGTGTTTTCTATTTGATCTAGATTTTGTTCATTCAGCTGCGGAATCTTGCCACTTTCCGCAGCTGCTGCAACTTTCCGCAACTATTTTGTGGAATTCTATGCTACAGGTGTCTACAAGGGAAACGAGCCACATGGGCAGGCTAGGAATGACGTGGACATGGTTCGTGTCCTATTGGTTCAAGCAAACTCGTCCAAAGAAGCCGCGGTCAAAGGCGTCCACATGGAAGTCAACCATGGAGTTTCATGTCGGCCGGACTCTATTTCGTGGCACATAAAGATCCATACGGCCGTTTCTAAGCCTGCGGAGGTTAAATCGACATCTGTGCAGAGCTCTGGAGTCGAATTCAAGCATCCACCTTCCGTAGATTCACTTTCCAACACGGCCATACTCCTATATCCTTGGACGTAGTGGTCTACGTGCTCTCTGCCATCATGAACTTTAGGAGACAGTTACAGTTTATTGTTATATATAGAGCGTTTGCATACGCACATAAAGTTAGTTGATGGTTGATGTTAGTGAATGTACTCTGTTATCTTTTAGTCTGCTCTGTAGTGATTAAGCTGCACTTTTGCCGTAACACTACCATTCTGTAATGAACTGCTTTTTAATATGAGAAGACTCTGTTTTTCAACTTAATTCGTGTTTGAGGATCGTTACCAAGGCTGTGTAGAGGGCCCCTGCTCAGCTAAGGTTTTGTGTATTAGTGTATATTTCTCATTTCATTTCTTTTAAAATCATTGTATCATAATCCATCCATATGTTCATATTTTGCAAGTTGTTTCATTTCTGTTTATACATTTCCATAATTTCCATTTCATTTCTGTCTTTCATGTTTTATGATTGTTAATCACTGATCAGTTTTCTTGATTGCAGGTTTTAGATAGACAGCCCGGGCATTTTTATAGCTTTTTGACTAATGACATGGATCTAACATTGTTCTGCTGCTAGTTTGTTTTTCATAGCTTTTATTTAAATTCAGTCTTGCTTTGTTCATTTCAGTTTTGTTTTTCTGCTTCAGTAGTTAAAATTTAAATATACTAATCTGCTCATAGCATCTTCAGTTGCTGGACTGATGGTGAGGGATTGCATTATGAAATGTGTAGTTTAGTATTAGTTTCTTTTCTGCAAATTTAGATATATTAAGCTGCTCATAGCATCTTCAGTTGCCTCCGAAAGCCACAGCTGGACTGATGGTGAGGGATTGTATTATGAAATGTGTAGTTTAGTATTAGTTTCTTTTCCGCAAATTTAGATATATTAAGCTGCTCATAGCATCTTCAGTTGCCTCCGAAAGCCACAGCTGGACTGATGGTGAGGGATTGTATTATGAAATGTGTAGTTTAGTATTAGTTTCTTTTTTGCAAATTTAGATATATTAAATCATGCATGACATCTTCAGTTGCCTCCGAAAGCCACAGCTGGACTGATGGTGAGGGATTGAATCATGAGTGTATGGTTTAGTATTAGTTTACTTTTTGCAAATTAAATATCAGTTACTCAAGTTGTTTATGATTACTTCCGAAAATCATAGCTGGACTAATGATGAAGGGTCAGAAGATAAATTGATGTAATCTCATTTAGATTTATTTTGTTGCAATTTTGAATTTCCTTAAGCATAGTTTCTTTTGTGTTTAGTCGGCAGCAAGAATAGTTTGGTTTTCATGCTCACTAGTTTACTGTTTTGATTTATTAGATTAACAACACCTTTTCATTTCAGCAGTACATTTTCATTTTCTTTTCAAGTCTTATCATTGTAAATTTCAAATTGCTTTTAAAGTTTCAAGTTGGTAAATCATTATAGGGGATATCACTTCCTTGAAAAAATATAACCAAACTTGTTTTCATCTTAGAATTTCCATTTCACCTTAGAAAAACCAAAAACGACAAAAAGTTAAGAAATAGGTTATCTTGCACATATAGTGCGCCGCACTTCATCAGCTTACGATTCCCGGATTGACAAATTAAATGCAACAATTTAGGACACACTAAATTGACCAAACAGCTACTTTAACTAATAAGTGTCTTCTTTGAGTTGTTGTATATTCCGCTAGGCATTGTCCTATGGCTAAGTATGATGCTATTTATTCCAGATAATCTAGAATGGCTTCTTCCCAAAAAATATCAGCATCTAGCAGCTGATCATCAAGTGATCCTCTATTTTCTCCATTTTCCAATCTTGACAAATGTTCGAGGACAACATTTAGCGTTCCCAACTTTACTATGACTTCGAAAGTGAATTCTTGGAATAGTAGAAGCCACCTGTAGATTCTTCCCTCCAGGACAGGTTTTTTTTACCAAATATTTTGAGTGCCGAGTGATCTGTGAAGAATTTGAATGTCCCTCCCAATAAGTGGTGGTAGAATTTATGTAAAGAGTATACCATAGCAAGAGCTTCCCTCTTTGTTGTTGTGTAGTGTTTTTCTACTGTTGATAAATTTCTACTTGCGAAGTACACCAGGTGGTTTGTGGAGGTTTCTCCTGGTTGAGCTAGTACCGCTCCCAAAGCAATACTTGAAGTGACAATGTGGACATGGAATTTTTTATCACAGTTCGGGTGGGCTAAAATGGGTGCACTTGCTAGTTTCTCCTTCAATGTGTTGAATGCCTTAGTGCATTCATCATTCCATATGAACTGTTCTGTTTTCCGCAACAAATTTTCCACTGATGTTGTGATCTTCGCATAGTTGCGGATAAACCTCTTGTAGTATCCTATGTGTCCAATTAGTGATATCAACTGCTTAACGTTTTCTGGGGCATCCATATTCACAATTACCGCCACCTTCGCTGGGTCCACACATACAACTTGCTTATAGATAACATGTCCCAACAATGTTCCAAATGGTACTACAAATATGCACTTTCCATTGCATGTGATTATTACCGAAAGAATTTTACTAATTTATATTTGAAATTGTCTGCACCTGTCAAACATTATCCTTAACATAATTGCATGGTTCTTTAGTAGGCTATACATCGTCCAATCATCCATGTACACTTCTAGAAATCTCTGAAGGATGATATTACTATCTGTGAAAATACACTTGGTGCATTCTTTAACCCAAAAGGCATGACATGATAGGAATATGATCCCATTTCTATTGTGAAGGTATTTTTTCTTTTATCTTCTTTTGCTATTTTTACCTGATGATACCCTGAGAAGCCATCTGTGAATGAGTATGCTTCGTTTCCTACCACATTGTCTAGGACTTCGTCAGTAAATGGTGTTGGGAAGGGATCATGAATACATGCATTATTTATACTTTTGCAGTCTACGCATACTCTAATTTCTGATTTTTCCTTTTTATTATATATTACTATTGGGCTGACCCACTTTTCTTATTCAACTGGAAATATTAGGCCTGCATTTAACATTTTTTCTATTTCCGCTTTAACCTTTTCTTTTACTCTTGGATTCAAGCAGTAAGGTCTATGTTTTACTGGCCTGGCATTAGGTTTAAGTACTATACACATCTCCCCCAGATCTCCTTTAATTCCTTTGAGTTCTGCCACTAAAGATAGGAACAGGTCTTCATATTCTTGTAGCAGGTCAAAAGTTTATTTGTGGTTTCTGTATCCCAGTATTCTCTGATCGTTGCAATATTGGGATTTTCTTCACTTCCAATGTTCTGCTTCTTTGTCTTCAGGGGTAATAGGTGTAATCCTTCTGTAGCTAGTTCCTCCTGTATTTCTCATTCTCCTTCATTTTATTCAAAGGATAGATGTCAAAGGTTTTCCAAATCATCGTCATCTATCTCCCGATCTGTTCTTTTGCATGCTACTGATTCTTTGGCTCTCTGATATGACATGGATAACTCCTCAATTTCCTGAAGCTTTGGAAAAAAAATATTCTTTTAATTTCTTGTGAGGTATCCATAACTTGTTTTGTATTTCCTTTGAAAGAGAAACATTGAGTAAATCTTTCTGTTTCCCAGTTGTCTGTTTCTCTCTTCTTCTCCTGTATTAGGTACCAAGCTTGTAGAATGGTGTCCAGCGAAAGTATGAAGTTGTGCAACCATAAATATTTTGTATATTCCTCTTCTCTCCACATACATTCACAAATTTTTAGATGTACCAAGGGATCTGAGTCTCCTATGTAATTTTCCTCTGGTTGCATTCCTAAAGTTGCCTGAAATATGGTTCTTAATGTTTTGGCTATGTCTTCCCACCAAAAAAGTGAGTTGCGATGGGTTTCCCACCATGTTGCTGAAGTGGATTGTAATTCTACGTCCATGAGAGGAATTATATGCTTTATTGGCACATTGTCTTCAAATTTTGTAATGAATGTATTCACAGTTTGCATATTTGTAAGAGTTGGGTATTCTCTTACCTCTGTGCCTATCTAGTTGACTCCCCAAACATTGGTGCATATTTTGGTGTTGATCTCATATCCCCCCTTCTGCAAATCATCCCAAGCCACTTTTGATCCCACGTCAGAACTATTAACACTCCTCCAACTTACCGTTACTCCTGTTCTAGGATTAATGTAATATTATCTTTTTCCTATTGTCATTTGGTAGAGATGATCCAGAAGTTCTGTGTCTTCTCTATTGTCAATAGTTTTTGTGTATCGAGGTCCCTGATATGGATCCAATGGTTGGACCACTCTGACCTCCCCATCTTCAAATATCATCAACTCCTTCCTCAAATCAATAATTTCATAGTTTTCAAAGGCCCAATCTATTCCCAACAAGGCAGTATAGGGATCCTTGTCACCCATGATATCTATTACTTCAAAGTCCGTATAGGTTTTTACTCCTATAACATCAACCTCAACTTCTTCCAACCTCCCTATTGGTACGATGCAATATTTATTTTCCATTCTTAGCTGTATTAGTGAATATGATAACTTTTGCTTTCCTAGTTCTTCTGTTGGAACAGGGTCTCCTAAAGCTGCGAATTATGTCCATTTTTGTATATTTTTTGTATTATTTAGTCTAGCATAGGGGTTTTGGGGTGGGTAAAAGCCTTGAAGGCATTGTAATGGGTCAAGGGTAGACCAAGAGTCATCAAACCATGGTTTTCGGTCCATTGGATGTGTAGGATAAATCGGTATAAATAGACGAACCTTTTTGAGTCTTAAGGTAGGAAAGAATTGAGATTGATGCTAAGCATGAATTGTTAGATCTGTAGTCGGGTTGTTTGGGTAAGGAATTCTGTTGGCTGTGTGCACATGTGGTATTTTTGGATTGTAAGAGGATTTTGGTATTAATATATATGTACTGTTGGATATCTGATGTTATCTAGACCTGTTTTGTTATGATTGATGCGAACTTAGTTTGTATGATTAAGTTGCGAAAGTATCTATTTGATAGCTGCAAAAGTATTTATGTTTCTGTTATATGAATCTATGATCTGTTAACTACTGTGATTATAAATTTTGTGTTGATAGATTGGTATTACGCACGTGGATGCGAAGGTAATTACTAGATATGTGCCTGATAAGAGCTCTATTATATAAGCCTATAAATAGATATATTAAATGCGATCTTGATAGGCTAGGAAAATAGACCTACTTGACTTACCTACTCTCTCTCAGGTGTGGAAGCCTGGTTCCAACACCCTCCCATACTGCTTCAGGTGAGACTTTGGCCTATGCAAGTAGGTCATTGCCGAAAGGGCCAGTAGTATAGGGGTTTGTTGGCAAACCTTAACCTCCGAACCTAGGTCAGGACCCCTCGAGCCAAAAAATGGTTCTATTGCCAGGACTGGGAGAATTTTGAGAGAGAGATTAGGTAATGCCAAGAACATATTGGAAATCTGAGAAGAAAGAAATTGATGAGTGGTTTGAGAATAAAGTTCAAGAATTTGTTGTGAAAGAGAATCGCAGTGCAAAGTTGACTGCGAGGAAGTGGAAGAATAAGTACATTTTCATAGATATCTATGAAATTTTCTTTGTGACATTTGCAACCGAGCTACAGGAGTGGCTCACAAGGCTTGTAGATTTTCAAAAGTGTTGGAAAGATGAACAGATCACGCAGTGGACGCTAGAGCTGATCCAATAATTAAAAAAGACCAATAACACCATCACTCGCACGATAGATCACTAGGTGGACAGTGTGATTGAAGGATTTGTGACAGAATTTGAAATCAACCAATTTGTGTCCTATTCAGAGGCAGAGTAGAGATTCTTCAAGGGTTTCCAGGTTAAGTTTCTGAAAATTTTTCCATTACTAATTAAGATCTTATTTTGCGAAAAAAGAATTTTGTGTATCCATACAGAGTGAATGAGCTCCGATCAAAGCAAGGGTAAAAAGCGCAATGGTAAGTATTGAAAAACTAATCAAGAAGGAGATAGTTCTATCTATAGTCCAGTAAGGGATTCAGCTACGGAAGAACCTCCGACTACACCACCGTCGAGCCAGCACAGGGGTAAGAACTCACCCGTACCCCCATCCCCACCAGAAGACGAGATGGCATCGCACATGAAGCTACCTACCTTCAAGGGCATAGGAGATGAAGACATGTATCAGTTCTGGTTTGTCACAAGATCGGTATGGATTTTGTAGAACATGGCTAGCGATGCAGTGAAAAGGGCATAACTATCCCTTGCCTTTGAAGGAAGAGCCTTGGACTAGTATATGGGATACATCGACCAACATGCGAATGCGACCATTGAAGAGATTAAGAATGCCTTGAAACAACAGTTCAAGAAGCCTCAGTCCTACTCTCAGATAGTGAATGATCTAAAAGATTTCAAGCAAGGACCATCCGAGTCTATATGGGAGCCGACCAACGGCTAAAGAAGGTAATTAGAAAAGGAGGATTTCTGTATGATGATAGGCAACACACGGAGTGGTTCAATGCTATGTTGCTGCTCCACCTACGTGTGCTGATGGGTCATCAAGTCATTGAATCACAGGAAAAGGCCTTGAAGATTGTTATGAAGCTGGAAGCTGCACAAAGAGATGATACCCAGTTAGGAGTACAAAAAATACAAGGCCAGTTAGAAGCAATGCACATGGAGATCTAGAATCTATGGAAGGAGTGGGGAACAGAGGCTAGCCCTAAAAGATGGTGCATATGACGCAGGGTGAATGGCCACACTAAGGATAACTGTCCTCTGCTAGTAGACTACATGCAGGTTGGGGGACCCAACCCATTGCGTCCTAATGAAGCTGTAGGACCAAGTGGGCCGGTGATATGGTGCGATGATTGTCGCGTTGCTCGGCTACACAATACCAACCACTGCCCCCGCCTTGCTACATATGTCCGAGAGATAAAGCAACAATGGTGCAGGTTCTGCAGATTTGTAGGACATGATGAAAAAAAATACTGGACGTATGATCTAATGAGAGATCGAGGAAACCTATATAGGGTACAGTCGGATCCATCCTCGCCAAGATCTCCCTCAGGCATAGGTGGCTCCCCAGCTAGGGGCAGGGGAGGCGGCCAAGGTGGAGGCGCAGGTAGGGGTAGAGGACAACTGATCTGCTATAAATAAAAGGAGGTAGGCGACTTTGCAAGCAACTGCATGAACCCAACAAGAAAATCTTGTAGATACTACAGACAAATGGACCATGTGATCGAAGACTGCCTGATTCTGATATCCAAGATGTAGGAAAAAAAGCAGACACCTACGTAGAATGTACAAAGGGTTAAGGAAGAACCTCGAGAAAAGGGGCCAAGCATTAATGTCATAACATGCAGCAACATGGCCACTAGAGGGCCTACAGAGAAGGCTGAGGTGGAGCCTCTTATCCGTAAAGAATCCACTAAACAAGAAGGTTTGGAAAAGGAGAAGGAAACCTTTGTCACAGCTCGTCAAGAATTTGCTAAGGTTGTGCCATCTGACCCTCAAGCCTCCTTGAACCTCAAAGTAGATGAGGAAGTTAAACCATTCATGTAGGTGTGTATGAAGCTGATGTGCAACCAAAGGGCTGTAGAAAGCCTCCAATCTTTAATCGAAAGCTACACAGAAAGAAAAACCCCATCCATGGAAGTTAAGGATGTGAACAAACTATATAAGCATAAGAGTCACACTAGTAGGGAGATGTGGTTAACTGTGCAGATTGGTGATTACGAGATGGATAAGGTTATTCTAGACCTAGGATCATATGCGAACATACTACCTAAACAAACTTGGCAGAAAATGGGAGAACCTAAGTTGGAATGGTCCACTATCTAGTTGCGCATGGCCAATCAACAGAAGATCATACAATTGGGAATACTATCAAAGATCATGGTAGATATTACAAGAGTTAAGGTCCAGGTTGAATTTGAAGCCATTCAGATTGTGGAAGATGCAGACCCCTATCCGGCACTCGTAGGATTGGACTGAGCCATAGATATGGGCGGTATTATCAATTTAAAGAAGAGAAACATAGTGTTTTAAAGTGAAGGAACATGGGTGATCGTACCACTAGAACCTGCAGAAGGAGAAATGTATACAGATTCTGTGCATGAGGAAGAGGAGGTGGATCACATCCATAAGTTAACTGCGAGGGATGAAGACTGGATTAATCCTACAACTGATGGTGTGCTTTTCTAGGAAAAAGATAACGAATGGTCCTCAGACTCTAACGAAGAAATAGAAAACTGGAAAAATCAGCTACATGATGTTTCTGCACTGCGTTGCCTACGAATCACAAGGGACTTCCGCTGCTTATCCTCAGAGGTAAGAGAACTACCCTACTTCAATGGTTCTGATAGTATAAAAAAGTTTTTGTGAACATTTGAAGCTGAGGTTCCAAGAGAACGAAGGTTATGGGCCCTTAATCTAGCCATGCGCCCGACATCTGCAATATGGTGGGATACGCATAAGGAGGTGTTCCAGGATTGGGATGAACGCCGGGACATGATGATCCTATGATTCGAACCTCCGATCAACATGCACGTCAAAACATTTCTTGGCCCAGGGGACCCGCACGAACACTTGTTTGGATGGATGGAGAAATGGTATGACTAGACTACAGAGGAATGGGTTCACTTGTTTATTCATGTGTTGGGACCAATTCCCATGTCATGGTACTTGGATGCAGAGCTACATCAACACACCCACCACTAGGAAACTTTGAAGGATGAATTCATAGGAACATTCAGATTGATAGGGGGTTTAGAGGCCCTTGATGAAGCTTTGCAGGATATAGACACCTTTGTATTTGGTGAATCCAGCCCTGACGTAGCCTTTGGGACACCAACATGGGAGACCTAGATGCAGGATATTGCTAATTGCTACAACATGACCATAGAAGAATGTGATGGGGATCCCCGCAATATCTTGATCTCTGAGTCAGAGGGGGAAAACATAGTTGCGGGACCCCCACTATAAAGTATGGACGTGACGAAGCCTCTGAAGCTGCGAGAAGTTAATATTGGTACAAACGAGCATCCTAAGTTGGCTAAAATTGGGGACTACTGGGATGACAACACTATAAGAAAAGTTGTTGAATTACTCACAGAATATCAAGACTTATTCCCAACAAAGTGTTTGGAGCTCAAGGGGATCGCAGGGGACCTAGGGGGTTATGCGCATCACACTTAAACCAGATGCACGTCCTATAAAGCAGCGACCTTATCGGCTGAACCCTAAGTATAAACAAAAGGTTAAGGAAGAGATCGATAAAATGCTCGCCGCAGGTATTATCGAACTCGTTGAGCAGTCGGATTGGGTAAGTCCGATGGTGGTTCAGGAAAAGAAGATGGAGGGGTAAATACGCATCTGTGTGGACTTATGCAAGTTGAATGACACCTGTGTACATGATCCCTTTCTGACATCATTCTCGGATGAGAATCTGGATAGCGTAGGAGGCCAAGAAGTGTATTCGCTCACTGATGGGTTCTCAAGATACCATCAGATCAGAATCACACCAGAAGATCGCAACAAAACTACGTTTTCTACTGAATGTGGATCCTTCCAGTATATAGTCATGCCGTTTGGACTCAAGAATTCCCCTACCATCTTCTCACATGTAGTGGTTGCAGTGTTCAAAAGAGTTCACCCACAAATTTCTGGAGGTATACTATGATGATAGGATTGTCTTCGGCTTAGTAAAGACGGGTGTTTTGTACCTGCGCATGATGTTGGATGCCTCCCAAAAGCACTAGATTTCCTTGAATATCAAGAAATTTATCTTCTGTGTACCTTTCGGAATCTTGCTTGGACATATAGTTTGCCAACAGTGGCTAATGGTTGACCCTGCAAAAGTTGCAGTTATCCTAAATCTGGCAGTACCTGCAACCGAGAAATAGCTACATTTGATCCTTGGACATACCGGCTACTACCGAAATTTCATTCAGGGATACACACTAATCACAACACCTTTGGAAAAGCTACTTAAGAAGGATGTTTCATTTTATTGTGATGACGAGTGTTAGAAGAGCTTTGAGCTACTCAAGTAAAAGATGGTATCTGGGCCTGTCCTTATTTTTCTTGATTGGGCGAAGGTATTTCATGTTCACGTTGATGCTTCAGGAATCACCTTGGGAGCGGTCCTTACGCAGCCTGAAGATGGAGACATTGATCACCCAGTTGCATTTTCTAGTCGAAAACTCTCTAGTGTGGAGCACAACTATGCCACCATGGAGCGGGAAGGATTGGCCATGGTTTATCCATTACAGAAATATCGACACTATCTGTTAGGGGGTCACTTCAAAATGTTCACAGATCATTTGGCTTTGAAGTACCTGGTGAATAAGTCATTGTTGGGGGGGAAAATATGCCGATGGCTTCTGTTGTTCCAGGAATACGACTTTGAAATCATTGTTAAACCAGGAAAGTGCAATGCTAGGCCTGATCACTTGTCCCGAATTGAGAGCGGAAAGGAACCAACCAACCTAGAAGAAGGACTACCTGACGTGCAAATATTTTCTATTAAGGTAGTTGATGTGCACTTCGCTGACATCATTCAGTTCCTGACTACAAGCATGGCACCTGTGGAATATTCAGTGCAACAAAAGAAAGAGCTGGTAGCTCACGCTGTGGATTTTACCATCATCGCAGGACATCTATATAAGATGGGAGCGGATGAAATGCTATGCAGGTAATTCCTAGAGCATGAATGGCATAATATCTTGGTAGAAGCCCATGACAGGGTAGCAGGAGGTCACTACGCAGGGAAAGCAATGACGCAGAAGATCTTAAGAGCTGGATTATGGTGGTCCACCCTACATAATGACTCTCATGATTATTTTAAGGCTTGTGATACATTCCAATGAACCGGAAAACCATCTCGAAGAGATGAAATTCCCCTTCAACCACAATTGGCCCTACAGGCTTTTGACAAATGGGCTATCGATTTTGTCGGACCTATCAACCCTCCTGGAAAGAATACAAGTGCGTGTTACATTATCGCTGCCACTGACTATGTAACCATGTGGGCCAAAGCACAAGCAGTGAAGGATTGCAATGTAGATACCACTGTGCACTTCATCTTTGAGCAAATTCTGACCAGATTTGGGTGTTCGAAAATATTAATGAGCGATAGGGGTACGCACTTTGTTAATGAGAAAATACAGGACTTAACAGAGGAATTCTGGATCCATCACACGAAAAGTACTCCATATCATCCTTAGGAAAACAGAGTAGTTGAAGCATTCAATAAAGTCTTGGAGAACGCACTAACTAAGATTTGTAACGCTGATCGCAGCGACTGGAACATGCGCATCTTGTCTGTTCTTTGGGCCTATCGAACCACTTGTAAAACGTTGACAGGGAAAACACCATTTAGGATGGTTTATGGCAAGGAGGCCATTATTCCCATGGAAAATATTGTTCTTAGTCTCTTCATCACAGCCTTTACAAATATGGTGAAGCCATATATCATGGAGGAGCATTTAGCACAGCTTGTGGCTTTGGAGGAAGATCGATTTATTGCTAACTTCCATCAGCAGGTTCAGAAGGCACAGGATAAAGCATGGCATGACCGACATATCTGAAAAAATTCCTTTACAGAGGGTGACTTAGTGCTCCTTTACAATAGCCAGTTTGCAAGAAGTTCTGATAACATTGGCTTGGACCCTATACAGTTAAGTAAATCACATATGGTGGGGCTGTTCGGTTAGCTACCCTGTGCGGCAATATGCTGCCCAACTATATCAATGGCAGTTAGCTCAAACCATATAGGATCAAATGACTATATGGTCGGAGTAGCTATATAAAGGGGGGCAAACCCACCAAGGAAGGTAAGCACCGCAGGTACCATGTTACTGTAATGTTCCCAATTTTTAGCCTAAAGTTAAAATGGAACATTATAGTTGCATATTTTATTTTTGCTTAATAAAATGGGTAAGGAGACACCTTAGCCCTCTTTTAATGAAGAAATAACACTCCTTATGTGAAAATAAGGTGAATAAAGCAGCTGATATAAACACCTAAGTGTGTGAATGGAACTCAGATCACTTGATTTAGTCATCTTTGACTAAAGTCAATAGCGTTGCCCAAGGAGGAGAAGCTTCCTAGAGAAGCTGCACAGTTTTGGAGGGAAGAAACTCACATGAGGGTGGAAACCCTAATTGGTGGGACCATGGTGGAGAATAGTTCCCTTTATTTATAAGGAGGAGATGGCAGCCCATTTGGATCATGTTTTGGATATAGAATTTCGAATAGGGTCTGCAGAGGCTTGCATCCCCGGGCTGTTTAGTAGGGTGGTGGTGCCCTCGGGCACTAGGGTGTTCCCGGTCGAGAATCCCTACCTCTTCCTCAAGGAAGGATGAGGATTGAGCTACATATTTCTCAATCCGGCATTGGCCACAGCTACTACCATCATCTACAGCGTTAGCTCTATAGCAGAGAGGATGTTGTGTTGCTGGGGCAACAAAGGAGGAACTCATGGAGTCATTCTTGTTTGTTTTCTTCAGTGGAGGAGTGGTCTATTCATTGGAGGAGCTACAAGGAGGATTCTCGGGATTATTTTCAGATCTTTGGCATGAGGCCAACATTCCATCATCTCCGACTGCGTAGTCCATGGAGGAAACTGCATTATTTCAGAGGAGGCAGTGAGAGAGTGGTTCTAGAGCTTCAAAGGAGGAGTGTTTTTGAGTCAAAGGGATCAACCCTTTGCTTGGAGACATTATCAGAGGATGGGAATCATATTTCAGATCAGCCATAGCCTCATTCTTATTTTTATTCAGCTGCAGTGACAAGTTCCTAGTCACATTTTGGTATTCTCTGGCATTTCTAGCAATCTCTCATAGATTGGCTAGAAATCTTGTATTTCAACCCATCTCTTTGTTATTGGGCTATTTCTTTGTGTCCTTCATCATCATTATAATTTTTTACACATTCAACAGCTGATACTCTCATAATGACTGCGCAGGCATTTCCCTCCGACATTTTGTGTAGTTGCGGTAACATATGTATTTCAGGGTGTGATCATTGGAGATTAATTCCCATTGCACAAGGGGTTCATTCCTTATGATATTTTTGTATTTAATAGCTGATATCATAATATAATTATGGTTGTAGAATTTTCCCTCTTATGGTGTATTCAAAATTGCAAATTTAATATTATTGTTCATATATTGCTGTAAGCTCTCTCATTGAGCATTGTTTTAGAGACCTAGATTGGGGAGATCTGAATAACCCATCTAAAGTTATTTCTTTGAGCTCATTTTCTGCAAGGGATTTATATTTTACATGTATGAGGGCATCCCAGCATTGGATTGTCTTATTTTCATAGAAGCTTCCTTATACAGCATCCTCAAGGACCCTGCAGCAGAAATTCCCGAAGTGGAATATTGCATATCCATAGGCAGAGTCTGTGAAGGGCCAGCTAGCCTCAGGATCTCTCCCTTCTTTGGGAGGAGACATATCCTGTAAATGCCCCAATAGTCTGTTAGCCACCTATAAATTTTTGTCAAGCAAACAGGTGGCTAAATATGTTCTGAGTCTTCAAGAGAAACATTTCCCTTGAAAATATTTCATCCTTGAAGCCTCCATGTGTATTTTTCCCTTTGAAGAAATCTTCCCTACTGTTTCCATTGAAAATCCTCATTGTTTGTGGAAGAAAATGCTCAAAAAGGCCTCCATTTTCCCTATTTCATCCCCTCCAAATCCCCATTTTGACCATTTTTTTTCCCCTTTCAAAATTCCTCTAAATTCCCTTCATTAACCTTCTAAATAATCAAAATTCCCTTTTAAACCTTATATCCCCCTTGATTTGGTTTAAAAATCCCCTTTGCTACCTACCAGAACACCCCATTTGGCCTAAAAAAGCACTATTTTTGGCCTAAAATGCCCTATTTTACACTATATCAGGCTTAAGCCCCTAAGAGCTTATATAGCCTAGCCCCTTTCTTCATATAGCCTTAGCCCCGCAATTGGGCGCTAAAAGGTGAAAGAACCCCAATTAAACCTTAACCGAGCCTTTTTTCCTTTTATTTTATCATCCCCCGACGCGTTGATTTAAATCAATGAGAACCGTCGATCTCCACAGATTGAAGGTTATCGGGCGACTTTCATTACATACCCCTCATTCCTTTGCCGAAATGTTGGAGCTCCTATTACGATCTTGACCATCCAATGCATAGATCCAATGGCCAAGATCTGTTCCCGCTAGCCATATAACCTCCCCTTTCAAAAGCACTGCGCCCCTTCTTCTAATCATAGCCGTTCATTCGTGCAGATCCAACGGATGGCAATAAACCCGATGATTTCACCTCCGCCTTGCACCTTCCCATATCGCGCTGTCATTTCCACTGTTGGATCTCCTTGCCCCACATCCAACGACCAACAAACATATCGTGTTATTTTTGTGCCCGACAGTTAATGCTCCAAAATTACGCGATATAAGTGATTTTGTTTTTCCACGTGGCGCGCGAAGAGTGGAATCGCATAAATTTCTTGAATACCATTTACCGCCTCTGACCCCGCGTGAAAACCACCATGGTTTTCCACCTTACCACCTTTTCTCCTCCACGTTAATTTTTCATGTTTGATCCCAGCCGTTCATCAAATCGATCTAACGGCCCAGATTCAATCTTACCTCTGTCCATTATTATTTCGTCCACCCTCTAAATGACCTCATCCGCCAATCTCCACCATTAAACTCTTTAATCCAACGATTCAGATACAATATCACATCTGCCCATTGTTCATTCATCTGCTCCCTAATGACTCCGATTAAACAATCACAACCATTGTTTATATCTGATCTACAGCCCAAATATAATCTACTCCATCCCCTTATTTCTTCATACATCCTCCAAACGATCCTATCAACAAATCTGAACCGTTGATTACCTCTATTAGACCTAATCCGACGGCCTAAAATCCTCCTCGCCCTAAACCTTCATCAACCCGTTCTTCACCATTCCGACTTGGTCTTTCACCATTTTTCTGCTGCGATAGACTATTTATCCACTGCTCTCCATCCTCCACGAGCCTCCATAACATCCCTCCCACTCCCACAGGTTTTTCATAATGAATTTTGCTGTCTTTTTGCAGGTGTTAAAGAGGCATGAATCCACTCTGTTTCACAGTCACAGACAAGGTTTATCAGAGCGCATGGGAGGTATTTTCAAAGCCAGGAATCACAGAGGAAGGTGCCCAAGAAGGTTTAAAATGTGATTTTCATTAAAGGTCAGGTTATCAACACTATATTAAACCCTCCTGCTCCTCCAAAACCTGTACATGCACCAAAACAAGTTAAAAGCAGCTGAAAAAAGTATCAGAGGACAGATTAAGGGATTTAAGGCTCTTTATTGAAAATTTAATGCCTATAATCCGATATTTAAATCTCAAAGGGCACATATGAAGATCATGAAGATGATTAAGAGGCTTAATGAAGCCTAAAGCACATGAAATAGGTTATATCAGTGAATTGACATCTGCAGAGTGTTTTCTCCAAGAAAAGACCGACCATACAGAGTACCATGCAGCCAGAGTACTTCGAGGAACATACCTGAAGTTATTACCAAAGACTTCTAGACCAGACTACAGGGTACACACAGTCAACGCAGAGCCATTAAGCAGAGTGGGCACAAATACACCTTCTGCTATGTCTTAATGAATCAATTAAGTTTACATCTACTACTATTGCTACTCATTCTCCTATAAGAACCCCCAAAGAATACATTGTAAAAGTTGTTTGTTGATAGGCATTTTATCGACTGTTAGAACTATTATTGGGGGTAAGTAGCTGAGTAGTTTGTAATTTAGTAGGCTGGGAGGAGAAGTTTGGAATGTAAAGAGCCATTGAGCTCGAAGTATGTGACTGGTTTTGAACATCAATTGAACAAGAAAATTTCACAGGATCCTGGTCTATATTACGGGTGATGTTATCCTTACTATGATTGTCTCATTTCATGTTTTATCATACTATCCATAATTCGCTGATAAGAATCAGTAATATAGCTTAGGATATACTGTTGTAAAGTACCCTAATGCTTCCTTCTCTTCTTATATTTGATGTTTTCTGCTGATTGTGTAATCTAAGAACAAATTCATCATAATTTAACCAGTATAGAAGTTGGCTGGTCCATGCTTACTGATGTATGAATTTAGAGTTTGTTTCTTAGATGTTCTTGTTTGGTTTCAGCTGGAAGAATTGGGATACTAGGAGATCAGAGTTAGCCCTGTCTCACTAGTGTCCTTTTCCAACAGTGAGCCTTTCTAAGATCCCTTTGAGTTAGTGTCAAAAGCATTGCAGGTTAAAGTCCTTCTCTAATCTTAGCCATTACTCTTTGTTTAATCTTAAGTGTTTTATACTATTATAAAGGTAGTTATGAGGACTACTGGATTGTATTACTTGAGAGTATGCTGAAAGCAGGTCTAGATTTAAATGACATCTGACCTGATCTTAAGCTACCCTTTGTGTCTTTATGAGAGTTTCCTTTGAAGTATGTCAAAGCAGGCCTGGATTTAAATGACATCTGACCTGATCTTAGGCTGCACTTTGGTTTCTTTCTTTCACCCATTCTTAATGTCCCATTCCACCATCTATTTAAAAATATCCTTTAGTATATATGCCTTGCCCTATGGAAACCCTTGGTTAGTTTTTATGCAAATTAAACCCTTTCATGACTCCATAGCCCAATGGATTGACACTTCTCTTGAATTATCTTCCCATGATGAAACATCCTTCTATTAAGTTCCTTCCTTACTTCCTTAACCTTCTCAGTTAATGATCTCCAACCAAAAAAACAAAATCAAAACCCTTGCGCTTCATACCTAACCTAATACCTCATTTTGAGCCTTAAAGATATATCATTCTTTAAATTTATAAAGAGATCTCTCTCTGGATCCAGGAGGGCTAGATCCTAGGATCCCAAAGTGGTTTGATGTTGTCTTATCTTTTGGTCTTACCAATCTGGCAAAACATAGGAACCACAACATAATGGCGACTTTGCTGGGGAACTTCTGAGTAAGTTTCATCTTAGACACCCTTAGAACCTCAGCAGACCCAAAATCTCTGGTTAGATTGGTATTTCATTAATGATGGTGGACAACATCCTGCTTCAAACAGTCAAAATCCTCCACCTGGTGACTCCACAATTCCTAATAGAACTAAAGACTCCACTAGAGGAAGAACCTGAAATACGGCCAGACCTTATAGAAGGATAAAACATTTAGGCTGGATTTGGTTTAAAGAATTCATTGTTTTTATCTACCACTAAGTTAAATCCTACTTTAAGCCTGATCAGGTGTACAAAGATGAGACCCAAATTTATTATGGGAAAGATCTCAAGCCTCAGTCTTTAGACCATGAGTAGACCTATACACCTGTGAAAAGCCAGGTGAAATTGGAGCCTCATGCTGCATCTCCTAACCCTAATGAAACTTCAAGTAGTCATATGTCTCTTGTTACACTGCCTACACCCACAAAGGTCATAGAAAGATATAAGCCTCTAGTTTTACCTCTTATCTTCCAACCCCTTCCTACAGGACTTACAAATAAGCTACCCCTTTTTGATGGAGAGAATTCAAAGATCACTGTTGGGCAGCATGTTCAAAAGCTTGAGGATTTACTTGACTTATATGAAATAGGAGAATATGATGTGCGTATTAGAATGTTTTCCTTGTCATTACAAGGAAATGTTAAGAGTTGGTTTAAGAATGTTCTAGCTACAAGCATCGTTAATTTTCAGTAGTTTTCTCAAGTTTTCCTTGATAGATGGGTAGTCCCAGGAAATGTCTTCCTCATCCTAGAAGAATACCAAAATTTGAGAAGACAACCAGGAGAGACAGTATAGAAATTTTAAGCCAGGTTTAATAAGGTATACAATGCAATACCTACTGAGATAAAACCACCCTTGGGATGGGCCCTACTGCACTATTCGAGTTCTTTTGATCCAAAGGTGGAATTCCATATAAGAGAAAGAGAGCCTTCTAGCCTGAAAGAAATGGAAAACATAGCAATTACTGTCAAATACAACATAAGGTGTAGGGAGGAAAGATTAAATGCAATAAAGAAGGACCAAGCAGAGCAAAAAAGGCCGATCTTTGTAAAAAACAAGCTGGAAAAATTGATAGAGACAGCCAACACCTTGCTAAACAGAAAAAAAGAAGAATATGAGGTTGAAACTAGAAATGATGATTGGAAAATATCTACACCTTGTCCTTAGGAAAAACAAACCAGACCATTGCAAGAGATAAGAAACATGCAAAGCATGTATGATGAATAAGATTTTAGATCAGAATATAAACTTGCAGATTGTTTTGAAGAAAGACTTGTTGAGAGCCCAGAAGGATTAATTGGTGACATTGCTTATAATTATGATTTATCTAATGTTGATCTGTCTAATGATGATTTTTTCCAAAGGGAAACTAATAT
The DNA here is from genome assembly GCA_034641835.2 of Pinus albicaulis. Lineage (NCBI taxonomy): Eukaryota > Viridiplantae > Streptophyta > Pinopsida > Pinales > Pinaceae > Pinus > Pinus albicaulis. The sequence continues at coordinate 133,480 of JAXQQM020059661.1, forward strand.
TGCAAGACCATCATCAAGAGATTTATGGGAGGGATATCATTACCAGCAACTTCAGGAAATCAATGAGAAAATGCAGGCTATCTATGATACTGATGAGGAAAGTGTTGAAAGCCTGACAGCAGATGAAGATTCATTGAATCTTCACTCTGTTATATATCAGATCATCAGTAATAATTTCCATGAAGATGGAAGTCAGAAGCTTTCTAGCTCAAAGGATGAGGAAGAAAGAAATGAAGAAAATCTTGAGCCAGATGCATATCCTGAGCCTTCTCCTGAAAGGGTTGAGGTAATAAAAGAAACCCCTACTAAAGAATATGTTAGTCATTTCATAGAGCTCAGCACACTAGATCAGAAAATATCAGAGCTACAAGAGGACAACACTGCAAAATATGATGAGTCCTCTAGCTCAGATTATGATGAAGATGAGGGAAATTTTCTTTCTCAAAATGGTCTTCTATTTGATCTAGTGGAAAAGGAAGCAGTCTTGGTTGAAAACTACTTAAAAAACACTCACAACCAGTTATCATTTCAAGATCCTTATGCTCATTTCCTACAAACATTTGAAGAAGGATCAAAGGTCATCAAGAGCAGCTTGTTGTAGACAACAAGAAACATTTTTGAAGATGCTGTTAATAAACAAAGAAAATGGGAGTGGCCCTACCTATCCAGCATGCTCAAAGAGATGAGCAGAAAGGACCAGTCATGGGATCATCTGATTGACTGGATGTATTGGAAAAGAGAGTTTGTAAGCTAGACATGTAAATATTTCAAGTTAGAGTAGGGTAGGTAGGAAATCTCAATAAAGCTCAGTATGTGACCATTTAGTTAGTTGTTTTTACTTTATGCAAATTTTAGTTCATGAGAAGCTGTCTTTATGCCATGGACTCATAGCAAGACAGACAGTCTAATCTTGGTTTGACTGTGTTTCAATTTATGTTTTATAATGTAGAGAAAGAAATCTGCTGGATAGTTTAAGCCTGGCAGATATTAGTCTAGGTAGAGAAGCTATGAGACCAACTATTTAATCTGGTCTCATGGAGAAATAAGGGTAGCAGTAGAATAGGTTTATTTTCCTGTTTGCAAAAAATTAATCGTGTAAAAGGTCTGCAAGTCTAAATGAACCTTGAAGATAAAATGCTAGGACAATAGGATGGGTAGGTAGTTGTTTGGGGGAGCATTTCTGCTGATATAATGTCTTCATGATTGTGACAGATGATCCAAGAAAAGAAAAGATGTGTCAAGTACTAGGCATCTGGCCTACTTCCAAAGATTATTTTCTAGAGATTCTTGACACCTTTAAGAAGATGCCATCCCCATGTGGAGCCACTGTTAGCCACCTATAAATTTTTGTCAAGAAAACAAGTGGCTAAATATGTTCTGAGTCTTCAAAAGAAACATTTCCCTTGAAAATCTTTCATCCTTGAAGCCTCCATGTGTCTTTTTCCCTTTGAAGAAATATTCCCTGCCGTTTCCATTGAAAAGCCTCACTGTTTGTGGAATAAAATGCTCAAAAAGGCCTCCATTTGCCTTATTTCATCCCCTCCAAATCCCCATTTTCACCATTTTTTCCCCCTTTCAAAATTCCTCTAAATTCCCTTCATCAGCCCTCTAAATCATCAAAATTCCCTTTTAAACCTTATAGCCCCCTTGATTTGGTTTAAAAATTCCCTTTTCTGCTTATCGGAACCCCCCATTTGGCCTTAAAAAGCACTATTTTTGGCCTAAAATGCCCTATTTTACACTATATCAGGCTTAAGCCCCTGAGGGCTTATATAGCCTAGCTCCTTTCTTCATATAGCCTTAGCCCCGAAATCAGGCGCTAAAAGGCCAAAGAACCCCAATTAAATCTTACCTAAGCCTTTTTTCCTTTTATTTTATCATCCCCCGATGCGTTGATTTAAGTCATTGAGAACCGTCGATCTCCATAGATCGATGGTTATCGGGCGCCTTTCATTACATGCCCCTCATTCCTTTGCCAAAACGCTGGAGCTCCTATTATGATCTTGACCATCCAATGCATAGATACAACGGCCATGATCTGTTTTCGCCAACCATATAACCTCCCCTTTCGAAAGTACTGCGCCCCTTCTTCTAATCATAGCTGTTCATCCGAGCAGATCCAATGGACAACAATAAACCTGATGATTTCACCTCCGCCGTGCACCTTCCCATATCATGTTGTCATTTCCACCGTTAGATCTCCCCACCCCACATCCAACAGCCGACAAACATATCGCATTATTTTTATGCCCAACAGTTAATGCTCCGAAATTACGTGGTATAAGTGGTTTTGTTTCGCCACGTGGTGTGCGATGAGTGGAATCATGTAAATTTCTTGAATACCATTTACTGCATCCGACCCCACACGAAAACCACCATGGTTTTCCGCCTTACCAACTTTTCTCCTCCGCGTTAATTTTTCATGTTTGATCCCAGCCGTTCATCAAATCGATTTAACGGCCCAAATTCAATCTTACCTCCATCCATTATTCTTTCATCCACCCTCCAAATGACCTCATCCGCCAATCTCCACCATTAAACTCTTTAATCCAACGGTTCAGATACAATATCGCATCCACCCATTGTTCATTCGTCTGCTCCCTAATGACTCTGATTAAACAAGTGTAGCCGTTGTTTATATCTAATATACGAACTAGATATAATCTACCCCATCCCATCATTTCTTCATACATCCTCTGAACAATCCTATCAATGAATCTCAACTGTTGATTACCTCTGCTAGACCTAATCCGACGGCCTAAAATCCTCCTTGCCCTAAACCTTCATTAGCCCGTTCTTCACCATTCCGACTTGGTCTTTCACCATTTTTCTACTGCGATACACTATTTCGCCACTGCTCTCCATCCTCCACGAGCCTCCGCAGCATCCCTCCCACTCCCACAAGTTTTTCATAATGAAGTTTGTTGTCTTTTTTTAGGTGTTAAAGAGGTGTGAATCCACTCTGTTTCACAGTCACAGACATGGTTTATCAGAGCACATGGGAGGTATTTTCAAAGCCAGGAATCACAGAGGAAGGTGCCTAAGAAGGTTTAAAACGTGATTTTCATTAAAGGTCAGGTTATCAATCCTGGATTAAACCCTCCTGTGCCTCCAAAACCTGTACATGCACCAAAACAAGTTAAAAGAAGCAGAAAAGAGTATCAAAGGACAGATTAAGGGATTTAAGGCTCTTTATTGAAAATTTAACGCCTATAATGCAATGTTTAAAGCTCAAAGGACACAGATGAAGACCATGAAGATGATTAAGATTCTTAATGAAGCCTAAAGCACATGAAACAGGTTATATCAGTGAATTGACATCAGCAGAGTGTTTTCTCCAAGAAAAGACCGACCATATGACTTCCTCCATCTTCCATCGAACACCAGATCAATTATTACACTGACAGAGGCCTTGAAGAACTGTCAGGACAACAGTTATGGAAGTATGGGAGACCTACAGACTTTCTATCCATGTTACTTATTTTAGAAGGCAATATAGAGTACCATGCAGCCAGAGTAATTCAGAGGAACATACCTGAAGTTATTACCAAAGACTTCTAGACCAGACTATAGGGTACACACAATCAACGCAGAGCCATTAAGAAGAGTGGGCACGAATACTCCTTCTGCTATGTCTTAATGAATCAATTAAGTTTACATCTACTACTACTACTACTCATTCTCCTATAAGAACCCCCAAAGAATACATTGTAAAAGTTGTTGGTTGATAGGGATTTTATCGACTGTTAGAACTGTTATTGGGGGGAAGTAGCTGAGTAGTTTGTAACTTAGTAGGCTGGGAGGAGAAGTTTGGAATGTAAAGAGCCATTGAGCTTGAAGTATGTGACTAGTTTTGCACATCAATTGAACAAGAAAATTTCACAGGATCCTGGTCTATATTACGAGTGATGTTTTCCTTACTATGATTGTCTCATTTCATGTTTTATCATACTGTCCATAATTCGCTGATAAGAATCAGTAATATAGCTTAGGATATACTGTTGTAAAGTACCCTAATGCTTCCTTCTCTTCTTATATTTGATGTTTTCTGCTGATTGTGTAATCTAAGAACAAATTCATCATAATTTAACCAGTATAGAAGTTGGCTGGTCCATGCTTACTGATGTACGAATTTAGAGTTTTTTTCTTAGATGTTCTTGTTTGGTTTCAGCTAGAAGAATTGGGATACTGGGAGATCAGAGTTAGCCCTGTCTCACTAGGGTCATTTTCCAACAGTGAGCCTTTCTAAGATCCCTTCGAGTTAGTGTCAAAAGCATTGAAGGTTAAAAGTCCTTCTATGATCTTAGGCATTACTCTTTGTTTAATCTTAAGTGTTTTCTACTATTCTGAAGGTAGTTATGAGGACTACTGGATTGTCCTCCTTGAGAGTATGATGAAAGAAGGTCTGGATTTAAATGACATCTGACCTGATCTTAAGCTACCCTTTGTGTCTTTATGAGAGTTTCCTTTGAAGTATGTCAAATCAGGCCTGGATTTAAATGACATCTGACCTAATCTTAGGCTACACTTTGGTTTCTTTCTTTCACCCATTCTTAATGTTCCATTCCACCATCTATCTAAAAAGATCCTTTAGTATAGATAACTTTCCCTATGGAAACCCTTGGTTAGTTGTTATGCAAATTAAACCCTTTCATGACTCCATAGCCCAATGGATTGACACTTCTCTTGACTTATCTTCCCATGCTGAAACATCCTTCTATTCAGTTCCTTCCTTTCTTCCTTAACCTTCTCAGTTAATGATCTCCAATCAAACAAACAAAATCAAAACCCTTGCACTTCATACCTAGCCTAATACCTCATTTTGAGCCTTAAATATATATCATTTTTTACATTTATAGAGAGATCCCTCTCTGGATCCAGGAGGGCTAGATCCTAGGATCCCAAAGTGGTTTGATGTTGTCTTATGTTTTGGTCTTGCCAATCTGGCCAAAAAATAGGAACCACAACACATTCAATCTCTGAAATGGACTTGTGGTGTCTCACTGAAGAAGGAATTGGAATATCTTAAGATATGCCCGATGGAGCAGAAAATTCCAGATTTGGAACTGTTAGTCATCCCTAATTTTCATACCTCAAGATGACTAAGCATTGTTTCCAGATTTATAGAAACAAAGTTCATGAGCATTGTGAGTTCTAGAAATCTCACAGCCTTCATTACCCTTCGGATAATTTTTCCTATTTTTCCATCATCCTATCTAGCCATCAGTAGCCCACCACTCCTGGAAGGCCCATCCTGGGTTCAAGCCATATTATTTTACCCCAACTGTTACTCATTTTTCACTATGTCTTTCCTTTTGGCCCAAAATCCTTTGTTTTGCTTATCTACATGATTCCCTACTACTGATCAAACCTACTAATCCAATAGTCTTGATGACTCTTCCATAATATTCCTAAACACTGATTGTCTCTACAAACCCTCTAGATAATCAAAATGCTAGATCCTAGGTTTTCAAACATACTAAGCTTATCACAGGTCCTATCTTACACTTGGTAATCCCTAAAGTCTAAATTCCTATCCAAAATCCAAATCCAAAGGTCCCCATTAGGTCACCAAAGGTTTCACTGAGTTATAGGATGGATTTGGTGCCAAGCAAGTTATGCCTTCCTTCATAAAGAGGATTGCACTCAAAGGGGCCCCCTTGGCTCAGAGTACAAACGTTGCAAGGGACTGCTGCCCTTGTTCACATATTGTTTTTTTTTAGCCAAGATGACCTTCAACAACCAGAGGAGGCAAAGTAATATGGCATAGTCATCACCAAGAAGCAGACCCAAACAAGAGAAAAACAAAAAACATATAGGTAAAAGAGTATCAGAGCTTGCTTTGGAAGATTAAAAAAACATTGATGACAAGAGCAAAAGCATCCTTCTAAAGGTTTTTTTCCAAAATAGCACTTCTTCACCTGCACTAGGAGAAGAAAGAAAAAGAGTATCAGGTTAAAGAAGACCATTTTTTGTCAAATGATGGAAACACAAAGTTTTTAAGCTAAAAGGCCAGATTATGAGTTATTGTCAAAGAAAGGGAAAATGTGACCTCAATTTATGCATCTCAACGATAGGCTCCCAACAAAGGGCCTCCATGCCAAAAAAAATTCTCCCCAAAAGATTGGCAAAGGCAGGAATAAACATGTTTTCCAAGAAATATTTAAAAAGGGTGTTCACAGCAGAATTACACATTAAAAGGTAAGAAACCTCAAACTTACAAAAGTGGGTTTGGGCTTCTTAAATTTTTTCAAAACAAGTATAAAGGCCAAGTGAACCTTCCCCATGCATCATTTACACTTTACCGAGGAGAAGAAGCCATTGAGAGGAAATTTCTTGAGTTTTCGGGCAAGCTGTAAAAATTTGATAGGCGCTACGCCCTTGGACTCCGGCGCTATGCGCAGAGGTGAGGAAGACAGTGTAAAATTACACTGCGCTATGCGCTCACAGGGTGGCACTACACGTTTGGTTTGGCGCTGCACACAGGCATAGGAGCAACCACTGGAGCCTGTTGTTACGCCCGGCGCTACGCCCAGATAGATCGACCGGCCCGGCGCTACGCGTTGGCGCTGCGCCCCTGGAAACACTTCAGAAAATTGTGCCAAAGGTTTCAAGATCAGTTGTTGCCTCCAAAAACCCTCTGCAAGTTGAAATAAGGTTATTCAACCTTTCTTTCCTTTTCCCAAATATTTATTATCAAAGAGGTCATCCGTGATTAGAGATTAACCAAAACCCTAGATTATGCACAAACAAATTGTCATTGTCTTTGAACTAGGGTTATAAGAAAGAATGGTTTTCGTACAAAGAGAAGACTGAGCTGCATAAACCTGACCTCTTCTACCAAGTCCAAGCTTTGAAAGTTGTCCTCACCCTATCTTCCCTCTTTGCAAAAGTTTGACCTACACAACTTATTTTGCTCCAAATACCCTAAAGAAAACTCAAGGTTCCTTCTGCTGTTTGGACTAGCCATCATGTCAGAAAGTGATAGTCACACTTATGGTGATGAGATTCATACTCCCACCAAGAAAAAACATCATGGAGGAAGAGCTAAAAGGTTTGAGTCCCTAGACACCACTCCAATTACTTCCTCTCCTATGATCCTCTCATACTTCTAGAATCTAGGATGCTACCATTTTTGTGAGAAGGTCAAGCAAGTTGAAAACCATCCAGACTTAACTAGGTTGTTTGCTTGTAGCCTACAAAACCACCAAGTTAATCTAGTAGGGGTCCAATTTGAGCTTTCATCTGAAATAATTTCCAAAGCAACCAGTATACCAGATGTTGGTGAGCTTTGGTTCAAACGAAAGAAATTGGATTTGAGTTATTATGGGCCTTATTTGAAACACACCTGTCAGCAAGATTGCCATGCTATTTTTCCTTTTTCTTATCTGCTGGAAAGGTATGTAGCATTAATGAGGCAGATTATCAGTTTCTTCACATGTGAGGGAAGGTATTCCCGACTCTATTCATATCATATCAGATTACTGATGCATTTCACCAAAGTCAAAATAATGAACCTACCTTATTACCTTTTCTAGAGTATTGATAAAATGGCCTCTACTCTCAAGAGGAAGAGCTATGACCACCGAATTCCTAGCCTCTTTCATCACTGCCTGATCAAGATGATTGTCCTATACCAGCTAGAAAAACAAGGTATATTTTGGGAGACCTTCATCTCACATGATGTGTTTTCAGACCCCCGGGCTTTCATCCAGCAAATCTTGCCTTCCACTTCACAACCATCCACCTCCACACAACCATCATCTCCCCACGTTCCTTCTCCACAAAGAATTTCACCTATTACTTCCTCCCCTAATTTACCAAGTGAAGAGGCTGACAGTAGCCCTAATGAAGGGAAAATAGGAGGTAAAATGAGGAAGAAGATGAGACAGATAATGATGATGAAGGAGAGGACAGTGAAGAAGAAGTTGATGGAGAGGAAGATGACAAAGAAGAAAATGAGGAAGAGAACAGTGGCCAAGAAGAAAGCAGCAATGGCCAAGGACAACAAGATGATCAAGAGGACAGTGAAGAAGAAGTTGATGGAGAGGAAGATGACAAAGAAGAAAATGAGGAAGAGGAAAGTGGCCAAGAAGAAAGCAACAATGGCCAAGGGTAGCAAGATGATCAAGAGGACAGTGAAGAAGAGAATGAAGAAGAGGAAAGTGGCCAAGAAGAAAGCAGCAATGGCCAAGGGCAGCAAGACAGTGAGGAAGAAAACAAAGATAAAACCAGTGATGATAGTCACAAAGATAAAAAAAAATGAACATGATGATGAAGAGGACAATGAAAATGATGATGAAGAGGAAGATGACAATGAGGAAGAAGAGAAAAATAGTGAAGAAGAAGAACAACCGGATGAGGAAGGCATCTATGTAAGTGCCCAAAACAGTCCCAGAAAGAGTCATGACAGTAATGACAATTGTCATGAATGTCTTGACAAAGATCAATCCATAGAAGACATAGAGAAATCAGAGCATAATGAAGGAAAAACTGATGTCAACATTTCCTTGGAGACTCCCATGGTTTCCCCTCTCTCATGCACTTATCATAGAGGGAAAAGGATTGTGTTTGCTGCCTCTAAAAGGCAAAGGGCCACCTCCTCACAAAATATCAAAACATCGGACAAAGGAAAAGAAAAAATGAAGAGTGATGAGCCAAAGGCACCAGTCAAGAGGATTAAAAGGATTAAAAATGTTTCTCAAGGCCCTCTCTTTGTTGATATAGACAGTGACAATGAAGACCAAGGGATAAACACAAAATTAATCCTCCTAGAAAAATATGCCCAACTTCGAGAATGGGAAAAGGATTTTGAAAGAGCACAAAGGGTCATCTACTATTTAAAACAGGAGCACAAACATTTAAAAGAGGTCAAGAGGGGCCTTGCCTTACGGAAGAAAATGGTCAAACATTATGCAAGGAAGAGCATGATTGCCAATGCTAAATTGAGGCAAGCCCTCCTACAGATAGAAGAGCTAAAGAGGCCCAAATTTCATGAAAACCTCCAAATATTTTCTGATGCTTCTCATTAGGTGTCTAAAACCCCTTTAGGGGTCTACCCACCAATTTTGAAGAAAATCCAGACACTTTTTGTTTTTTCCAAATTTGGGCCCCTATAAGCGCAACACCCTAGGCGCTACGCTTTCATTTGGGGCATCTTCAGCTGCTAAAGTTTATATTTTTGGCTTTTTCATGTCTCCAACAGTCTCCAAAAAAAATTTCAGATCATTTGGAGCACTTTTACCCCCTCAAAAGGTCAAAAAACACCTTAAAAATGACCTTTCTGCCTCCTTTTCAGGGCTGGCGCTGTGCGTTGAGAAGTCATGGGAGATTTGATTTTTGAGTAGGTAAATGGCATCCATTCAGCACAAATCAAGTATTTCTGCAAAGTAGACTCTTTAAGATTTCCAACGAGCCATCATGGGCCCAAATATGAAGCCATAAATGGGTCAAAAAATTAGCTGCAACAGACCCCAAATTTTACTGATATGGAGCTACGCACATAGACACCGTTTTGCCAAAAAGTCAACAAAAGACACAAATTAATGGCAAATTAGTTTTTTAATATTTTCTTAGAAAAAACACTCTTGATTTCATTGGGGAGTTATGTTTTGGTGTGTTTCATTTATTTCATTATCTCTTATGTGTCTTGGGCCTTGCATGGTCATTAAGCACATTTATGACATTTATGGCTGAATTAGGGTTTCTGGAAGCCTCTTAGGGTTTCCACCTCCTCATTTACTCCATAAATAGAGCATGAGGCTCTTGTATATTTTTTTTGATTTTGATGACTTATGCTGGAGTAATACATAGCCCTTTGAAGCCTTTGATGAGAAATTGATGTCTTGGAGCTCATGCTTGATCTGATTTGCTTGTGGATGGAGAAGGATTGTTTGCAAGATCCATAGGCCTGGTTGATGGTGAATTTTTCTCTTGTTTATGTTTTCTAGTTTTCCATTATGTTTTTCATCTTTCTATGCTACAGTAGGACAAAAAATTTAGACTAAGATATGCTTGCTAATGGCACCTTAGATCTGTTTGTTTCCTTCACTGCCTTAATGTTTTCTTCTACTGAGATATGTTAGGGAATTCATTTCTTGCTCTCTAAGAAGTTCTTAGTTTTTCCATTTCCTGAATGATTTAGATTAGTTAGTATCAATTATGATTTATGGTTAGCCCTGCATATTTTTTCCACTGAAATACTTTGTTCTTGGAATCATCTTTTGAAGCAGCTTTGCTTAGGGTTTGTCAAAGAAGTCTATCTTAACCATGCTCTTTGCCTTCAATTAGATGAATTTGTTTCAAGGAACCTTCATAGCTGTAACTGTGGATGTTTATATTTTCTCTCTTTCTATGGGTATAGTTATTCATGCATATTAAATGTTTTTTTTGTTCTTGATGATAAAATATTTGAAAGATTAGACAAGTTTTTTCCTTTCTATGTTTTATCTGATTGTTGTCTTAGTTTATTATCTATTTTTAGTTTGAAATCAAATGGATTAGGCTTTGCTTATGCTTTTGATTCTCTTGCTGCACTTATAAATCTTCTAACTCTCTCAGTTCACAAAGCACATAAGGATTCAGTTTCCTGCCTTTATTATCTTTGTTCTTAAACTTAATGTCCATCTCATAATCCTTCACAAACCTTAAAAGATCCACCAACCAAGTAAAATTTCCCTGCAAATACTCTTCACTCCATTTATGAACTTATCTAGACCTTGTTAGACTCCATTGCCTAATTACTTGACAATATTCCATGTTTCCTATCTAAAATCTATCTGAGCTTCATACCCAACCAAAAACAATCAATATACCCTGCACTTAACATCTAGCCCAAAATCAACCCTAATCAGCAAACAAGTTCACATCTTTACACCTACTATAGAGATCCCTCTCCGAATCCAGGAAGGCTAGGTCCTAGGATTCCAAAGCCTGGTTTGATGTTACCCTATACCTTTGTATCTCAATCAATCTAGCAAATTACGAGGAGATAACAGGAAAATTACAGTGGTATCAGAGCATCAATCTTGGCTCAGCCTATGCACAAGATTTAATGCCATCAACAAGAGGAGCTTCTCTCCAAGGAGAGGAGATTTACAAAGGAAACAAGGGAAAAGGAATGACGGAAGAGGAGTTCTCCCTTCTTATTTTCCAGACCATTGAGAACATCATTGAAGATCTGATGAAAGGGAAAATTTGAAGAAATTTTCTAAAAGGGTTTGTGGATGAAGCAAGCCCTAGATATTATCATGAAGGGTGTGAGCATTCAGCCACACATGCAAATCCACAGCGCAGTACATTTCCCATAGCTACTGCAAGAAGGATGGAGGAAAAAGTTGAGGCCTTTGGAGGAGCAGCGCTGCAACTCAAAGGTGTGATTCATGATGATTGGTTTCAGAATTCTATTTCATGTTTACATGAAAATGAGAGATCATATGTTGAAGTCACAAAGAGTTTTGCAAAGGGGATAGATGAAAACCAATGTGAAACGTGGTGTGACAAAACTTCAAACACTTTGCATGCATGGAAGGGGACCATGAAACAAATATCATTCCATCTTTCTAGAGGGGGAGGAAATCAGGAGGATGGCTTGCTAGAGGCAAGACCCCCATTGTATGAAGGGCACTCTTCCATTTTTTAGGGTGTGGAGATATTTCTCTCAAAGGAAGGCCAAGATCCAAGGCCTCTCATTAAGGAGGAGATACACTCACATGATCACAGAGAGGAGGTGCATAGAAGAACCTACAACACTGCACCATTGGGAGAAGAAGAAGAGCAGAAGGATCAGCATGAAGGGATGATGGGCATTCACCTGTATCTATTTCAGAGATTCTGTTCACATAGGAGAGGGACTGCACTGCGCAGTAGAAAGAGAGGACCTTTCATTCCTCTCATATATATAGTCCACTTCCTATCTTGATGTCTCACTTTTTGGAGGCATTCCATTTGGGAGGCCACCTGATTTAGAGATGATGAGAGGCATCATATCATTTGGTTCACCACTCTTGGATTCTGGAGAGGTGGATACATTAGAGGAATCCATCACAACATAGAGAGTTTGGGATGAAATCAAGAAGGAGGGGTACACTCTCTCATTTTCAACATCACCCACTCTCATCAGTCATACTGCGCTGATAGAGTTTGCTGCATGGATGGAGGATAGCATCTTCATGATGTAGTATGACTGCTCCATAGATTTTGTGAGTGAGAGGATAATTCCTTTGAGTAAGGACTCTTTCATGCATTGGAGTAGATGGAGGCCACTCATGCTTACCTTGGCCAGGATCAGGATCACTTCTATTTTGAGCATGAGCAGCTGCATGGCGGGCATGGCATCAACTTGGAGGATGAATTTGGCATGTGGGATGTCAAAGTAGCAGGAAATAGAGTGAGGGGAGCACCTTATTGTAGATCACCAATGCTGTCTATGAGGAGGATTGATCCATGTTGGAGGACTCAGCTTTTGGTAGAGTACTCCTAGGATCTAGATGCATGCATAACTCTTGATGACCTTGACAGAGATGACATATACATTCTTGATGTGATGGTCATCTATATCGATGGCATGATATTCTTGACTAGAGCTTCTAGCCTCAAGGAGAAATTATTGCATGCAGCACATGAGGACCTTCTAGCTATGCACTTGGATGCATACTTTGCTTTGCTAGAGGAGTTCACTTGGGAGGGCATTCAACATGGCATATATTAGCATATGGAGAGATGCAATTCCTGATTGACGGTGGAGAGTGTTAGTGTCAGTCTTTGCAGCCTTCCTTCAGTGATCAAACATGCTCTTACAAAGTGATTTTAAGGTGTCAAGGTCAAATTTTGTCATTTCAGTGAGTCTTCAAGTAAAATTTGGTCACTAGGTATTAGGTATAGGGTTTGTTTTCACTCCTTTCAAAGTTGTCCAAATGTTGGTCCATGTCACCATTCAGCTGAGTGTACCATCATTCAGAGGGTTTTCATCATCATGTCAAGTTCCACTAGGTCATTTTACACCTTGTTCATGCTTCAGTTGTGCCTAGGTAAGGTTCATTTCCCTCTCCTAGGATTTTGGAGGTAATTTCTCTTGGATGGTAAAATAATTAGAAAAAATTGTATCCTGATATTCATACACCTTACCCTATCCTTAATGTACCTTATTAAACACTTCCCATCACTGAGATCCCCCAAATTCCTCATTTTCGCACAAACCCTAGTTTCTTGCTATAACTTGGCAATTTTCTAGGCTAGGCCTGTGTTTTTCCCTTTTGGACCCCTTCCCCTCACTAAATATTTTAAATTCTACTTTCCCCTGCTTCCTAACATCCCTCCCTACTTCCAAAAATTTTCACAAGAATTTAGAAGCACCTTATCCCCTTCATTTCACTTCATTTCGACAAATCCCTTGTTCCACACATCGGGATAGGTTTTACTCCAATGATGTTTCTGAGCAAGAAAAAATGAATTTGGAAAAACTGAGAGATTTTTTGCCCCAAATAGGCCAAGGAAGAAAAACCACCTTCACTTTTTACACATGTGTCATGGTTTTAGCAAAATGTCAAAAATACAGTTGGCTCAGGAGAATTGATGCACCTCTGAAGTGACCTTGGGAAAATAAATATTTCTCCTATCTTGGTTGGCCAAATGACTTGCTTGATGATTCAAATGATAACTAGACACAAATTTCTTTCCAATGAGCTATCATGAGCTCAATTTGGAGTTGAGGAAGACCTTCAAAAGTTGACTTCAACAACACTCTGCCTTGAGGCATCCTCATTTTGCACATTTTGACCAGTCTTAGGAGATTTGATTTTTGACAGGGAAAATGAACTCCAAATTGAAAAATTCTAGTTGGGTTGGAAATTAGACTCAATAATATTTCCAACGTGCTATCTTGAGCCCAATTTTGACACCATAAAGGTCTCCAAAAGTCTCCTGCAAAAATTCACAGCTCATAGAGATGGCGCAGCGCATTGGGCAGCGCTCTGCAGTGTAAAAAATGAACTAGCGCGGCGCATTGGGCTAAAAAGCCTAAAATCCATTCAAATATTCCTCCAAAATCTCCAAAATTTCAAATTATTCATTCAAAAACTAAGTTAACATCTCCATATTTCCAATATATGAGTTTCCATCAGTGTTTATGGTGTTTCAATAGGTGAAAAATAAAACCCTAGCTCCTTGCACAGTTTCATTGAAAATCTGCCTAGGGTTTGAAAAATTGACATTTTTTGTTGTCTTATTCCCCTCTACCACTTTCACATCCCCTTCACTACATTTCACTAGTTTCATTTCCTATTCCCCCTCTCATATCCACTCATTCCCTATTCCCCATATCCCTAAGATTCATCTACCCCTATCCCAATTTTCATTACCCCAAACCCTAAGTTACAAGGTTCCCAAACCCCAAATACTATCCCAAAAGCCTATAGACTGTCCCTAAAACCCTTCAATTCCCCAAATTCCAATTGTAAATATTCCCAACATACCCCTTACCCTCTCCCTTCATAGTCCCTCATACACTTTCCTACACTTGGCAACAAAAGATCAAAGGCACCTAAATTCTTCATACTCATCAAGAAAACTCACACATTAGAAAACATTGGAAAAACTGTTGGAGAAGGCCAATAAGGAAAATAACATGTTGAGGCACATGGCCAATCGTTATTGGGCGAGAAATCATCTTTGCAAAGCAAGAATCAAAATTTTGAAGGCCAAGTTGAAGAAGGCCTCAAAGCGTCGGAAAAGGCATGATAGACTTCAAATCTTGGCCGAGTCTTCCTTGGACCAAAATAGCACATAATGGAGGACACTCAGCCCAAATTTCAAAAAATTTGGGACACTTTTTGCATTTTTGAAAATTTTGGGCCTAAAACCAAACTTTTTAGCTCTATACACCGCGCCACTTGGCGCGCGCTTATGATTGGGGGCTCATTTTGATGCAAACTAAGATTTTTTGGATTTTTCATGGAAAAATATGCATGCCTACCTATGGACAAGAAATTTTGACAGGTTTTGGGCTTCCAGAAGGGTCAAAAACACCCGAAAAATGACCTTTCTGCCCCTTTTTTGGCACACAGGAAGCAGTGTTGGGAGAACTCATTTTTGGAGGGGAAAATGGAATTCAAATTCAGATTTTCCACTTGTGTTGGAAATCAGACAGGCAGAAATTTCCAACAAGCCCACTTGGAGCTAGTTTGGACACCGAGAAGGCCTTCAAAATCAGCTCCAAACTTGCGCGACGCATAGAGAAATCAGGCGCGGCGCATTGGGGATTTTTTCTCATTTTGGACTCAGTAACTCTGTTTTTCCCCTAGTTTTTGACATTTTGACTTTCTTACTTCCAAATTTTAAACTGATGATGTAATTGGATGTAGTTTGATGGATCTTGATGTAATTTTGTTAAATTTTTACTCATGGAGGTAGATTCATCCATCAAATGCTGAATTGCAACTGAATGAATCAGTTTCCTAGTTTATAAAGGCAAGTTGTTCCATTGCCTACTTTCTAGTTCTCAGTTTAGATTTTGTTGGAATAGCTCCTAAACTTGTGATCTCGACCCCTGGAGGCTGGGATGAGTGGGTGTTTTTCTATATCTTGTGGTTTTTTAGTCATTAGCATGGTTGGACTTTTGGGAATGCTTTGAGCATCATTGTACATTCATCTCTGCAGTTTGGCAAGGAATAGACCAGGGTTTGCAGTACTCTATGGGATTCTTGTGGTATTTTGGTTTGATAATGTGTTTCTCTCTATTAATTAAAGTCTACTGTTGTTTCATGTATACCATTTTCCTTCTTATTTCTTCTTAAGTTAAACAAACAAGAATAAAGGTAGAATTCATTAGAATTTGCAGTGCTCTACCTAGGGTTTGTTTAATTTTCTATGTTTTTAGCTGTTTGGAGAGGATCCTTGAAGGTTTCTTGCCCTCTTCAGCTCTTCACCTTTCTCAAACTCTCCATTTCCTTCAAATTTAAAGTGTCAAATAAAGGGCCTACCTAGCCCCATTCAGATCCCTGCAAAACTGCTCATTTCCTAGACCCAAAATCCGCCTTTCCCTTTGATCCAACAAAACACCCTTAAAAAACAAATAAAACTCTTTGCATATACACCTAGCCTAAAATCAGCCTTCATTCAAGTCATCTCAAGCCTCATTGATCTTTTTTTGCTGAGATTGACAAGGAGAGATCCCTCTCCCAACCTGGTAGGGCTAGCTACCAGGTTAATCGTGGTTTGATGTTACCCTAGATTCTACCTTTCTCAGCCTGAGGTAGATTTAGGCCATAACATAGTGGCAACCATACTGGGGAAGATGGTTTTCTTGTTAGTGTTATTTGTTTTATAAACTACATACGGAGCCTGAAGTTATGCCAGGTAGCCTTCGAATTGCACATTGCTTTGCAAGTGCATAAGTAGATAAACACTGCTTTAGTCAATCTCCGGTCTAGTTTTATAAAACGTAACATCTGACTTGAAAATTTCCCCAGTACCTGTATCAAGTTGGATCTGATTGTTGATGGTGAACAACGATTAGACACCGCAAGTCTGAAATCATTCACCTGGCGACTCCAGTGTCGAAAAATCCCAAGGTTCAGAATTTTTATGGCGACTCTACTCTTCAAGAATCAGTAGCCTGAGGAATTTCTTGGTGAATTCATTGTTATCAAAATGGTTTCGCTGGATCGAAGGTATGATCGCATGAGCCGAGATCACATTATAGGTTTTCCAAATAAAATTCCTAAGGTAGATTGGAAAAGGAATTTGCCTATGTTTAAAGATGATGATAAGAAGGATGCGGCTTTACATCTAGTTAGATTTCACATACATATTCACAAGTTAAAGGTTGATTTTCCTGAATATTTCTTGATGAAGATATTCATGGCCACTATGGAAGGTGAAGCCCAATCTTGGTATGAAAGTTTTCCGCTTGCTTGTATTTACTATTTAAAGGATTTTCATACCATGTTCTTTGAAAGGTATAAAGAATCTTATCCATCCTTAAATTTAGTTCAGAACTGTTGTATCCATGTTCATAGTTTTATTGAAAATCTTGAAAATTTTTATGAAGATGATGACTTCATGGACGATGAGATCATGGAGGCTCTGTACGAAAATCCATTTCAACAGCATATAGAGAACTTAGAGGATACTCATCAAGATTCTCAGGAAAATTTGCAACAGGATCAAGATCTTAGTACAATGGAAAATGATGAAAGAGAAGGTTTTATCTCAGACCTGTCCATAGAAGAAGACAATATGCAGGAAAGTCAAGTTTCAATTTCAGAATGTGATAAATTCAAGTCAGCTATTTCAAATCTAGATTCAGATTGTGATGATCAAGAATACCTTGTGCTGAATCCCATGAAGGAGAGCTCTATTGTTGAGATCATCTGGAATGAAGAAGATAGAGTTATTGATCCAAATGTTCTCATTTCATTAGAACAAAGCCTTCATGAGGAGGTAATCCAGTTAGTTCATGAAAAACAAGATGAGATATTTGTTCAAGTAAGTGAAAACTCTTCTTTCAATAACTCAGTGATAAATGATAATTTTTTTGCCATGTCATATGAAGATGATCAACAATGTTTTCAAATTTCAGAAGATCATGGAATTAAGGATTGTCATTCAGGTTTTTCATGTTTTAAAGTGTTATTTCATGAAGACAATCACTATTTGAGAAAAAAAAACAAAAATTGTTATCTCCTTTGTCTGAAGATGAGATAGATCAACTCCTGAAAGGTCATGTTACAGCCCAATCTAAAGCAGATTTGCAGTGCCCACATGGTCAAGAAAGTGTTGGTGAAACTTCTTCCTCTTTTGAAAATGATGACGGTCTTGTAATTAGCTTTATAGATCAACAAACAGATAATATTTTCTTTCATGAAGATGATAAGGCTGTCATGTTTGATAATCTTGAAGATTGGTTTTTGTTTAAGAATGACCTAGACCATGAAGTTGAGGAATATGAGCTTGAGAGAGACAATATGTCAGAATTTCTCATGGTCAAGGAACTTACAGCTAACACTCAGATGGAAGAAGCTTATACCTCTCTGTGCCTTCCTATCACTCGGTAATCAATTGTTCTTTCAGATCAGAATGAAGCGAGTAGTTGTATTTTTGCTGTTGGATCTCAAGACCAACTAGTGCTTCAGGATTTTCAAGATCCCTTCGGCATTCTTTTGCAAGCATCATAAAAGATAAATGTTTCCTGGTTCGTTATCGTAAGCCTTGGTTTCAATGGTTATTGTGAGTTTCCTACATGTACATCATTCTACCTGCTCGAGAAAAGTGAGAGCAGAATTTTGGTATGTAGCCATCTGCTGGATTGGTTAGATTAGAAGGCTCACTACACATGATTGTACATATTCCATCAGTAGGAAGTTGGTTGTCATCATGGTTTGAAACCCTCAAATCTTGATGGACTGCTGCCATTAAAAAATCTTTGTAAGTACTAATCTCAGTTAACTAGGTCTTGAGTCATTTTTGTTTTAGTTAGTTTCGACATAGTTTCAGAGCAATTGTGTGTTGTCATCATTATTTTAGTTTGGGGCCCGGGGTGAAGGCTATAAAGCTGAATGTTGATTTCAGTTTTGGTTTGGTTTGTTTGATTCAGTCTTTGAGTCAGATTTCAGTCCTAAAATTGAGTCAAGATTCTGGTTTTGGTTTGTCGAAGTTATTGATTCCATAGCCCAATGGCCGAAGGCACTGCCTACTTTCCCAGAGATCTGTAGTTCTTGGCACCTCCAAGGAGCTACCATCCCCATTGGAGCCAATGTTAGTGTCAGTCTTTGCAGCCTTCCTCCAGTGATCAAACATGATCTTACAAAGTGATTTTAAGGTGTCAAGGTCAAATTTTGTCATTTCAGTGAGTCTTCAAGTAAAATTTGGTCACTAGGTATTAGGTCTAGGGTTTGTTTTCACTCCTTTCAAAGTTGTCCAAATTTTAGTCCATGTCACCATTCAGCTGAGTGTACCATCATTCAGAGGGTTTTCATCATCATGTCAAGTTCCACTGGGTCATTTTACACCTAGTTCATGCTTCAGTTGTGCCTAGGTAAGGTTCATTTCCCTCTCCTAGGGTTTTGGAGGTAATTTCTCTTGGATGGTCAAATCATTAGAAATTTTTTTATCCTGATATTCATACACCTTCCCCTATCCTTAATGTACCTTATTAAACACTTCCCATCACTGAGATCCCCCAAATTCCTGAGTTTCGCACAAACCCTAGTTTCTTGCTATAACTTGGCAATTTTCTAGGCTACGCCTGTGTTTTTCCCTATTGGACCCCTTCCCCTCACTCAATATTTCAAATTCCACTTTCCCCTACTTCCTAACATCCCTCCCTAATTCCCAAAATTTTCTCAAGAATTTAGAATCCCCTTATCCCCTTCATTTCACTTCATTTCGACAAATCCCTTGTTCCACACATCGGGATAGGTTTTACTCCAATGATGTTTCTGAGCAAGAAAAGATGAATTTGGAAAAAATGAGAGAAATTTTTGTCCAAAATAGGCCAAGGAAGAAAAAACTCCTTCAATTTTTACACAGGTGTCATGGTTTTAGAGAAATATCAAAAATACATTTGCCTCAGGAGAATTGATGCACCTCTGACGTGACCTTGGGAAAATAAAGATTTCTCTTATCTTGGTTGGCCAAATGACTTTATTGATGAGTCAAATGATAACTAGACACAAATATATTTCCAATGAGCTATCATGATCTCAATTTGGAGTTGAGGAAGACCTTCAAAAGTTTACTGCGACAACACTATGCCTTGAGGTATCCTCATTTTGCACATTTTGACCAGTATTGGGAGATTTGATTTTTGACAGGGAAAATGAACTCCAAATTGAAAAATTATAGTTGGGTTGGAAATTAGACTCAATAAGATTTCCAACGCACTATCCTGCACCCAATTTGGACACCAGGAAGGTCTCCAAAAGTCTCATGCAAAAAGGTGCGACGCATAGAGATGGCGTGGCGCATTGGGCAACCCTCTGCAGTGTAAAAAATGAACTAGTGCGACACATAGAGATGGCACGGCACATTGGGCTAAAAAGCATGAAATCCATTCAAATATTCCTCCAAAAGCTCCAAAATTACAAATTATTCATTCCACAACTAAGTTAACATCTCCATATTGCCAATATATGAGTTTCCATCAGTGTTTATGGTGTTTCAATAGGTGAAAAATAAAACCCTAGCTCCTTGCACAGTTTCATTGAAAATCTTCCTAGGGTTTGCAAAATTTCCATTTTTTGCTTTCTTATTCCCCTCTACCACTTTCACATCCCCTTCACTACATTTCACTAGTTTCATTTCCTATTCCCTCTCTCATATCCACTCATTCCCTATTCCCCATATCCCTAAGATTCATCTACCCCTATCCCAATTTTCATTATCCCAAAACCTAAGTTACAAGGTTCCCAAACCCAAAATAATATCCCAAAAGCCTATAGACTGTCCCTAAAACCCTTCAATTCCATAAATTCCAATTGGAAATATTCCCAACATACCCCTTACCCTCTCCCTTCATAGTCCCTCATACACTTTCCTACACTTGGCAACAAAAGATCAAAGACACCTAAATTCTTCATACTCATCAAGAAAAATCACACATTAGAAAACATTGGAAAAATTGTTGGAGAAGTCCAACAAGGAAAATAACATGTTGAGGCACATGGCCAATCATTATTGGGCGAGAAATCATCTTTGCAAAGGAAGAATCAAAATTTTGAAGGCCAAGTTGAAGAAGGCCTCAAAGCATCGGAAAAGGAATGATAGACTTCAAATCTTGGCCGAGGCTTCCTTGGACCAACATATCACATAATGGAGGACACTTAGCCCAAATTTCAAAAAATTTGGGACACTTTTTGCATTTTTGAAAATTTTGGGCCTAAAAACAGACTTTTTCAGCTCTATGCGCCGCGCCACTTGGCGCACGCTTATGATTGGGGGCTCCTTTTGATGCAAACTCAGAATTTTTGGATTTTTCATGGAAAAATATGCATGCCTACCTATGGACAAAAAATTTTTACAGGTTTTGGGCTTCCAGAAGGGTCGAAAACACCCGTAAAATGACCTTTCTGCCCCTTTTTTGGCACATAGGAAGCAGTGTTGGGAGAACTCATTTTTGGAGGGGCAAATGGAAGTCAAATTCAGAAATTCAACTTGTGTTGGAATGTATATAGGCAGAAATTTCCAACAAGCCCACTTGGAGCTAATTTTTACACCAGGAAGGCCTTCAAAATCATCTCCAAACTGGCGCGATGCATACAAAAATCAGGCGCGGCGCATTGGGGAATTTTGCTCATTTTGGACTCAGTAACTTTGTTTTTCGCCTAGTTTTTGAAACTTTGACTTTATTACTTCAAAATGTTAAACTAATGATATAATTGGATGTATTTTGATGGATATTGATGTAATTTTATTAAATTTTTACTCATGGAGGTAGATTCATCCATCAAAAGGTGAATTGCAATTGAATGAATCAGCTTCCTAGTTTATAGAGACAAGCTGTTCCACTGCCTATTTTCTAGTTCTCAGTTTATATTTTGTTGGAATAGCTCCTAAAATTGTGATCTCGACCCCTGGAGGCTGGGATGAGTGGTTGTTTGTCTATATCTTGTGTTTTTTCAGTCATTAGCATGGTTGGACTTTTGGGAATGCTTTGAGCATCACTGTACATTCATCTCTGCAGTTTGGCAAGGAATAGACCAGGGTTTGCAGTACTCTATGGGATTCTTGTGGTATTTTGGTTTGATAATGTGTTTCTCTCTGTTAATTTAAGTCTACTTTTGTTTCATGTATACCATTTTCCTTCTTATTTCTTCTTAAGTTAAACAAACAAGGATAAAGGTAGAATTCATTAGAATTTGCAGTGCTCTACCTAGGGTTTGTTTAATTTTCTATGTTTTCAGCTATTTGGAGAGGATCCTTGAAGGTTTCTTGCCCTCTTCAGCTCTTTACCTTTCTCAAACTCTCCATTTCCTTCAAATTTAAAGTGTCAAATCAAGGGCCTACCTAGCCCCATTTAGATCCCTGCAAAGCTGCTCATTTCCCAGACCCAAAATCTGCCTTTCCCTTTGATCCAAAAAAACACCCTTAAAAAAAAAATCAAACTCTTTGCATATATACCTAGCCTAAAATAAGCCTTCATTCAAGTCATCTCAAGCGTCATTGATAATTTTTTGCTGAGATTGACAAGGAGAGAGCCCTCTCCCGACCTGGTAGGGCTAGCTACCAGGTTAAGCGTGGTTTGATGTTACCATAGATTCTGCCTTTCTTAGCCTAAGGTAGTTTTAGGCCATAACAGAGAGAACATCACAGCCACTTCCCTATTCATTGGAGGTGAGGGGAAATTTTCAGTTGGGCCATTTCAGCTCAAGAGCTCTAGTGCATGATGGAGGAGGTATAATTTCATATTTTGTATTGTACTTCTTTTCATTGATTGAGAAGCATGATGTATCAAGGAGACTTGGTCCTTCTTGAATTTTACATGAGGATGCACTTGCAGCCATTTGCAGCAGCGGAATTGGCCACTCCTATAGTGGTTTGTGGAGGGAGCCACATGCTTCTTGGTGTGCACCATTGGAACCAATTTGTATTTTTTATGATTCCATCTTGTGAGTAGTTTGTGGCAGCAAACGAGTGGCTAGTAAAGCACTTGTTATTTTTGATTTTTAGGCAGGCCAAGAGGCACTGCGCAGGTTCCATGAGTGGAACTTTGAACCACTCTCTGGTTGTCATTTGACAACTTGCTCTAATTTTGTATTGCTCCTTGTATTTTTGATGTTTGTACACTCATGAGGAGCATTATTTCTAGAGTATTGGATGTATAGCCCATTGGGAGCATGAGTCTCCCCATTATACATGTCTTATTTTGTAGGAGACACCATGGGCAAACCATGATTGCCACATTGCTACTTGCTCTTCTTGTGGAAGGGACCACTTGGAGAATTTGAGGAGGCATTTCATGGCTGATTTTCTTGATGGGGTGGCGTGGGCCATTCTTGGAGGCCATACCATTTCATCCCAAGGACAGAGGCAGCCCCATGCACACCACAAATGGAGAGAGGGCCATCATGGGAAACCCAAAACAACTCTCCATTCAGCCCCAACACATTGCAGAAATCAGGGGTGAGATTTTCATTTGGATGATAGCATGGATGAGAGGATCATCATTGGGAGAAAATTTTTCCCATGAATATCATCACTCCTACCTTAAGGAGGCCATAGAACAGCAAGAAGGATTCCACTACACCTTCTATCTCTCATGAGGAGCATCATTTCAGCTTGCATACTTGGGAGAGAGCATTGGAGGGTAGGTTTATTGCAGCATCTTTTGAGCAGTGGTAGAGATTGTTGATGAGGAGGCCACAAGAGAAGAAGGAGGAGGGATTTTTTCTCTCTATGCAGTTGCTTGAGGGAAAGCAACATGTGGGAGGGGAGGACTGTAATGTTCCCAAATTTTAGCCTCAAGCTAAAATGGAACATTATAGTTGCATATTTTATTTTTTCTTAATAAAATGGGTAAGGAGACACCTTAGCCCTCTTTTAATGAAGAAATAACACTCCTTATGTGAAAAGGAGGTGAATAAATAGCTAATATAAACACCTAAGGGTGTGAATGGAACCCAGATCACTTGATTTAGTCATCTTTGACTAAAGTCAACAGCATTGCCCAAGGAGGAGAGGCTTCCTAGAGAAGCTGCACAGTTTTGGAGGGAAGACACTCACATGAGGGTGGAAACCATAATTGGTGGGACCATGGTGGATAAGAGTTCCCTTTATTTATAAGGAGGAGATGGCAACCCATTTGGATCATGTTTTGGAGATATAATTTCGAATAGGATCTGCAGAGGCTTGCATCCCCAGGCTATTTAGCAGGGTGGTGGTGCCCTCAGGCACTAGGGTGTTCCTGGTTGGGAATCCCTACCTCTTACTCAAGGAAATATGAGGATTGAGCTGCATATTACTCAATCTGGCATTGGCCACAGCTACTACCATCATCTACAACGTTAGCTCTGCAGCAGAGAGGACGTTGTGTTGCTGGGGGCAGCAAAGGAGGAACTCATGGAGTCATTCTTGTTTGATTTCTTCAGTGGAGGAGTGGTATATTCATTGGAGGAGCTGCAAGGAGGATTCCTGGGATTATTTTCAGATCTTTGGCATGAGGCCAACATTCCATCATCTCCCACTGCGCAGTCCATGGAGGAAACTGTGTTATTTCAGAGGAGGCAGTGAGAGAGGGGTTCTAGAGCTTCAAAGGAGTGTTTTTGAGTCAAAGGGATCAGCCCTTTTATTGGAGACATTATCAGAGGAGGGAAATAAGATTTCAGATTAGCCACAGCCTCATTCTTATTTTTTTCACATTTTGGTATTCTCGGGCATTTCTAGCAATCTCTCATAGATTGGCTAGAAATCTTGTATTTCAGCCCGTCTCTTTGTTATTGGGCTATTTCTTTGTGTCCTTCAGCATCATTATCATTTTTTACACATTCAACAGCTTCTACTCTCATAATGACTGCACAGGCATTGCCCTCCGGCATTTTGTGTAGTTGTAGTAACATATGTATTTTGAGGGTGTAATCATTGGAGATTGATTCCCATTGCATAAGGGGTTCATTCCTTATGATATTTTTGTAGTTAATAGCTGATATCATAATATAATGATGGCTATAGAATTTTCCCTCTTATGGTGTATTTAGAATTGCAGAGTTAATATTATTTTTCATATATTGTTGTAAGCTCTCTCATTGAGAATTGTTTTAGAGACCTAGATTGGGGAGATCTGAATAACCCATCTAGAGTTATTTATTTGAGCTCATTTTATGCAAGGGAGTTATATTTTACATGTACAAGGGCATCCTAGCATTGGATTTTATTATTTTCATAGCATCTTCCTTATACATCATCCTCAAGGACCCTGCAGCAGAAATTCCCGAAGTGGAATATTGCATATCCATAGGCAAAGTCTGTGAAGGGCCAACTAGCCTCAGGATCTCTCCCTTCTTTGGAACGAGACATATCCTATAAATGCCCCAATATTAAATCTCTGAAGTGGACTTGTGGTGTCTCACTGAAGAAGGAATTGGAATATCTTAAGATATTCCCAATGGAGCAGAAAATTCTAGATTTGGAACGTTACAGTTACGCACAAGAGGCGGCCTCCGGATTGGAAGCCTGGGAGGGTGCACTGGAGGCACATGAATAGAGTCATAATGTAGCAGGTGCACTGGGAGCATAGGAGGTATACTAAAAGTGCACGGATGCGCTGGGAGCGCAGGGGTGCGCTGAGTGCACCAGGGGTGCGAAAACTAGCTGTTGGAACAGTCAAATTGGCTAAAAATAAAAAATTACCATTGGAAGGAGTGGGCGGCCGGCATTTAATGAAGTTATTTTTGGAGATTTTTTACCATTGGCTTGATGGTAAGTACCAAGTGAATTTTACCCTACCATTGGGCGATCACAAAAGCTATAAAAATGGTAGAATAGATCAGACAAGGTTTTTGTATCACTTGAATAGCTTCTACTTGGCATGTTTGTCCTTGAAGAATTTGTGGTATAAGAATTTTTGTGCCTATAGAATCCATTTCATGTCTGAGCAACCTACTCCCTCTGACAGTAGCAATCCTGAGTTTGTCTTTCGTGCCAGGATGACAACTGTTACACCATTTTTTGGTCATCTAACCTTTCATCATTAGATGGACCCAAGTACACCATGTAAGACCAGTTTTACCCCAAGTAAAACTGCTTTCACTATGTTAATTAAGAAACCCCAAAGGGAATAATTAATTAAACCACAATTTAATTATTATTCCCAGTCATGTTTAACCCAAAAAACAAAGAAATTAATGAGATAAACCCATAGTTATCTTATTATTTTCTAGGAATAATTATTTAAATAATATTCCTTGTTAAATATGACCAAATCAACCACGATTAATCAAATAAATCATTATTTATTTGATTATATCCCAACCACTTCCTTAAAAAGATAAATAAATCATTTATTTATTTATTCTTCACTAATCAAGGGATTTGACCCAAGTCAAACACCCTTTCCCTCCAAGAAATAATAATAAAATATTCCATAGAGGTGGATCTAGATTTGATTAACATTATTTTAATCATGCACC
This sequence comes from Pinus albicaulis, assembly GCA_034641835.2. NCBI lineage: Eukaryota > Viridiplantae > Streptophyta > Pinopsida > Pinales > Pinaceae > Pinus > Pinus albicaulis. Next base: position 159,600 of record JAXQQM020059661.1, read on the forward strand.
AAGATCTAGAATGACCCAATATTTTGTTATAAATAGGAGGGTTTTCCCCATCATTCTTCACCTTTTGTTGCCTATTAGATCACTCTTGATCTATACACTTGGTCTCATTTCTACCATTTTGCTCCCATTGAGCTCTACTTTCTGCATTGGGTTTTCTACATCTACAAGAGAGAGAAAGCTTAGATCTGAAGTGTTGAGGACTACAAAGAACCCATCCCATTGAGGAGATCTGGATACACCTTCTTGTTTCCTCCCAGGTGCCCTGTAATATAAAAATTCATTCAAAAAATCGTGTTCTTGTCTTGTCTGTTGGATGCATGGAGCAAACTCTTTATTTTACTGCTTAATATCTTTCCATTTATAGATCTGTTTGTTGCAGCACTTTAACTACTAATTGCAGATCTGAAGATGTTTTGCAGCCATTATTGTTGTTAGGGCTATTAGTTATGCGTAGCTAAAGTGGTTCTTTTCGTACACTTCGACGAAGAATTCATACTAACAAATGGCGACTCCACACGGGTTTTAAATTACGACCGCTGTCGTTTTTCATATTCCTGCATATCCAGCTACTTCAGGCCCTAGGGATTCTTTTCAGTTGCTTATTTTTCCTCTTTTTATGTCATTTTTCTCACATAAAACCCTAAAAACTTTAAATTTCTAACTTCCGTGTGTTTCTGGCCCTATTGCGCAGGTAAGCGACACCAGCCGCAACTGAGACGGCAACTTTTCTGAAAATCTGCCGCCGAGACAACCGAAACGGGGGGTCGCACTTTTTGGCCCTAAACTGCGACACGAACCTCCAGTCGCACTTTGTTTGTTTACTGCGACCTCAACTCGAGATCAGGTCGAAACTACGACAATTTTCCGAGCATTTTTTACGCACTTTTTTAGGGTTTGCTGCGACTTACGCAAGGTCTTCCCGGCCTCATCTCGACGCCTTGACCAAGATCTGATCTGTTTTTACTCATCTAAGTGGGAACCCAGCCCCTTAGGGCTTTAGTACCCTCCACTTTTGTGGAAGAGTTTCAGCTGTTTCAGCCGTCGGTTTCAGAGCTTCAGCCCCCTCTTTTTCCAGATCTGTTACCTCACTTTCAGATCCATTGAAATCAGCCTCTTTTCCTTTCAAATCACCTCTTGTCGTTTTGTTTGGACCTCTTCTGAAGGCCTCTGCCTTGCCCCCCCGGTTTTTTGCTGATTTCCCTTTTCCGACCACCTTGCCTCTGTCTCTTGGCTGTGATCTGCACCCCTTGTCTGCAGCTTTATCCTCCAGATCTCTGTCCCCTTTGACCCTAGATCTGTTGAGCTTCCTTTGTGTGTGTTTCCATAGTTTTTCCCTTTCTTTTCAGCATAGTTGTGAGAGACCCACCTTCTGGGGTTAGATAGATGCATATGTAGCTGTTATTTCTCTGTTATTTCAGCATTTTATTCTGTTCTCTGTAGGTTTATTTTCAGCTATGCAGCACACTTTTTCTTGCTCTCAACAACGGAAAGGGTTTAAAAATTAAAATTAACGCACGCCACACACTGACCCTAAGTGAAGAAGCGTCTGGTTAACACCGCCCGACAAAGACTCTAAAATCAATTGTCACTGCACCTTTTCTGCCCTTGACCGTAATTGATTCTGTCCCCTTGTTGCCCCTGTCGATTTCCTTCTTCCTGTCATCATTGCGCCCCCAAGGCGCCTTTCCCGGAGACTTCTTAGCCTTCACCCTCAGTTTTCGGTTGATCGACCTGCTCCGCACCGCCGTCGTCGAGCCATTCCACCTTCGAGTCCGCACTCCGACTCCTCCCCTGATTCCTCGGGTCCTCCTTTCCCTCCCGGTTCTCCTGCCCCCTCCACCATGTCTAGCCTAGGGCCTAACGCTAGCGGTTCTCCCGGCCTCAATGACGGCCCTACTTCTAGCGGAACCGTCACAACCACTACCCCGGCCACCCCCGTGCTGCCGTATATTGCAGGCCTCAGCCTCCCCGATTTCCATCAGTTGATTAATGATCCCATTCACCACAATGCTACCTGGCCCACTATGCCCACCAAGCTGCCCTCTGATATCCCTAAGTTCGAGGGCCTTAATGGCGAAGACCCAACCAATCACGTCCGGTCTTTCCACATGTGGTGTTCCTCCAACTCCATTACCGATGACTCCATCCGTCTTCGTTTGTTCCAGCGCACGCTTACCGGCGAAGCTTCTAAATGGTATGTCGAACAGGCCACTTCCTCCCATACCACGTTCGAGACTCTTGCCCAAGCCTTCTTGTCGTACTTCCGGCTCCCTCTCCGATACGACACTGGTACGGAGCTCTTGACTTCATTTAAGCAATCCTCTTCCACACGCCTTTCTGCCCATGTTCAGGAATGGCGACGAAGACGGAGCTTATGTGGAGCCCCTCCCTTTGAAGATCGGGTTTACATGGACTGGTTCCTTCGCACCCTCCCATCTCCCATCGGCAAAGATGTCGCCTCTCACTTTCCTCAATCTGAAGAAGCCGCCCTCCAAATAGCTTTAAAATATGACATGATCTACGCTCAATCTGGTTATGTTTATACCGTTCTTCCTGACATCCCCAGGCCCGGTGGCGCTAACGCCCCGGGGGCATCTCATTCCGCCGACGGTATTGTTGGATCTCTTTTCCACCCATCTGCTCACCCTCCTATGAGCTATGGTCTCCCTCAGGGAGGGGCCGGCACCTCAAGCACTCTTCCCCCCTCCGACAACATGTATCCGGGATACGGCATGCCTCCCTCCTTTTCCCAACCCCTGCTTACCTCGATGTCGCCCAACCCAACCCACCCTTACTTTTTATCCTGATCCAGTGCGCACAGCTCCTCCGACATATGCGCTTCCGCCTCCCTTGCCTCGCACAACCCGCCGCCAACCTTACAACCCCTCGGGCAAGTATTTGCACGGCGGGGGTGCGATTAATCCCCTTCTTCTCAAAAGAAAGGCGGAGAGGTAGCTTGACACACATCTCTGCCCCCGTGCTTGGGGACCCAATTCTGGTATGGACCCTAACACTAGCAACCAGCCTCAGGGCATTCCGCCCAGGCCGGACAGGCTGCTTCGCACAAACAAGCCCTGTTCGTGTTGCGGTGTTTACGGTCACTACACTCACGATTGTCCTCTCTTACCCCAGATGCGACAGATGTGGGAGTCTCAAGCCACATTGCGCGGACAACACGCCTCCCCTCATGCTCCTCCTAATGTGGCCACCACCCAGCCAGCTGTGTTCACTGATCCTTTCCCTCACCAAGGATTCGTGGCTACCCAACCCCCCGACAGCCATGTAGCCACCCCCTCGTCCCTTTCTGGTTCCTCTGATTATCAGATCCTTATGATGCGCTCCGATCCTTCCCCTGCCGTCGACCTTCACCTTCAAACTCGGTCTCGCCAGTACCCCAAGCCTCCTGCTCAGTCTGCCCCCGAGCCTCCATCTTCAGGTTCTACGGAGCCTCTTTCGACATCCAGTGGCCCCTTGCACATCCCTCAACCCAAAGTTGAGGTTCATCCAAAGATTCCAAAGGGCCCATTACGCCGAAATGCTGCTTCCGGTCGAGCCGCTCAATCGTACAGTATAGTAGATGATTTGGCGCAATCCCCTGCTGCCATTTCTACACTGGAACTCCTCCAGTCGTGCCCTTCTCAAAGGAAGGCTCTACTATCTTCCGTGGGCACTGTTGATCCTGCTGATGACCAAATGATTGTTTTTGACGCCACTCAATCGGACCATCCTCCTCTCCCTCCTTTCGTTGCTTTCCAAATCCCAGTCAAAATCCGGAACGCCACTGTATCCCGGTGTATAATTGATGAGGGGGCATCCACCTGTGTGATGTCCGCTTCGGTTTGGAAACAACTCGGATCCCCTGAGCTGGCCCCTTCCACGATCACCCTTCGAGCGTGGGATGGTCATGCCTCCCAGCCTATTGGCCTGTTTCGTAACTGTCCCATCACCCTCGCCGGTAAGACCGTTTGCGTTGATGTTGAAGTCATTGATGCCCCTCTAGACTACAACATTCTATTGGGGCGAAGCTACACCTACGCCATGTCTGCTGTCCCATCCGCGGTTTTCCGCAAGATGTCTTTCCCACACAATGGGAAGATAGTCGCTATTGACCAGCTATCTTATCATGAGCCGACGTCTCAGACCTCCTCCGAGACGACCATCTCTTCTGTAGCCAACAAGCAATCCGTCGATTCTCTGACCAGTGTCTCCCCCGGCATCTACAAAGATTCCACCTTGCTTGGTACTTTCCCTCATCTTCCCCCTCCTTCGGTCACTGATCCCAGCTTGTCGAATGTTTGCATGATGCAATCGTCTCAGGCTGCCCATAAGCGGCCTGCCTCGGCTAGTCAACAACCTCCCTCCCGCCCTCCGCAACCAACTCCTAGCCATTCATCTCAGCCAGCCGGACCTCCTCCTTCTGGCCCTTCCCCTACAACTGGTATCCCTGCACCCCTTTATCCTCCCGGATCGGTTCCCCCTGGCCTTAACCATCTTGAAGCCGTCCCTCCTGGTCATTTCTCTGCTGGGCAGATCCCTTTCCTAGCTCCCCCTCCCGGAGTATATTCTGTCCCCGTCATGGCCACCCTCTCCCTCCCTAACTTGACCTTGGGCATCCCGGTTTGGTACCTTGATCCCCCAGCCGCCACCCCCCCTGGTCACCCCAAACCTTACATGGCTTTGACACTGGTTCAACCGGTCCCCCTCGCTTCCTCCATAGCCACTGTGCCCCCAGCACCTCCACAGGACCCTTCTCCTGTTGTGACGGCTCCCGGGAAGAAAGGCAAATCTCGCAAAAGGGCCACCAACGACCAAACCACCACGACCGACCCGGCTCCTTCTCCGCCCGCGAAGCCTTGTGCCTTATGTGATGTCATTGGTCATGCCACCCATGCTTGTCCCGAGTTACCTCGTATCCGACCCATGGTAAACGTCGCGTTCCCCGACACTACGGTCCCTGAAAATCCCACTCCTTCTTCGACCGTCCCCAAGAACCCCAAGACTCTCCGCACCAACAAGCCCTGTGCTTTGTGCGGGATCCATGGCCACTAGTCCCATTATTGTCCTCACCTGACGCATTACCGTGCCTCCCTTGAGGTGATCCGCGAGTATGAGGTTGAACAAAATCAATCCGCCTCTCCCATTCTCGCGCAGTATGCTTCAGGCCAGCCTGAGGATCCCCCCGCTCCCATTCACATCCCCCCCCCTGATGTTTAGATGACGGAGTCTACAGTCACCATTCTTTACCTATCCTCCTCTGCACGACACTCGGAGCCTAGCCCGCCCGCAGCCTCCCCTGTTGTGTCTTTTGATACTCGAGATCACTCCACTTGTGTCCCTGTTGACCTCCGCAGCCCGAGTCCTCGCCATGTTTTCGATAGCTCTCATACACCACCTTGTTTGAGTCTTGATCATCCTACCCCTTCCTCCTGCCATTACCGCTCGATGACTTCTGTACCCTCACGCTGCCGTCATTTCCTTTCATCCCCTCATTTATTGTCTTGTCACACCATTTTGCAGGACCCCCCGTCCACACCCTTTATCGGTTACGCCGACGGTGCAAGTCGCTACTCCAGGAATCTTGCCTCGGCGGGGTGGGCCATCTTCACCCCCTTGCATGACCTCGTTCTGTCTAACGGGGTATGCATTGGTTCTGCCACCAACAATCAGGCCGAATATGATGCAGTGCGTGGCCTATTAGCCGATGCCTTGTTGCATCGCATCCGCCATCTGCACGTTCGTTTGGATTCCCTGCTTCTTGTAATGCAACTAAATGGTGTTTATCGTGTGCATAACCCTGTGCTGTTTAGACGCTATTTACGAGTGAGAGTCTTAATACGTGCGTTTGAAACCATAACTTTCAACCATGTACCCAGAGACCAGAATCACTACGTCGATAGTATTGCAAACCATGTTCTAGATTGGCATTTATCACACACAATTCATACAAGACAATAACATTACATCAACCATCAAAAGACGATGCATATCCATAATATGTGTCGCAAACCATATATTGATGAGTCCATCTACTCTGATACATACGACATGCCCATAGCATGTTCCAAAAACTGGGGGCACCATATGCCCCTCCATACATATACATACGACATACCCACAACATGTTACAAACAAAATCCAAAAAACAACTGGGGGCACCATATGCCCCTCCATACACTATAGGGGGCACCACCTGCCCCTACATACATCAGAGGGGGCACCATATGCCCCTAATCACTATCTGGAGGCTCCCGGGCCAATGGCTCTGCCCCTGCAGCATGTAGATCACGCATAGCTTGCCCGGCCATCGCCATGCGCCGCATGATACCTCGCCACTCCGAGGGGAGACCAACACATGGCTCTATGAACTGGTCGTCTAAATCCTGCCACCCGCGCTCCGATACTCCGGTCAAAAGCTGCTCACATCTACGGTGGATGTCCTCCAGTAGGGCGGCTGCATCCTCATTCTGCGCTGCTCTCGACCCACTCGGACCTGTAGCTCCAGACGCTGTCGGTCGTCCCATATATCCGGCCGGTTTTACCGGTGCTATATCTGCATACCAAAAGTCCCTGAATCAGTATCATTATTTACTATTCAAAAACTTTAACATGCCCATACAAGAATAGCAATTTGTCACTTACCATCGGGCCCCCAGACTCGACCAGACGGAAGTGGCAGATCCGGATCCCCACAGTAGCTCATCCCACTATACGGGTAGTCGTCTATGTACAACGGCATCTGATCCCAATGGGCAAAAAACTCCGGTCGAAACACTCGCCCGACCGCCCCTCCTCGTCCTCTGCAGAGTAGTCGTCCCCAACGACGCATCCTGGGCTCTCTCGGGCCCCCATCTGGAAGCCGCACACGAGGCCTCAAGGTCGGGATCTTCTCAAAGAAGAAGGCGCACAATAAAGTCCCATATGAGCAATCATGATTCACCTGCCGCCTACATAGCGACAATTGTCGCTTTAGCGACACCAGCATCATTTGGGCCCACCCAAAGTAGGTCCCACCCAACACACTCTCCACTATCATCATCTGCCCACCAGTGATGTGATGGAACGCCTGACTGCCTAGAATTCGCAGCACAGCTGCGGCCACTGCACGGGTTTCTAGCCTCTCTAGATCCCCGACCGATATTCGAGTCCCCTTGACTTGAAGACCCGGTCGACAATGGCATTCCACAAACTCCATGATATGCCGCCCCCGCGGCAGCACTGGCTGCGTGTCTCCCACTATCCCCAGTGGTGGGAGGCCGGTCAGGAAATACACATCCTGGACCGTCAGTTCGATCCTGTGCCCTTGCACTACAAAGATCTCCTGATCTGGATCCCAATAACTGATAATCCGGGCCAGTAATGGCTCCCCTGCTCTCATCAACGGGTTCTCCACAAACTTGAGAACCCCAAATCTGGCCAAGACACGACGAACGCCCTGATCCGCCTGGATCTCTGTCCGAAGTGTTCCCAGATCCCTCTCTCTCCAGTTGACCCGCAACTCTGCCATACCTGCACAAACACATTATTTTTGTCAGGGTACAGATCGGGAAAACCATAACCACACACCAAAACCCAACTCCCAGCCATCAAACAGCACCAAGCCCCCCTCATCTCCCAGGTCGCAATTTTCTGCCATTTTTTGGACCAGGTCGCACTTTCTGCCCTCAAACCTGCGTCCTGGGTCGTACTTTTTGCCCCAAAAAGTGCGACCCGGCCATAGAGATGAGGGAGGGGCTGTTTCTGGGGTGTTGGGCCTTAAACTGCAAATCTAATCCACCAAAATGCAAGAGCAAGGTTAGGCCTCTTACCTCCAACTGATAGATCTCGAATCCAACGGTCGGTTTGTCCGCTACGTTCGCCGCAAGATTTAGGGCCTTCTCTCCTCTCCACATTCACCACAGCAACAATAGCAAATGAATGGTTTTGGAGGGAAAACTGCCTCATTAAAAGAGAACCCCTGTTTCTTCTTTCGACTGCTGCGACCACACCGTAGCCCCGTTCGACGAACCGTCAGCACCGCTGGTTAGATCTCACCAAGCTCTCAAATGGGTTTTACTTAGTTTTTGGTGATTTGATACTTCACCCGGACACATTTTTTCCACGAAGGGTCACTTCACTACTCCTTAAAATCGAATTTCCTCACTTACGACACTTGTACTTGGGGCACCATATCGCTCCCTTACTCGTCCATGTTCGTGTCGATTTTCGTCATGAGTACCCACCTTGTACTCATGCTTCCTTGGTCCCCCATTGGGGCCTTTACTGTGTGGCAGCACTATCATGTCGCCCTTGTTTAGAGCATCCGAGTTGAGTCATCATTGCATTCATGGAGTCTATCCCGCGACCTTTTCTACCCTACTATAGCCCTCCATTCCTTTTTGCTTGGTTCCTCTCTTGTGTCGCATATCATGACCTTCAGCCCCACTGTCCCCTATCCCTTTCGATATTGTGTCAGTCGCTGCCATGTCATTCATGCCCTTTATGCTCTAACAAGGGAAGTCGTCCATTCGCCACTCCATCCTTCCCATTTCCACCATCATCATTAGTGTCAGTCTGTCCGTCGCTCTATTGTTTTTCTCTCGTGCCTTAGTTGAGGATCTCTCATTGCCTCACCTACGGCGGACCTCCTTCTGTCGACATCAGTACATTTATTCTAGAAGCAAGGTCTAGAGGGCGGTGTACCTTGGTTCCAGCTTCCACTTTTGTTCGGTGCCTCGGATCAGGCAAGGGGATCTCTCACTTCCCTTTGACTTGATTGCTTCTCCAGCTCCTTTTCAGCATGATCGAGATTCGTATACTGGACAGTCCAGTGACCCAGCAGTAGCTCTTGATGATTCCCGGGCATGTGTGAGATGTCTCAGCCCTCATGAGGGGGTGGCCCTGCAGGTAGCCCCCCACATGCCCGGATGACCTCTTCATTGCAGCCTTTGATGCCGCTCCAGATTTTGATGATGTTGGCCTTAGCCACTTGCAGCACCTCTATGATTTGCATGTATCAGTCAGATTTTGTGAGCCCTTCCCCATTTACAGGGGGCATTTGGGTTGTATTTATCTCACGTACTCAGATGTTATTGTACTAGTCCTGGCTGTTATCCCAGGCACAGCATGTATGTGAGACTCTTCATTGTATTTTTATCCGGCCCTTGATTATGCCAGTTGTACTCTATGGTTCGGTCCCTTGTTCACTGGACACACCATTCTTTTGTACTTTGTCACGGCGGGCATAGGTATGCCTCCCCCGCCGCCTTCAGCACAGGTACCCTCTCATAACAGAGACTTGTTGCACCTGCGAGTCTCGTCTCCTCAGGGTCTAGTCCTTCAGCACACTATCTACCTCATATTTCTCTCTCTGACATACCCTTTTTGTTGTCTAGTGATTGTCTTCTTACAACGTACTTCGGTCATACAATTTGCTCCTGACACTCGCACGCTGGGGGGCAATCTGTTACACCATTTTTTGGTCATCTAACCTTTCATCATTAGATGGACCCAAGTACACCATGTAAGACCAGTTTTACCCCAAGTAAAACTGCTTTCACTATGTTAATTAAGAAACCCCAAAAGGAATAATTAATTAAACCACAATTTAATTATTATTCCCAGTCATGTTTAACCCAGAAAACAAAGAAATTAATGAGATAAACCCATAGTTATCTTATTATTTTCTAGGAATAATTATTTAAATAATATTCCTTGTTAAATATGACCAAATCAAACACCATTAATCAAATAAATCATTATTTATTTGATTATATCCCAACCACTTCCTTAAAAAGATAAATAAATCATTTATTTATTTATTTTTCACTAATCAAGGGATTTGACCCAAGTCAAACACCCTTTCCCTCCAATAAATAATAATAAAATATTCCATAGAGGTGGATCTAGATGTGATTAACATTATTTTAATCATGCACCAAGATCTAGAAGGACCCAATATTTTGTTATAAATAGGAGGGTTTTCCCCATCATTCTTCGCCTTTTGTTGCCTATTAGATCACTCTGGATCTATACACTTGGTCTCATTTTTCTACCATTTGCTCCCATTGAGCTCTACTTTCTGCATTGGGTTTTCTACATCTACAAGAGGGAGAAAGCTTAGATCTGAAGTGCTGAGGACTACAAAGAACCCATCCCATTGAGGAGATCTGGATACACCTTCTTGTTTCCTCCCAGGTGCCCTGTAATATAAAAATTCATTCAAAAAATGTGTTCTTGTCTTGTCTGTTGGATGCATGGAGCAAACTCTTTATTTTTTCTGCTTAATGTCTTTCCATTTATAGGTCTGTTTGTTGCAGCATTTTAACTACTAATTGCAGATCTGAAGATGTTTTGCAGCCTCTATTGTTGTTAGGGCTATTAGTTATGCGTAGCTAAAGTGGTTCTTTTTCGTACACTTCGACGAAGAATTCATACTAACAACAACCACGAATCCTACTGAACCCTCAAAACCAGTGACCTTGGCAGAACAAGGAATTGAGGAAGTGGTGGAGATTGAGTTTGAGGCTTAAGAGGTCCTCTCCAAAAATGAGCCCAACCACGAGGAAAGGAAAAGAAAAAGCATAGGGCTCAGGGTGTTGGGTATGTGCTATATTCTTTCCACGACTAGTCCTACGCACTGTATGTTGCGCCGGGCACAACAGGGGGGCCAACAGGGCTCCGGCAAAAAAAAAAAAAAATTTGGTGTGCAGACCCACTCATAGGCAGACCCACCCATGGTTTTGTGCATGAGTTTGCACATGGTTTTTGGGGACGATGGTTTTCGGTGTAATGTTCCCAATTTCTATGGAACATTAATTTTTGCCATTTTCACACAGGAGATAAATAAAATGGGTAGGAGACCCATTCCTTTCTTGGATAGAGAATAAAAATCCTCTTGGCATGAGGGAGGATCACTTTTGGAGCTTTATTTCACACCTCCATGTGTGAAAGGGGGCTTTTGCGAGAAGGCTAGGTCAAGTTTGACCACGTCAAACTATGCAGTAGCATGAGGTGGAGAGCACATTGTGGGCCAGCGCAGTGGGATAAGGAGGGAAGCTTCTAGAGGAAGGAAACCCTAATGAGTGGGGTCCTTTGAGAGGGAGCTGAATTGTTTAAAAGGAGAGAAAGGTAGCCATTGCAAATCATGTTGAGTATTATTCATCTTTGGTCGAGAGGACTTGCTGCAACTTCTTGATGGTTAGCAAGATTTGCTGAGGGAATTCCTATTTAGGATTTCCTCTCCTTATTGAGTAGCTCTTGGAGGATTGCACTCCATTCCCCATATTTATACATTGATTTCAAGCCACATCCTTCTTCATCTATGCAGTTTCAGCTGGAGATTGTGCATTGTTGTTGGGTGTTGCTCGGGAGGTTTCCTACAACACCATCCTTGGTTTTTTTTTCAGAGGGAGGAGCTTCCATCTCTTTGTGAGGTCAAAAAAGGAGGTTCATGAGCTCATTCCACCATCTTTGGCACCAGGCCAATCACTTACCATCACTTGCAGCGCAGTCCCTCTCTTAGACAACGTTATTCTTGGTGAGAATTTGCTTTGAGGAATTAGCAGATAGTTGGAGGGTGAGATCTTAGGTGAAAGGATCAGCCTTTCACTTCATATTTCCATTGGAGGAGGCCATTTCAGATTGCAGAATATATCCATCCCTCTCCTCCCATTTTTTTTATGAGTTGTTGCTACCCAACAACTCCGGCATTGTTGTATTTTCCTATTTTTCACATGTATGGTAGCCAATCCTCCTAAGGATTGTTGTATTAGTGTTTTCAGGGGTTGAAAGCTTGCTCCCCCTCATTTCTTGAGATATTAGTGTCATATCATTGTATTTCCATTTTATATGATGTAGTTTCTCCATATGAATATGTAGTTTTAGCTATGGCTCTCTTTATGTGGCAGTGTGCCTTAATTTTCATGTGCAAGACTCATTAAGGCTTTCATTGCCTAACTTGAGTGATTGAATCCTCAAGAATTGTACTCTTTTGCTACTTAAATACACATTTATTGGCTATTAATAACTTCATATGTGCAGGCTCATGAAAATAACGCAGTGAATCCATTGTATGTTCACAAATTTTTGCAGCCCCATTCTTTGGGCAATTTCTGAAGGGAACTAGGTGTGAGAGGATTGTCTCACCACCCTAGAAGGATATCTTTGGTCCCAATCCTTGGATTTCGGTCTTAGACGCATTGGTCTAAGGGGATACAGGTCTTGGTATCAAATCCTACTGCCTCCATTTCTAGAAAATGCGTTTTCTAGCCATGGATTGCTAGCATTCCTAAAAAGGGATATTACAGTGGTATCAAAGCACCTTTCTTGGCTCAGCTTGTGGCCTTCAAGCCCAAGAAAGAAGAATAAGAATATGCTGCAGAAGATGAGCTTGATGTCATCTATTTTCAGAACAAACGAGAGCCTCCCCAAGGAGGAGAAGCAAAGAGAAGAAGAGGAAGGCCCACACACTTCCTATTCTCTAAAAAAAAGCAAGCATGGGAGATGCTTGGATCATCAGGTTCTAGATCAATACCTGAGTGAGTATAAAACCCATTCTGTAGCATTTAGGGGAGCTACAAAATTCCCACAGTTTATTCAGTAGAAGGAGGAGAGAAGGCCCTATGGAAAAAGAGAAATCAAAGGCAATAGGCTCCTATTGTCTACATTTGGTGGGGATACTTCAGCTAGAGCTTGGGTGAAAAAGCTAGAGGCATTTTTCTTACTGCATCCAGTGGCAGAGAAAGAAGAAGTGGAGATTGCAGTGCTGCACATGGAGGAGGAAGCCTATGTTTGGTGGTTCAAACCCTTGGTCCATTCAAGGGTGAGTTCTTTTGCAGACTTTTCTCAAAGGTTAATCCAAGCCATTGATGGAGAGAGGACAAAGGAAGAGAAAGTCGTTCCACCATGGGAGGAGAATTGCACCAACGCTGCTACAGCTTTGGAGGAGAAACCTTCTACATCTATGGATGAGACAACCATTGCATTAGAGGAAAAAACTGTTGTAGCCACACAAGAAGGTCCCAAGATACACCAAGGTATGAGTAAAGTTCCACTTTTCATTTCAGCAAATAATTTAAAGGAATGTGGAAACTTACATGTAGAGGTCCAAGGATCTACACACTGTGCTATTCTAGAACACCATGTTTGCACTGCACTGTGCAAAGGGTTTAAGGAGGAGATGAGCCCTCATCCTCATACATTCTGGTTGGGTTTCATTCAGCCCTTGAGTTTTGATTTTGAACTATTTGAGGATGAAACAAACCATGGCACCCTCATGAAAAACAATGAATCAAATTTTACACCGGAGGATGAAACAACTGCTACATTATTGGAGGAATCGGCAGCGCTGTTAAACATGGATGGAGAGGAGATATTACCTCCATCATAGTTGTGTCCTCATGGATCCAACATAGTCATGGGTGAGAGATCTTCTCTAGAAGGTGTCCAAGGAGTTTCATTTCAACTTTCCATGAAATGGAAAGGGGAAGATATGGCTTGGGAGAATTGTAGCCCTCATGAGAGGAGTGCCAAAGGAGGAAGAAGGAGAAGACATCCAGAAGGAGTTGAGTGGGTGTGGATAAGAAGAAAGGGGCTGATTTTCCACTTGAAAATATATGATACCAGGTAGCAAGAGGCTTGGCTGCGTTGGCTCCTCTTGAAGGAGTTTGGCCATCACTTGATGTACTCTTTTTCCAGGAGGATAAGAGTGGAGAAGAGGTGGCAGGGTGTTTACATCATTGAGCGGCAGAGAGTAGGGATAAATGGAGCTGATATGGAATATATATCAGTCATGATACCTTCATTACATGAGTTACATGATGGGAGCATGAGGAGGCAACAAGCACTTGGGTTGCTTGAACTATCTTGGAGAGAGCACAAGCAGATTTTCTCTCACATGATGGATGATGTTGCAGGAGTAGAGGAGGGCACTCTCATAGTGCAAAGTGATTACTCCTCATCTTGGAATAATCAGGAGGCATTTCCATCTTGGGAAAAGCTTCACATTTGCAGCAGCATCACCGGAGGTGTTCTTGACAAGGAGCATGTCAAGAGACAAAGTTTGGCATGGGAAAGAGCCTTTTTGCATGAGCTCACAATGTTGTCACTTGGGAGCAAGATCACACACATGCATCCATCTATCATTTTACTTCTAGCCTATGGTAAGAGCATTGTATTTTCATTTGCTTATTTACATCCTCTTATCATTATGTTGCAGTGCATGGCTCCTCAAAGGGGCAGATTTTTCATGTTGCTCCATGAGCAAAGTTGGGCCAAAATATATGATGGAGGCAACCATATTTCACATGGCCTTGGGAAAATGTTTTTCCATTTCACACATGTTCAGCTAATTCATATGATTAGCATTGTATTTCAAAACATTTTTCCTTGTACATTTCTTAAGCAGCAGTTTGGAAAACTGCACTGTTGCTACTTGGGAGACTGTTGGTACCTTTCAGCACCATATGAAACCATCAATACTTCCTCTATTTTTATGATGAGCATGTTACACTTTTCTGATATTGTCCTTATTATTATTGGGAGCATGATTTTTGGATTGACACATGAGCTGAATGTGTCTTTGAGGGAGATGCTTCCCACAGTTTATGCATGGCATGTTCTAATGGGAACATGAGGAGAGACATGGTCACCACAACCACTTATCTGCTTTCTTTAGAGGTCGACCATGAGCATGATGATGTTATCCATCCATTGTATGTATATGGCATGTATTTTATTTTGTATTTCTGATTCACTCATCTATTTACTATTTAGTAGTAGAGGTGATATTTTCTGTACAGTACTTGCCATGTTATTTTCTGCAGCTACAGTGGATGAGGTTGCATTGTAACCCTATGAGAAATTGTTTTTACCTTGCTACACATGGTATAAACTACAAAAAACATGTCATTGGGGTATTCTATGATGATCATGTCCTACTCATCATGGATGACATATCTTGGGCTAGCCGGATTATCATTGATGGAGGAGAGCTCCTTGGAGGATTGCTCTTCATGTTGTCACTTGGAGGCAATACATTTGTAGCCCTTGATCAATACACACTCCACACTAATCATAAGTGGAGGGGAAGAAAGCATGGGGTAAGCTATGGCGCTTTCCATATTCATATTTTTAGCCCACCTTCTTTTCTGAAGCTCAAGGTGGAGAGTTTTCTATGAGTTACCATGTTTGGAGGCAGCTCATGTTGTATGGATGATTGCTTGGGGATGGGAGATTCATATGGAGATGATGAGTCCCATTATATATCAGATCTCATGCCTCAATAAGGCCCTTAGACAACCTATTGTTCCCTTCATGGATATTTGTTTCTACATGACAGCTATTTGGGGATGCTCACCAAAAGCTAGATTGCATATGTTGGAGGGACAACTTGGACACTTGATTGATGATATGGCATCCTTTTCTTGGAGGATTTTATCATGCATGGATCTACAGGGTAATTAAGGGGAAATAAATCAGTCTATCCTTGTACTTGCATGAGGACAAGCAATATTTGAGAGGGGAGGACTGTAATGTTCCCAATTTCTATGGAACATTAATTTTTGCCCATTCCTTTCTTTGATAGAGAATTAAAATCCTCTTGGCATGAGGGAGGATCACTTTTGGAGATTTATTTCACACCTTGATGTGTGAAAGGGGTCTTTTGCAAGAAGTCTAGGTCAAGTTTGACCAAGTCAAACTGCGTAGTAGCATGAGGTGGAGAGCACATTGTGGGCCAACGCAGTGGGATAAGGAGAGAAGCTTATAGAGGAAGGAAACCCTAATGAGTGGGGTCCATTGAGAGGGAGCTGAATTGTTTAAAAGGAGGTCAAGGTAGCCATTGCAAATCATCTTGAGTATTATTCATCTTTGGTCCAGATGACTTGCTGCAACTTCTTGCTGGTTAGCAAGATTTGCCGAGGGAATTCCTGTTTAGGATTTCCTCTCCTTCTTGAGTATCTCTTGGAGGATTGCACTCCATTCCCCATATTCAGACATTGAGGTCAAGCCACATCCTTCTTCATCAGTGCAGTTTCAGCTGGAGATTGTGCATTGTTGCTGGGTGTTGCTGGGGAGGTTACCTACAACACCATCCTTGGCTTGTTTTTCAGAGGGAGGAGCTTCCATATCTTTGGGAGGTTAGCAAAGGAGGTTCATGAGCTCATTCCACCATATTTGGCACCAGGCCAACCACTTACCATCACTTGCAGCGCAGTCCCTCTCTTAGACAATGTTATTCTTGGTGAGCATTTGCTGTGAGGGATTAGCAGATAGTTGGAGGGTGAGATCTTAGGTGAAAGGACCAGGCTTTCACTTCAGATTTCCATTGGAGGAGGCCATTTCAGATTGCAGATCATATCCATCCCTCTCCTCCCATTTTTTTTATGAGTTTCTTCTACCCAGCAACTCCGGCATTATTGTATTTTCCTATTTTGCACATGTATGGTAGCCAATCCTCCTAAGGATTGTTGTATTAGTGCTTCCAAGGGTTCATAGCTTGCTCCCCCTCATTTCTTGAGCTATTAGTGTCATATCATTGTATTTCCATTTTATATGATGGAGTTTCTCCATATGACTACACATTTTTAGCTGTGGCTCTCTTTATGTGGCAGTGTGCCTTAATTTTCATGTGCAAGACTCATTGAGGCTTTCATTGCCTAACTTGAGTGATTGAATCCTCAAGAATTGTACTCTTTTGTTGCTGCAATACACATTTATTGGCTATTTTTAACTTCATATGTGCAGGCTCATGAAAATAACGCAGCGAATCCATTGTATGTTCACAAATTGTTGCAGCCCCATTGTTTGCGGAATTTCTGAAGGGAACTAGGTGTGAGAGGCTTGTCTCACCACCCTAGAAAGGTATATTTGGTCCCAATCCTTGGATTTCGGTCTTAGACATTGGTATGAGGGGATCTAGGTCTTGGTATCAAATCCTGCTGCCTCCATTTCTGGAAAATGTGTTTTCCAGCCATGGATTTCTAGCATTCCTAGAAAGGGATATTACATTTGGCCCCTGGTATTTTGTAGATCCAGTCAAGGGAACTACGGTTATGTTATAATCCAGGGTTAATGGATTGGGGTTTATGTATTCTTTGGCATTTATATATATTTTTTGTAACACTAAAAGGAATATAATGAAAAATCAAGTTGGTCATCCCGATTTGGGATCTAGGGGAAAATCTCTGTGTTTATCTGTTTTATGTTGTATGATCTCGCTATTGTTTATTTTATGTTTTAAGATTCATTTGTAAATAATTTTTGTACAGGGTTAAAACCTACATTTGATATTAGAGCTATTTCAGCTTCAAGGGGACGCCTTTGTTGCTGAGGGTTTTTTGCTCGGACCTGTGGTAGACCCTGTTCAGTGGGAGATCTGCGGGATTGATTCTTGAGGTGAAAGAAGATGGCGAGCAGCGAGAAGATAGAGATAGAGAAATTTAATGGTCAGAGTTTTGAGTTTTTGAAGCTCAAGATGGAGGATCTTCTGGTCGATAAAGATCAGTGGACTGTGGTAGATCCAAGTACTAAACCAACAACAATGTCAGATGAAGACTGGAAGAAGCTGGATTGGAAGGCAAAGAGCACATTACGGTTGTGTGTCTCAGATTCAATATTTTTGAATGTATCTGGGGAAGCTATGGCAAAGACCTTGTGGGAAAAGCTAGGGACTTTGTACCAATCTAAGTCTCTGGTGAATAAATTGTTCCTGCGGAAAAAGTTGTATAACTTGAGGATGAAGGATGGAGACTCGGTGACAGAGCATCTCAACGCCTTCAATAATGTGGTAAGTCAGCTGTCATCTATTGATATTAAAATCTCAAATGAAGATAAGTGCATCAGTTTGTTGTGTTCTCTACCAGACTCGTGGGACAGTCTAGTTATTGCAATAGGTAGCAATATAACTACCTTGAATTTTGATGACATTGTCTCAGCCTTGCTATCGGAGGAAATGAGACAGAGAAATATGGAGGGTCAAAATGGAGATGCCTTATATGTATGAGGAAGGTCCCAGAACAGAAACAAGAATAAGGTTTTGAGTGGGAAATCTAAATCTCCTGGAAATTTTGTAAAGGTGTGCTGGAAATTAAGAAAGGAACGACACTACAAAAAGGACTGCAGATCTAAATCTTCTGAGAAAGGAAAGGGATTTGATGATGCTCCTTCTGCAGAGGCAATAGCCACCTCGGATGAACGTGGGGATGTGTATTTGGCTTCTTCTTCAAATACACATGTAGATCATGAGTCATGGTTGATTGAATCGGGTGCATCCTTTCACTTCACTCCCCATAGGGAGTGGTTCTGTGCATATGAGAAATATAATGGCAGTGATGTCTTTCTAGGGGATGATAGGAAGGCCAGAATTTTTGGACGTGGAAAAGTCAAGTTGAAGCTACAAGGTGGAAGGATTAGGACAGTTCCTGGTGTTCTGCACATTCCTGCATTGGCCAAAAATTTGATTTTTGTATGCAAGATGGATGATGCAGGTGTAAAAACAGTGTTCGAGAAAGACACCTGTAAGATGGTTCGGGGAGCACTGGTATTAATGCAGGGAGTTCAGATTGGAACTTTGTACAAGCTTCAAGGCAACACTGTTATTGATGGGTGCACCAGTTCTGTGGTTCCTGAAAGTGGAGCAGAAAGCCTAGCGGTCTCTGGAGAAAATACCATGCTATGGCATTAAAGACTTGGACATATTGGAGAGAAGGGCCTTCAGATACTACATGGAAATGGTATGGTAGAAGGTATGTCTAATTTCTCTCTGGATTTCGATTTCTGTGAACATCGTGTATATTGGAAGCAGAATCGGGTGAGTTTTCCTTCTGGTGCTAAGAGGGAGAATAAGATATTAGAGCTTGTGCACAGTGATGTGTTTGGACCTGTGTCAGTTCCATCACTAGGTAAGTCTATGTACTATGTTTCATTCATAGATGACTTCTCAAGGAATACATGGTTATATTTCTTGAGGAAGAAATCTGAAGTCTTTGACAAATTTAAAGAATTTAAGGCTCTGGTGGAAAACCAGACAGAGAAGAAGATGAAGGTTCTGAGGACAGATAATGGTGTGGAGTTCTACAAGAAGGAATTTGAAGATTTCTGTAAGAAGTGTGGTATAGCACGACAGAATACTACTCCATACAGACCTCAGAAAAATGGAGTTGCAGAAAGAATGAATAGAACGCTGATGGAAAAGGCAAGAAGCATGCTTAGTGGTACCGTGTTAGGACAAGAATTCTGGGCAGAGGCAGTGGGGACTGCATGTTGCTTGGTTAACATATCACCTTCATCAGCGTTGGAGGATAAGACTCCACATGAGGTATGCACTGGTAAGAAACCCTCTCTTTCACATCTGAGGGTATTTGGATGTGATGCATATGTACATGTTCCAAAGGAGAAAAGGATCAAGTTGGATAATAAATCTGAAAGGTGCATCTTTATTGGGTATAAGGATGGTTTAAAGGGTTACAAGCTTTGGAACCTGGAAACAAGGAAGGTTGTGTACAACTGAGATGTGGTGTTTAGATAGGTGAAATATGTTGTTACACATGAAGTCCTACCAAAGGAACCTGAGAAGATAGAGTTTGAGCTAAAGAAGGATGAATCATACTCTACAATAGAATAAGACTCAGAAGAGGAAGAGCCACAAACTCCAGCTGTGAGAAGATCATTTCGGGAAAGAAGGCAACTAGAAAGGTATAGTCCATCTGCTTTTTGTTCAAGTTTTTCTTTAACTATAACTAATGATGATCCCAGAACAGTTAGGGAGGAAGTAGATTCAGAGGATGGAAAACTCTGGAAGGAGGCCATGGTTGATGAAATGGCATCCTTGTATAAAAATGAGGCATGGGATCTGGTGCAGTTGCCAGATGGAAGGAAGCCCATCGGGAGAAAATGGGTGTTTAAGAAGAAGATGAATGTAGAAGGTAATGTGGAGAAATAAAAAGCTTGATTGGTAGCAAAAGGTTATTCCCAGGTGTCGAGAATTGATTTTGGTGATATTTTTTCTCCTGTTGCCAAAGTTACATCTATTAGATTACTTTTATCTGTTGCTGGTGCATTTGATTTGTAGGTACAACAGATGGATGTGAAGACAACATTTCTTCACGGGGATCTAGAAGAGGAGATCTACATGAAACAACCTAAAGGCTTTATGGTGAAGGGGAAGAAAGAGCTGGTATGCAGGTTAAAGAAGTCTCTGTATGGGTTAAAAAAGTCACCAAGGATGTGGTATAAGAAATTTGATACCTATATACGGGGACTTGACATCAGCAGAAGCAAGGAGGATCACCGTGTTTATTTTAAATTAATTGGTGACCATGTTATTTATTTGGTCTTGTATGTGGATGATATATTGTTGATTGGAAATGCCAAAGAAATTATCCAAGATTTGAAGACCCAACTGTTCTTCAAATTCTACATGAAGGATCTTGGTGCTGCAAACTATATTTCGGGCATGGAAATTAAGAGAGATTGGAAAAAGAGAAAGCTCTAGTTAAACCGGAGGAAGTATGTCGAGACTATATTGCAGAGGTTCAATATGCAAGATAGTAAACCGGTGAATGCTCCGATTCCTGTAGGTGTAAAGCTGTCTACTGAACAGTGTCCCAAGACACAAGAAGAAGAGGAGGATATGTCCCGTGTTCCATATGCAAGTGCAGTGGGTAGCCTGATGTATGAAATGGTTTGTACTAGACCAGACATTGCACATGCAGTGGGAGTATTGAGCAGGTTTTTGTCAAACCCAGGGAAGGAACATTGTGTTGGCCACCTATAAAATTTGTTCTACCAAAAGGTGGCCAAAACATGTTCAGCCTTCAAGAAACAGTTTCATGATCAAAATGTTATCTCTTGAAGCCTGTGCAAGGCCTCATGTGCGTGTCTAAAATCTTCATTTTTGTTCCATTAGAAACTCACAAATTCTGCTAAAAGTTTCATGAGAAAGACTGCTGCAGTATCCCCCTTCTCTCCTCTTCCTCCTCTCAGAGACTAACCTTCGTTTTTTCCATCATTGGCCTCTGTTTTCCATTTTTCTCATGTTTCCTTCATAAAATTTTCCTTTGCCGAGCTTAAACTCCTTTGAAAACTCTGTCGAAACCCTTTGAAAACCATCAAAAAACATGAAAAAACCCATTCTTGCATTAAGGGTTTAAGCCCCTTAGGGCCAAGTCTCAACCACTTCCCCACCATACGCTTTGGGGCTGGAACCAAATGCTAAAAGGTTAAGGCGCTTATCGCATCGCAAGGATCCAAAGTGCGCAAGTCTGTTTTCATTGTGTTGACAAAAAGTTCCGATGCGATTAAGCATCACGGTCATAACCTCCAATGATATCGTTATTTCATGTAACCCGTTGGGCCCGTAATCGGGCGCTAAAACCTCATGAAATAATCCTTTCCCGATCCGTTATTTTCCATGTAAAACCCAAAAATCCATTTATCCAAAGTTTAGATCTAAAAACCTAAGTCACGTGCTGAAATAATTCAAATGGGTAGATCAAAGAGACCCGATGCGCAATCGCATCGGAAAAATCCAAATGGGTTGATCGGAAAGACCAGGCCCACAGTCCTGATTGCGATTGGCCCTTTTGTGTTTTACGCCCCAGGCCCATGGTATTTCATATATCCAACAGCCCCTCAATCGGGTGCCGATCATATTATATATAAATATGCCACTTCGATCCGCCAAAAAACTTTGTATTATTCAAAAAATTTTGGTTTTATAAAGTGTTAAAGGGTTTTTCCGCTGATGCATAATCCACCGTTGATCTTAAAACGATCGGACGGCCAACGCTCAATCGCAAAGTTTCAATCGCAAGTCCTGTCTTCCGACCCCCGATCGCTCATCCCTCTGATTCAATCCTATCCGTATGTTTCCCCGTTGATCCAACGGTCATCGCTTGATCGCACTAACCTCCCCGATCGCGCAATCGCATCGGCATTTTCCATCGCACCCTTTGTTTTCTCCCGGCCGATTGCGATCTTCCGATTAGATATGGATCATCCACGTGTCTAGATCGGATGGTCCCAGATCACCCCCGCATTATTTCATCACCCTCCGCCTCTACCAAAGGGTTTTTAAAACCGATCCCCACCGTTGCTCATCGCGCGATCGACGGTTCTGTTTAATTCTTCCTCCCGCGTCATTTAAAACTCCTCTCGGTTAATCTCCACTGTTGGATGATGCCAT
This sequence comes from Pinus albicaulis, assembly GCA_034641835.2. Taxonomy (NCBI): domain Eukaryota; kingdom Viridiplantae; phylum Streptophyta; class Pinopsida; order Pinales; family Pinaceae; genus Pinus; species Pinus albicaulis. The sequence continues at coordinate 181,762 of JAXQQM020059661.1, forward strand.
CCAATGGTCCTGCTCTCTTCCTATGCCTCTGAAGTAGTTAACCCAAAAAAACGCAGGATTTCTTAATTGTTTTCTGTGTTTTACAGGGTTTGAAGGTTTCTTCGTTATTTTCGAAAGAATGCAGAAGCCGAGGGTGACGATCCTGCAACCTCTGATCAATCAATTAAAAATCGTTCACAGGGTTTAAATTTACATTTGATCAATGAAATCATGGCCCATTGATGCCATTCGACCCTATACAGCCCTGCACACCAGAAAATTCAATTAAATTGGGCACCATTAAAGAGTATCAGTGCTGAAGACAAAATATACAAGAAATAGGACGTTTGAAGACCAAAACACAGATTTCAAGTTAATTAAGGGTGTTTTGGGAACGAAGAAGATATTTGTCAAGTTGAGAAATCCTCCACCGCCATAAGAAGAGGCTAATTGAACCCTCCATAGCTCCAAAGACACCAGCAGCCTCGCAGAAATTAAAGATCGCCGAAAAATTAATGCAAATCAAAGAATCTTATCTCTAATTGTCAGCAAAACCATTCTGGAAGTTGAAGAACAATCGAGAAGCAGGTCTTTTCAATCATTTGGCCTCGAATGACACAAACATAGTTATGAAGTAGAGTTATAAACGATTATATTCCCACCTTATGCCTTGCCTGGTTCCCAAAGGCCAGGAATTGCATTAATTGCATAATTGATAATACTTGTCCCCTGGGAAATCCTCCCACCTCTTCATTTTTCTATAAATACTGCTATAGAAGATGAGAAAATGTTGGTCTCTGGACATCTGAATGCATGTAATGGTTATTCTGAAGCTACTGATGCCCTGTCTTGTAACTGAAAGATACACAAGATGATATGAGAATTTCAAAGCTGTAGAGACCCACCGGGCTTGCAGATTGTAACTGGTTTGAACATCAATACAAGCTGCTGATTCATGGAATCCTCAATTATGTCAATGGTGATGTGCTCCTTACTGTTAATTGTTATTTTTTTTAATGTTTTCACTCTGTTCACTTTCTCTGATAAAGAGCAGCAAACATAGAGTTAGGATGTACTCTCCACGGTACCCTACTCTTACTGAAAGCTTTACTTCTATGTTTTCTTCATTTGAATGTTCTCTTTGAAGAGTATATTAATTCAGGTTATTTTAAAAGTACTTCCCTGACCTAGATTTCTCTTTAAAACGAGCCTTCCCTGTGTTTTCCTTAGAGTATATTAATGCAGTTAGTTTAAAAGTACTTCCCTGATCTAGATTGCTCTTTGTGATTATCATCTGTGTTTCCTTATCGAATATGCTGAAAGCAGGCTGGTTTAAAAGGACTTACCTGATCTTAAGCAGTTCAAGCTGTTTTTTTAAATGTTTCTGATTGAAAGTACTTCAATGCAGGCTAGTTTAAAAGCACTTACCTGATCAACAGAAATACTTTTATGTTTCCCCTTAAGTACATGTTGAAAGCAAGCTAGTTTAAAAGTACTTACTTGATCTTAGATTGTGCTTTGTCCTTCCTTTTGTTTGGTCTTTCACTTCTTATCTATTTCATTCCATAAAATCACTTTAAAAGATCCTTTGATATAAGTAACTTGCCCCATGGATCCTTATTGGATCTTGCTGTCCAATTAAATCCTCCTATGACTCCATAGCCCAATGGGTTAAAACTGTCTTTGCCCTTTTCTGTCAACTGAATCATTCCTTCATTTGCAGACATCTTCACCTTTTATTTTGAACTACCTTTCATCTTCATCATGTCTCTGCCCAACCAAAAACAAAAAAATCAAACCCATGCTCTTCATAACTAGCCTAATATCACAATTGCAACCTTTGAAGATCACATCTTTTAACTCATTTGTAGAGAGATCCCTCTCTGGATTCAGAAGGGCTAGATCCTTGAATCCCAAAGTGGTATGATGTTACCTCTGCAGTTGGACTTTGCCAATCTTGCTAATTACAGGGAGCTAACACATTGGACATAAGTGAAGCAGGTTTTCAAATATTTGTGTGGCACTAGTGATTATGGCTTGTGCTACCAGGGAAGACGAGGATTGGAAATAATGTTGGACATTTGTGGTTTTGTTGATGCAGAATGGGCTGGAGATCTGGACCAAAGAAGATCTTCAAGTGGATATGTGTTTAGCCTATTTGGAGGTGTAGTCAGTTGGATGAGTAAAAGACAGTCTGTAGTGGCGCTTTCAACTATAGAGGTAGAATACATAGCAGCCACTCATTCAAGCAAGGAAGCATTTTGGTTGCAGATATTGTGTTCAAGTATGGAGTTGGTACAGCAAGCAATAAGGATAGACTGTGATAGCCAAAGTGCAATTTTCTTGGCTAAGAACCTTGCTTATCATTCAAAGACAAAGCACATTGATGTTCAATATCACTTTGTGAGAGATATGGTTGAGGCTAAAAGGGTGTTGCTGGTAAAGGTGGACACCTTGAAGAATGTTGCAGATGCATTGAAGAAGTCTGTGAGCACTCAGAAGTTCTCTTGGTGTAGATAAACAATGGGTGTTACAAAGCTGGGCTAATGACTAAGCTCTCTTGTGGCCCCCTGTGGAAAGAAAACAACAAGTGGGAGAATGTTGGGTATGTGTTATATTCTTTCCACAACTAGTCCCATAGGTTGTACGTTGTGTTGGGCGCAACAGGGAGGTCACAAGGGGGCGGCATCCCCCCCCCCGGTCAGGGTCTAGGGCAACACCCCGACAAAAAAATAAATTATTTTTGGTGTGCGGACCCACTCATAGGCAGATCCACCCATGGTTTTGTGCATGAGTTTGCATATGGTTTTGGGGGATGATGGTTTTTAGCCCCTGGTATTTTGTAGATCCGGTCAAGGGAACTATGGTTATGTTCTAATCCAGGTTTAATGGATTAGGGTTTATGTATGCTTCGACATGTATATATATGTGTTGTAATACTAAAAGGAATATAATGAAAAATCAAGACGGTTGTCCTAATTTGGGATCCAGGGGAAAATCTCTGTGTTTATCTGTTTTATGTTGTATGCTCTCACTATTGTTTTTTTTCTATTTTAAGATTCATTTGTAGATAATTTATGTACATGGTTAAAACCTACACAGGGAAACCCATGAAATCCGTGAAATTGGCTGGAGGGAAACCCCACACTTCCCCACGAAATGTAAAATCCCTACAAGCCATGCCCTAAGCGCGTGTTGCTTGAGAAGAGGCTAAGGCCGTAGAGCCAATCAATTGGTTACCTCCTTTTGTTCAGCCGTGCAGGCCCTCGACGTGCACGCCGAAGAACCTCTATAATATTCCCAAATGGGGAATGCAGCAATATTAAAAATTAATGCAGAGAAATAACACATATCATCTAAGTAAGAGTAGGAGGTAAATATGGAGACTCTTTATTTACATTTACATCAGAAAAATATATGCACAAGATAGCCCATGAGATGTACAACAGGAAATAGAAGACTTCAATAGAAGAAAATCCTCAAAAAGAGGTGCTGCAATCATGTATTAAGACTGAAATCGCCTTGACAACATTATTTTAAGGAGCTACAGCAACTGTTGATTACAACTTAGATCTAGAGAAAAATACTGCATGAAAATTCAGATCTATGATAGATCCATACATTATAAAGACTCTTCTTCAAAATCCCCTTGGGGTTTTCAGCAATACATGAAGTACATGGAGTAGTTCTGAGATCTAAAGCTATAGATCTACAGAAATATTCATATATTCATGAATTTTCAGATCTGATCTGATATATACAATATAATGATCCTCTTAAGTGGATCTCAAAGGTGAAAGGAAGATCCCCAACACATGAAAATCACTCCTCCAAAAAGTTATGCCAAAAGGCCCTCCAACAACACCTACAGAAAAACGCAGATCTGGAAGTAAAACTGCGCTATAGGGTTTAAGATATGTTTGGCTACATGCCAAGATCTGAATCTGATGCTCTAGTGATCCAATATTCTCTTGCCAATGGGATAGAATCCTTCCCCATTGAAAAGGAGCACTAGAATGGTCTAGATCTGAGTAGATCTATCCTCCACTTGCTGTAGCTTTCAAAAACAACCAAACCCTCAACAGGATCTGTGTTGTAGTTGGAAGAAGAAGCTTGGCCTTCAGCCAGATAGTGGACAAGAAATGCAAACTCTTCCAAGAGGCCTCTCAAGGAAAGAGGTGGGATTCCTGATCAGGAATACTCAGTGCTAAACAATACTATTCTCAGCTAAATAGCAAGAGATGATATATGTCTAAACAAACAATATATTAAGAAAATATAATCACATCAACAACCTTCTCATGATTCCATACTCTTCCTTTTATAAGTTGAGAGCTTTCAAACCCTAAACCACCTTCAATGAAATAGCTCCTTTCACATGAGACATCTCCATCTAAAACTGTGTTGTGCCTCATTGGTGGCCACTCCTCCAAGATAGCGTTGTAGATTTGGTCATGGTTGACCCAGTCAAAATGTTTAGCCCCTTTCAGACCTAAGGGTGCTTTCTTACATAGCCAAGATATATCCTTTTTCACATTTGGCATTGATTTATTTACTGTTTAGGAGTTTTATGATCCTCCTTTACAATTTTACTCATGAAACAGAAAAATAAAACAAAAATGAATATTCCCATTAGCTTAGAACTAATTGGGAATATTACAATCCTCCCCTCCAAAATGTTTCTTTTCCTCAAGAAACTGATAAGGTGAGTTCTGAAACTCTTCTCCTCCTCCATTGGTGACACCATCATGTATTAAGATTTCTCCATAAGCTAAGTGTTCACCAATCCAACCCTCCATGAATTGTTCCTCCAAAGTTCTCATGAGATGTAAATAATCCATCCCACAAGGAGACAATAACTCAAATGAAACAAACATGGCTTGCCCAATGTCCTCCCTGAAACATGTAGCATAATATACATGGAGAATATCCAACTCATTAGGCACATGCATTCCTCCCATCCTCCCTCCATACATTCCCATAAAAAGTACAAGTATATCATCAATGTCTGGGAGAAAAACTACATACATACAAACAGAAATTTGAGCATGTGGAAGTGGGTCGTAGTCCCACATGTGGAACCAACACAGTGCATCTCCTACCTACACCAAATCAATATGTGGTAAGTGGTTTCTCCACCACTTACTTGCTGCCCATGTTATCTCACCATGGCTGAAAGTGTGAGATATATTTGGTGCCTTAGGAAAGCACCCATCATGATGGAAAATCTCCCTTTGTTCATCATGGGAGTGTCCAAATTCAGAAATTTTTGTGGCCCAATGTTGGCCATGAAGTTTACAAGATATATTACTCCTCCTTAGAGTCATGACCTGCATAAAAATGGTGAAAGAATGCATACAATCAGAAAATAAGACATGTTTTACATGAGCATATTCTTCACCAACAATCCTCCTCTTACAAATGGAGTGGTGCATAGATCTATATCCTCTTAGCAAAAGAAGGAAAAGATGGCTGAAATAAATATTTCATAGAGTCGTGTTGATGTCCCAACTTCACATAGTTCATGCATTCTTGAAAATTCTAATTTATTTCTTCTTTCAAGCCTTCCCAATCAAAGCTCCTCATGATGATGTTGTAGATATTCATGGAATACATGTGGCTGAAACAAGACTCTTCATAAGCTCTTTGTAGCAACTTCTTCTTGAGTTTGGGGTCTCTAGACAAGAATATCCTACCATGATGATAGATGAATCCTCCTTGGACTAAATAGCCCTCTTCATGCAGCTGGTCATCAAGTATCATAAAAGTGTGAAGATCCTTGGAATAATCCACCAACAGTTGGGATTTCCAATATAGATCTAAAATTCTCAACAAAGACAACACTGATGATGCATCAACATAAATTTTTGTCATGTTGTTGCTTTTCTCCTTGACATATCCCATGCCAAAGGTATGTTTTGGAAGGCCATTCTTTCCATTCTTGTCCTCCCACAACGTAGAATCAGAAATGAGAGTGGGTGATGATGATAAGGGAAGAGGATCTCCCTCCTCCTTGAGCTTACCCAAGACTCCCAGCGCTATAGTTTTGTATTATAGTGCTCCAATCCCTCCTGGATCTAATCTTGGAGCATCATGTTGAGAGGTCTTCCCACAAAATCTGAATCGGGTGGCCTCCTAGGTGGTTTGCCACTAGATAAAAGTGTCCCATGCAGAAATCTCATGAGCATGATAGATGGGACTGTAAGGTCCTTGCTTCCACTGCGCAAATCCATCTCTAATTTCTATGTGGAAGTGGTATGTGAGGGGTATTTATGCATACCTTTGATCATTTTATATTCACCACTCTTCTTGTCCACCCATTCCATTTTCAAAGCCTACCAATCCATGGTGACTTTCCCCAATGTAATCAACCATTGAACACCAAAAATCACATTGGTGTTTGGTATGTCAACCACAAATAAGTGATCAACCAATGTATAAGTTCCCATGGTGACTGAAAGTGATGGGACATAATGCATGCATTACATTGTTCTATCTCTTGGGAATAAAACAAAGAATCCCTCAAAAGTATCAATGGGTATTTTCCTCCTTTGCACTAGATGGGCATCAATGAAATTGTGGGTGGCCCCACTATAAATCAATACAGAAATCCTCTGATTCAAGATGGAACCTTGAACTCTTAAGGTCAATTACTTAGGTAATCCTCTCAAATATTCAAGAGCCCATCCAATAGGAGAAAATTCTCCATCCCCATCTCTTGATGAAGTTGGCTCTCCTCCTATAGTGTCAGTGCTGTGACCTCTTCTTGGTTCATCTTCTTGTTCCTCCTCAATATCTGAGAAGACCTCTATGCAATGTTCTTTTCCAGCAGCACATCTATGTCCGGGTGCCCATGATTCTTGGAAATTGAAGCAAAGCTTCATTTTTCTTAGATCTCTTCGGACTTCATCATCAAGAGGCTTCTTGTATGAGCTCTCCTTTGAAGGAGCAACTTTCTCTTCCTTTCGTTTAGAAGGAAAAGAGGGCTTATGCTGAAATTTTGCCTTTGTTCTTGGCAAGGCATCTTGAAGGTCTCTAGCCCTCTCAATAGCATCATGCAAGGTAGTGGGCTTGGTAAATTTAACCAACCCATGAAGAGGTTCCTCTAAACCATCAATGAACATATACACCATTCTTGCTGTAGACAAATCAGGAACCATAACAGATAATCTCAAAAATTCAAAAATGTAAGACTTTGTATTACCTGATTGTTTCAACATTGCAAGGCTCATGAATGGTGCCTATGGATCTCTTCTGTCAAACCTTTCCACCAACCTTCTAGTGAACTCTGAATAAGCAGTCACATTGGCATGACCCAATGTAGACAAGCCATGGAACCACCAGTCATGTGCTTCACCTTCAAAATGCAGCATTTCAATCTTGATAGCCTTCATCTCTAGAACCTTGTTCAACTGAAAGTAGATGTCAAGTTTTTCTACCCATGCTTTGGTATAACACTTGGATGACCCATCAAAGTTGGGTAAAAATAATATACCCATAGAGTGATGTCGATCTTGATTCTGAGTGAATCCACCATCTCTATGATGATGCCTTGGCCTTCTTTTGTCCTTGAGGTGACAAAACTCCTGAAATCTCAAGTGATATTTGAATCTCTGATTTTGAGAATCATATTCTTCAAGGGATTCTTTCTCTTGAAACCCTTCATTTCCCACGGCCAAAAAGCTAGGCATAGTAGAGCGTTGGGAAACTTGTGGCTAATGCACTGGTTGATCATTCTAGTGGTGAGACATGCCAGAGCTTTCTCCAAGATGAAATATCTTAGGAGATTATTTGATTCTATCCAATCTCATCTCTTTGATCTCTCTAGGAAGATATTGTATGGCTCTCAAAAGGATCTTAACAAAGTCCTTTCCTTCTTCATCACTTCTAGATACAGGGGCTTTACCCTTGTCTTCATTTTCATTGGTGTAATCAAATTTCTTCTGTCTTCTCTTTATATACCTCCTCTCTCTATCAGTAAGAGGTTATTATTCTTCTAAAGACATATTGGCTTCTTAGAATGCACAGGCTGTGCCAAGATGATGCTGTGATACCACTGTAATATTCCCAAATGGGGAATGCAACAATATTAAATAGTTATGCAGATAAATAATGCAGATCATATAAGTAAGAGCAGGAGGCCAATATGGAGACTCTTTATTTGCATTTACATCCTCAAAGTATATGCACAAGATATCCCATGAGATGTACAATAGGAAATAGAAGACTTCAATAGAAGAAAATCCTCAAAAAGAGGTGCTGCAATCATGTATTAAGACTGAAACTGCATTAAGAGCATTATTTTAAGGAGATACAGTAGCTATTGATTACATCTTAGATCTAGAGAAAAATAATGCATGAAAATTCAGATTTATGACAGATTCAACACTATAAAGACTCTTCTTCAAAATCCCCTTGGGGTTTTCAGCAATACATGAAGTACATGGAGTAGATCTGAGATCTAAAGTTGTAGATCTACATAAATCTTTAGATATTCAAGAATGTTCAGATCTGATCTGATATATACAATATAATGATCCTCTCCAATGGATCTCAAAGGTGAAGGGTAGATCCCCAACACATGAAAATCACTCCTCCAAAACGTTATTCCAAAATACCTTGCAACCACACCTACAGAAAAATGCAGATCTGGAAATAAAACTACACTGTAGGGTTTAAGATATGTTTGGTCACATGCAAAGATCTAAATCTGATGCTCCAATGATCCAATACTCTCTTGCCAATGGGATAGAAGCCTTCCCCATTGAAAATGAGCACTACAATTGTCTAGATCTGAGTAGATCTAGCATCCACTTTCTACAGATTTCAAAGACAACCAAACCCTCAATATGATATACATTGTAGTTGGAAGAAGAAGCTTGGCCTTCAACTAGATAGTGGACAAGAAATGAAAACTCTTCCAAGAGGTCTCTCAAGGAAAGAGGTGGGATTCCCAATAATGAACACCCAATGCTAAACAACACTATTCTCAGCTAAACAACAGGAGAATGATATATGTATAAACAGACAATATATTTAGAAAATATAATCACATCAAAAAACTTCTCATGCTACCATCCTCTTCCTTTTATAAGTTGAGAGCTTGCAAACCCTAAACCACCTTCAATGAAATATCTCCTTTCACATGAGCCATCTCCATCTAAAACTACGTTGTGCCTCATTGATGGCCACTCCTCCAAGAAAGTGTTGTATATTTGGTCATGGTTGACCCAGTCAAAATGTTCAACCCCTTTCACACCTAAGGGTGCTTTCTTACATAGCCAAGATATATCCTTTTTCACATTTGGCATTGATTTATTTACTGTTTAGGATTTTTATGATCCTCCTTTACAATTTTATTCATGAAACAGAAAAATAAAATAAAAATGAATATTCCCATTAGCTTAGGAATAATTGGGAATATTACAACCTCAACGGTATGATCACCTACTTGCAGATGTCGTTGAACCCAGGAGAGGTCCCCATTATTGGTGAACCTTTTGGAAGGCTCCATGAGATGAAATTTGATGATCATGACTTGGCCAATTTGGAGGCCTTCCTTAAGTTGGCACCCAAGTTATATCTTGAACGAGTTTAGGAGGATGATAAGATAAAAATTGTCCTCGTAAGTTGGGTACATGGAGTGGCAGGATACGGTCTCCTCAACCTGCTCCGGACGCCGCATTTCAGCCACTACAATATCAAAGACCATCTGGTGTGTCAGTTGCTTTTCCTGGTCCATGATGGGTGTTTATCGATCAAGGGTCGAATCCCTATCAACGTTGCACTCATTCATCGAATCACTGGTCTTCCTATGGATGGGCCGAACCCTCTGGAGCATGTTGGAAAGAAGTACGAGGGGGAAACTACTGAATTTTTGCGACAAAAATACCATGTGGAGAGGAATACTCATGGCTTCATGATAAAAACCATCAGTGATCCCACTACGCAACTGGGAACCATGTTATTTTCATGTAAGATGATGCGAAAATGCCAGGTGACCTCCGTCACCACATACGTAATTCAGTTAGCAGGCCAGTGCCAGAAAGGGGTATGCTTTAATTGGTCAAAATATTTGTGCAATGAGTTTTTTGCCATTGTCCAGGAATCCCAAGAGTAGGGATGGGAATTTTGCTATTCCTGGATGCTACTTCTCATCGCATTGATAGCCTGGGAATCACCTGAGGAATCAGTCCTCCCGGAGCTCACCCCTGACATGTACGAGGGGGCCCGATATACAAACTTATGGGATTCTAAGGATATGCAACGTCTCGAGGACAACCAAGTATTCTGGGTCCTCTTTCAAAGTAGCTTGGCAACAACCATTAATTCCTAACCATGGTTGTCTCCAACAGTATATGATAGATACAAGGGCATTGCGGCATTCCAGGTCACCATGCACAACATTCAGATTAGGGCATGCAAGGATAAAGCCTGGACTTCAGTCCCTTATATGGTGGAAAACGAAGAAATCGACAATGTAATTGTGCCCTAGCCTTTTGATTGGAAGATTGAATTACAAACTGGCACGAAGGGCACCGAAGGAACCAACACGTCGTAAGTAATTATTCCTGTCATCATCAAGGATACCTAAGGACCAAGCAAGAGCACAGGGAAGGACACAGGCGTAGTAGCACAAAAGGATGCGCAGCAGAAACATACCAATGAGAAGGGCACCTAGGCAGAGTCTCAAGTAGATTTGCAGCTAGACCTGGGTATAGAAGGATTGGATGTAGGAGGAACTGCCTCCCCCCGTGGCACGGAGCGAAAAAGTGAGCCTATCAAAGGGCCCCAAAAGAAGCAACACTCTCAGTAGACGGAACAATATGAGATAGTCACACTGACTGAAGGAGACCTCAAACAAATTGCTAACGCGATCAATTTGGCCACAGAGGACAGATGGATAACCTTAGAAGAAAAACATAAAGCTGCAATCGACACAATCCAGGTTGAGTTGCGCGCTATATAACTGAAGACAAACACATTGTATACCAGTGTGACTCAGGTACGAACACCCTCAACAAACAGCAGTGCAACACTAGTTACAGAAGAAATCCGCCTCTGTTCATTACCTAGCGCAACCCTTGTGCTCAACCCACGCGACCTAGGAATACAAGTCCAGGCCAGTGCGGAAGTACAACTAAATTTAGCCAAACTTCCACAAGAGGCATTGCAAGGTCTCCACACCTCATTGTTTTAGCATCGGGACCTGCAAGTTCGCCAACAAATCGGTATGGCTGAACAGACAATCGCAGAAAAGAACGTTGAAGTGTCCCTCGCCACCGCGTAGAAAACAGAGCTAGAAAAATTGATTCACCATCTCTCTGTGGATGTTCCAGAAGAAATCCCGACCATAACCACCCCCCAGGTAGGGAAAATTTTAAGGATGGAAATTTATCTTAAAGTTTAGAAACCTTGGCAAATCTTACGAGTCCCTAATATGTAGAATTTAAAATTTTGGAGATATTTTTTTAAATATATCCAAATATCTAATGAATTTATGTAGTATCTATAAAATTTTGGCGATTTTTAGGATAACATAATTTTATACTATGAAATTTAGGTGAATCACTTTTAGAAAAAAATGGAAATTGGTGAATCTTTCTTTTGGAAAACACATGGAAAATTAGCCCACTTGCGAATATTAGCCCCTAAATTTTTCCATGCCCCCAGGATATGGTTGAAAGTTTGGTCGTAATGTTGAAGGCTTCCAAGATGGAAGTTCAAGTGGTCAAGACACAAATGGAGGAGCAGATCGCAGTTTTGCAGGCTAAGTTGCAGCCCGAAACACCTCTGGAGGTACGGGCCTAGCGAGCTGTGCTAGTTACCATGGCTAAAAACATCATTACAGGGAAGATCACTCAGGGTGCCCAATTAATAGAAAAAACCATGCAGATATGGAACAAGGTCCATCTTGACCCGATCCTATGAGAGATAAACCAGGACCTGCTGCAGAAGGAAGAAGCGTTCGAGAAGATAGAATCCACCCTGCCCACTTTGGTTCCTGCTCAGCGCTTGTCACAGCTGCGAACCAGCCACACCCTCCAAAATGATATTGATGAACTTTAGCATAAGAAGAAGATTCAAAGTGAATGCTTGAAGCCTTGGGCTGCTGAGGCCCTCAAGCTCTCATAGGATGTTGATGTTGCCGTTAAGTAGCTAAACCAGACTCTAGAGAGCGTCACCGCTACAACGGAAGGCTCGACTTCGCAGAAGTTGGTAGACATTAGGCAAAATGTTGCAGCTCAGAGTGAAGGTGTGCTACCCCCATTGGCCGAAGCGATCAGACTGCTGCAGGCACAGGTGGAGACCCCACCATCATAATGACTCGGGACGAGTCACATGATTGTGTTGGGGGACTATTGGAACAGGGTCTCCTAAAGCTAGGAATTTTGTCCATTTTTGTATATTTTTGTATTATTTAGTCTAGCATAGGGGTTTTCGGGTGGGTCAAAGCCCCGAAGGTATTGTAATGGATCAAGGGTAGACCAAGAGTCCGTAAACCATGGTTTGCATACCATTGGATGCGTAGGATAAATCAGTATAAATAGATGAACCTTTTTGAGTCTTAAGGAAGGAAAGAATTGAGATTGATGCTAAGCGCGAATTTTTAGATCTGTAGTTGGGTTGTTTGGGTAAGGACTCCTACTGGCTGTGTGTGCAGGCTATATTTTGGGATTGTAAGAGGATTTTGGTATTAATATATATGCGAAGTACTGTTGGATATCCGATGTTATCTAGATCTGTTTTGTTATGATTGATGCGAACTTGGGTTGTATGATTAAGTTGCAAAAGTATCTGTTTGATAGCTACGAAAGTATCTATGTTTCTGTTATATGAATCTATGATCTGTTAACTACTGTGATTATAGTTTTTGTGCTGATAGATTGGTAGTACGCACGTGGATGCGAAGGTAATTACTAGATCCGTGCTTGATAATAGCTATGTTATATAAGTGTGTGAATAGATATGTTAAATGCGAGCTTGATAGGTTGGGAACGTAGACCTGCTTGACTTACTTGCTCTCTCTTAGGGTGCAGAAACCTGGTTCCAGCACCCTCCCATACAGCTTCGGGTGAGACTTTGGCTTGCGCAAGCAGGTCACTTTCGAAAGGGCCATTAGTATAGGGGTTTGTTGGCAAACCTTAACCTCCGAACCTGGGTTAGGACCCCTCGAGCCAAAAACTTCCCATGTCTTTCTAGGAAGAATGTTGGCATCTGATCCAAGATCTAACATTGTGTCCCTTATTTGGAATCCTGCAACTTGAGAATTTATAAAAAAATATTTTGTAGTTCTTCTCTTATTTTTTTTTAATATTCTTATATATTTCTCAGCTGTGTTTCTTGAGTTCTCATGTCTTTCTCCTTGTAATATTCCCAATTAGCCATGAGCTATTTGGAACATTCAATTTTGTTTTGCTGCTTTTTTTATTGAATAAGAGGACAATGGTGGTCCATTATTCTCCTTAATAATGAATAAATCAATGCGAAATGTGAAAGAGATAAATATTGGTAGCTTAATTAAGGACCCTTTGGTGTGAAAAGGGGTTGGAAAACCTTGACTGGGTTAACCTTGAAAAAATCAACAACGCTGTCATGGAGGAGTGGTCATCAATGAGGGACAATGCAATTTTAGATGGAGATGCTTTGTGCGAAAGTAGTGCTATTATTGGATGGGGCTTAGGGTTTGCAAGCTCATATCTTATTTAAGGAAGAGGATGGAAACCATTGTTCATTATGTTGATGTATATGATATTTCTGAATATATGGTCTGTTTAGACATATATATTTCTCTTGCTGTTTAGTTGAGATTGAATGTTGTTTAGCACTAGGTGTTCCGAATCAGGAATCCCACCTCTTCCATTGAGAAGCTCTTGGAGGAGTCTTGTACTAAATTTTCCACTATTAGGCTTAAGGCAAAGCTTCATCTTTTATTCACAGTGCAGATCCTATTGAGGGTTTGGGTTTTTTGTAGGTTTCAGCAAGTGGAGTCTATATCTAGGCAATTTCATTGCTCATTTTTAGTGGAGGAGGCTTCCTTTCCATTAGGAGGATAGTACTGAAGGCCTTTGTGCATATTTTCAGAACTTGGCATCAGACCAACTGGTTATTTGTCCCTACAGTGTAGTTTACTTCCATTTTTGCATTATTTCTATAGGAGGAGTTGCAGGGTGGTTTGGCACACCATTTGGAGAGATGATTTTCTAGTGAAGGGGATTTTCCTTTCACTTAGAGGATCCATTGGAGTAGGCTATTGTATTGATCATATCATATCAACCACACTTTCCAAATCTATATTTTGCAGTAGATCTGCAGTCTTAGGGCTTAGATCTACATCTTGTACATGGTGTTTTTCTGAAAACCCTTAAGGGGTTCTTCAAATGAGGTTGGATAGTGCTCATATCTGCAATAGATCTATCTTTTGAGGCACATATCAGCCCTAGATCTGATGTATTGTAATGTTTCAAAATTTTCATTAAGTTAATTGGAACATTAATTTTTCTTTGATTTTTATAAAATGAATAAAATGGGTAAGGGAGCCCATGAAGAAGCATAATAAACACTCCAAATGTGCAAAGGGGTCACTTAAGTGGCTTATTTGTCATCTCCTAGTGTGAAAAGGGGAAAAGACAAGAAGACTAGGTCAAGTTTGACCAAGTCAAACAACGCTGCCTAAGGAGGAGTAGCTTGCATGAGAAGACAATGCAGTTTTCATAGGAGAAATATTATTGGATGAGAGAAACCCTAATGGGTGGGGTCCATGGCAAGGAAGCCTCCTCTTGGCATAAAAGAGGGAAGGAGAGCCATTTCTCATTATGTTGAAGAATTCGATTTTTCTCTGCTCTCTCCAGTTATGCAACTGTGATAGCTTGTGCTGCTTAGCACAAGGGAGATTTATGTTTATAAGTTTCCTCTCCTTCATTGGGAAGCTTTGGAGGACCTATTCTTCATTCTCCTCACATCCAGGCTTGAGGCCAAGGTGACCATCTTTAGCTACAATGTTTTCTAGCTTTGGAGAAGTGTTGAGTTGCTAGGGGTTGCAGTGAGGATTCATTATCACCCACTTCCAGAGCTAGTTTTGCAGAGGAGGAGCTCATTATTTCTCTGGATGATTAGTGAGGAAGATCCTGGAGCTTATTTTCAGATTTTTGCATTGGGCCATATGTTTCATCCCGTTCACAGCACAGTCTCTTGCCTATATTACGTTATTTCCAGGGGGCACTTGCAGGAGGGGTTCACATTGTGGATTGGAGGGAGTAATATTTAGTGAAGGGAGTAGCCTTTCACTTTGGAGATAATTGGAGGAGGTTTCTACATCAGTTGTAGCATTTCCATCCTTCTCCCTTTTTGTATTGTATTTGAGTTGCTGTTGCTACCCAACAACTCCGACATTTTGCCATATAGTGTATTTTGGCCAATCCCTTGGAGGATTGTGGTAGTATTGTTTTCTGGGGTTGATATCTTGCTCCCCCACTTTATTTGAGCCTATTATTGTCATATCCTTGTATAAATATCAGTTTGAAATAATTTTCCCTTATGGATTGCACAGTCATAGCTTGTTGCTGGGTTGTGTAGCTGGGTGCTTACATTTCTGCATGTACATTTGTCTTGGGGCTGATTTGGCCTAGCTTGAGAGGTTTTTCCTCAAGCTCTTGTATATCTATTGATAGCTGCACATAATATAATAGATATGCACTCTTCTTGCACCATATGTATTGATATTTCACTGTTGCTTGTAGAATTTTATGTATTGCTGTAGCTCCCCCTTTTGAGCATTGTTTGGGATATACAGGTTTGGAGGATCTGAATAACCTTCCTAAGGTTATTTCTTTGAGCTCATCTTCTGAAAGAGTATTGCATGAAGGGTGAATAAAGGGATCCAAGTCATGGTTCAACTTATTTTCACATTTGCTTCCTTATATAACATCCCGGAAGACCATTTTCCTGAAAATTCCAAAAAGGAATACTACATGTATAATCATTTGCTGTATCAGAGCTAATAAAACAACATTGTAAGGGTCTTCCTACTTTTATAGATAGTTGCAACACCTCTTTTTGAGGGATTTTTTTCATTGGAGGCTTGATCTTTCTTGTTGTATATATTATGGCCAATTTCTTATGCATATTTTGCTACTGTTATAACATATGAAATGTCTCCATATTGGCCTCTTGCTATTATATGATGATTTCCATTATTGTGCCATAATTTTGCACTATAATCCTACTTTTCCCATTTGGGAATATTATATTGGTATCGGAGTATAATATTGGCACAACCTGTGCATCTTGAAAAGCCAATATGTCATATGAAGAAGGAGAGCCTCTTACTGTTAAGCCCCTATATTAATAGTGTAGCCCCTTATTATGTTAGTGTAGCCCCCCTTATTGTTATTATTGTACCCCTGTAACCCCCATATTGTTATTATTGTGCCCTTACATTATTATTGTTAGGTCGGCTAGGATTACATTGTGGCCCCACTAGGATTATATTGTGGCCCCATGGACTCCTCTATATAGAAGGAGGGTTTGTTCATTTGTATCATCCAAGAATTGTGCATTTATGTAATGTATTGGAGGTTGCCCCCTCGAAGTGGCTTATTTCTAAGGCGTTTATATCTCTTTTCTTATATTTTTGAAGCTGGTTACACAACATTTGGTATCAGAGCTTTGGGATTCTAGGGTTTCGCTGCTCCAAACAGGTCATCGTGGAATTTTCGCTATAACTTTTTTTCTACGAAGCTTCAGAAGCTGAAATTTCTAGGGTGCGAAGCTGAAATCTTGAGGAAGGTTGTCTTAAAATTTCAGATCTTGGTTCGCAATATTTGAGGAGATATCATCTGTGGAAGTTAGGTATCTTTTCAGGCTCATAAACAGGTCATCGTGGCATTTGCGCTATAAAGTTTTTTGTACGAAGGTTCAGAGTCTGAAATTCATATGGTGTGAAGCTGAAATCCTGAGGAAATTTTTCAAAAAATTTCAGAGCTTGGTTCGCAATATTTTTGGAGATATGATCTGTGGAAGGTAGTGCTTTTTCAGGCTCCTGAATTTCATCTCAAAGAGGTGATCGTGGGAAAACTTCAATAACTCTGTCTCTGGGCATTGGATTGAAGTGCCGTAAAAAGTGGTCGCAAGTACACAGACTGAAGTTTTTTGGCTATCAATTTCAGAGACAAAGGACAAAACAGTGACACGTGACAAGTCGTACAAGTTCGCTCTACTAAACCAGTCCAGAATTAGGTCATTGTGGGAGATTGGACACAACTTTGTCTTGGAGAATCCAAATCAGGTCAGACCTGTGGCATTTGAAAGAAGCTTCAGAGATCTACTACAGAGCTGAATTTCAGATATCGAAGATTTTCAAATACAGAGATAATTCAATTTCAATATCGAGCTCCTAAAAGCTAGTAAAAGGTGTGTATTTGTTTTTTCCCAAATTGCATAAGTCTTGTTTGAAGAATCAAGTTGAATTGATTCCAAGGGCATATTGTAGAATAGATATCAATATTGAATTCTAAAATGGCCCCTAAAAAGAATTCAACACCCATCAAGCCTTCCGAAGGCTCTACCATGACTCATGAAGATGAAGAATTGCAACATGATCTATCAAAATTACAAGAACAAGTGCAACAAATTTCACTCTCGCAAAGAGCAGCAAAAAATTAAATGGAAGTTTTGAAGAAAGGTGTGGAAGTGAAGATGGATGGTTTGAAGAAAGGCATGGAAGCTAAGATGGATGGCGTGGAAGTAAAGATGGAAGGTTTGAAGAAAGGCGTGGAAGCTAAAATGGATGGTGTGCAAGCTAAGATGGATGGCATGGAAGTGGGCATGGAGGCTAAGATGGATGACATAAAAGACAACATAGAAAACATGAAGAATGATCTAAAAGCATGCATGGAAGGCTTGATGACAAGCTTAAAACCAGAAATGATTCCTAATGGCGGAAATATAGGAGAAGAACCTCATGATGAGAACAAAATAAATGTTAATCATGATTTCATAAACTCGAATTTTGGTGGGAAGAACCACGATATTCCAAAAATGGATATGAGGAAGTTTGATGGAAAGGATCCTGTAACATGGATACTACAGATGGAGCAATATTTTGATCTCCATAACGTGCAAAACACACAAAAGGTACGCATTGCAACTTTACATTTAGAACAAAATACATTTGCATGGTATCGATGAAAACTGTTAAGTAAAAATGGCTGTCACTTGCATTGATTTCTGGAAGCAATATGCCATTATGAGGATACAAAAAGCAACACAATACACGATTATTAATCAAACAAAAAGGGTTGAAGTAGGGCGACACATTGAGAGACTTCCAAAATTGAGTATAAGGGTAAGCGATATTTCATAGGAACCGGGGATTGATCTCAACTTCTTTTGGCGTTCAAGGAAATCCCCTGCGAAGTTGGTATTGCGGAGCTGATTCATAAGAGAAGGCATTGATTTGGCCAAGAAAAGTTGAAGATGTAAAATTCGGCAACAAGGAAGTGAAATGTCTCAATTCTATAAAGAAGGAAGTGTTGCTACGTCTAGATTTCCACAAACTACAAGGTTGACACCACAACAATTGGAAGAAAAAAGAGCAAAAGGGCTTTGCTACGGTTGTGATAACAAATACACTAAAGGTCATAAGTGTGCTGAGAAGAAATTATTTTACATAGATTGTGAAGAGGAAGAAGAAAATGAACAAGAAGAGGATATACACCAGGAACCAGCCCCAAAAGAGGAAGAAATGAATCCGACCATATCGTGTAATGCACTGGCAGGAATTACCACTCCTCAAACTCTCAAGATAAAAGGACAAATCAAGAATAAAAAGGTAATAGTGTTGATTGATTCAGGTAGCACCCATAATTTTATTCATTGTAAGGTAGCCAAGGAATTAAATTATTTCCTATACCCAGCACCAGAATGTCAAGTGATGGTTGCAAATGGAGGAACTATAAATTGCTCTGGAAAATGCCATAACATCAAGCTAACCATGGGGGAATATGAGTTGACTAGTCCAATGCTTTCCATTCCTATGGGAGGTGCTGATGTTGTACTAGGAGTACAATGGTTACAATCTTTGGGGACGGTAGCTTTTAATTTTCAAGAACTTTTCTTGAAATTCTTTTCAGAAGGAAAGGAAGTCGAACTACGGGGTATTGAAGGGTAGCCAGGAAGGATAATAAGCTCTAATGGCATGACAAAGCTTCTAAAGAAAGAACAACGAGGCGTAATTGCACAATTATGCTCACTAGAAGTTCCAACATCAAAATCATCTGTTTCTGCAGATCTCCAACAAGTCTTGGACAATCATTCCAAGGTGTTTGAAACTCCCAAAGGACTCCCACCTATTCGTGATCATGATCATGCTATTCATTTGATTCCGGGAAGTGTTCCTCCAAACATCAGGCCTTATAGATATCCTTACTTCCAAAAGAGCGAAATTGAACGTATGATTGCAGAAATGTTAGAGACGGGTATAATTCAACCTAGTCAAAGTTCTTTCTCTGCTCCTGTAGTATTGGTACACAAGAAGGATGGATCATGGCGAATGTGTCCGGATTATAGGGAGCTCAATAAGCTCACCATTGAAGATAAATTTCCCATTCCTGTGATTGATGAATTATTGGATGAATTACATGGAGCAATTTATTTTACCAAGTTGGATCTTCGTTCGGGATATCATCAAATTAGAATGAAGACTGAAGATATTCCAAAAACAGCATTTCGAACTCATGAGGGTCATTATGAATTTTTGGTCATGACTTTTGGCCTTACCAATGCACCTTCTACATTTCAAGGGTTGATGAATTCCATTTTCAAACCCTTCCTTAGAAAATTTTTACTAGTATTTTTTGATGATATACTAATCTATAGCAGGTCTTGGAAGGATCATGTTGAACATGTTGACAGGGTGCTCAAACTATTGCAGGAGAAACAATTATATGCAAAAAAATCCAAATGTTTCTTTGGAGTACAAGAGGTGGAATATCTGGGTCATATTGTATCTCACGAGGGTGTTAAAGTAGACCTAACAAAATTAAAGCCATTAAGGAATGGAAAGTCCCCACAACCATAAAGAAGTTGCGAGGATTTCTCGGGTTAACAGGGTATTATCGCAAGTTTGTTAAGAATTATGGGAGAATAGCAGCACCTCTAACAACGTTATTGAAGAAAGATGCATTTTCATGGACTCCTGAAGCAACTAAGGCATGTGAGCATCTTAAAGAGGCAATGTGCCTAGCACGGGTCTTAGCTACGCCCGATGTCACAAAAACCTTTATTGTGGAATGTGATGCCTCAGGAAATGGAATTGGTGTTTTTTTAATGCAAGGTGGAAGACCCATTGCTTTTGAAAGTCGTCCGATCAAAGGAAAGTATTTACATCCTTTCCATTGGGAGGAAAGTATTGAAGCCCATTGAGCATATTTTTAGATATTGGCATTAGGCCAACTGGTTATTCATCCATACAGCATATTTTACTTCCATATCTGTGTTATTTCTGTAGGAGGAGTTACAGGGTGGTTTGGCACACCATTTGGAGAGTTGATTTTCTAGTGAAGGGGATCTGCCTTTCACTTCGAGGATCTATTAGAGGAGGCTATTCTATTGATCATATCAGATTAGCCATACTTTGCAGATTTTTATTTTTCAGTAGATCTGCAGTCTTGGGGCTTAGATCTACATCTTGTACTTGGTGTTTTGCTGAAAACCCCTTAGGGGTTCTTCAAAGGAGCTTGTATAGTGCTTAGATATTAAATAGATCTATCATTTGAGGCACATATCAGCCCTAGATATGATGTATAATAATTTTCTATAGAAGAGCTAATAAAATAGCGTTGTAAGGGTCTTGTATCTTTCCTATATAATAGCAGCACCTCATATTGAGGGATTTTGTCCATTGGAGGCTTGTACTTTCTTGTTGTGTATCTTATGGGCCATTTCTTATGCATATTTTCTTTTTTTTATAACATATGAAAGTTCTCCATATTGGCCTCTTGCTTTTATATGATGATCTGCATTATTTTTCCAGCATTTTGCACTATATTCCTGCTTTTCCCATTTGGGAATATTACAGTGGTATCAGAGCATAATCTTGGCACAGCCTGTGCATCCTGAAAATCCAATATGTCATTTGAAGAAGGAGAGCCTCTAACTGATAGAGAGAAGAGTTATCAAAGAAGAAGACACCGGAAGTTTGATTATACAAATGACAAAGAATACAAGGGTAAAACCCCTTTATATGGAGGAGAAGATGAAGAGAAGGAGTTCCCTAAGATCATTCTTAGATCCATGCAATACATTGCTAGAGAGATCAAAGAGATGAGAATGGATAGATTCAAGGAATCCCCTAAAGGATTTCATCATGGTGAAGGCTCTGGCATGTCTCATCACTGGAATGATCAACCAATGCATCAACCACAAGTTTCCCAACTCTCTACCATGACTACATTTTTGGCTGAGGGAAATGAAGGGTTTCAAGAGAAAGAATCCCTTGAAGACTATTTTATGGAGTATGAGTCTCAAACTCAGAGATTCAAGGATCACTTGAGTTTTCAAAAAAAAATTCAAATCAAGGAAAATAGAAGACCAAGGCATCACAATAGAAGTGGTGGATTCATTCAGAATCATGATCGACATCACACTATGGGAAGATTTTTCTTACCCAACCTTGATGGGTCATCCAAGTGCACTGCCAAATCATGGGTGGAGAAACTTGACATCTACTTTTAGTTGAACAAGGTTCCAGAAATGGAGGCCATTAAGATTGCAGCGCTGCACCTTGAGGGTGAAGCACATGACTGGTGGTTCCATGGCTTGTCTACATTGGGTCATGCCAATGTAACTACATATTCATAGTTCACTAGAAGGTTGGTGGAAAGATTTTATAGAAGAGATCCTGAAGCACCATTCATGGGGCTTGCAAAGCTAAAAAAATCAGGTAATCCAAAAACTTAAATTTCTAAATTCTTAAGACTTTCTGTTATGGTTCCTGATTATCTGCAGCAAGAAGGGTGTACATGTTCATTGATGGCTCAGATGAACCTCTATATGGTTTGGTTAAATCTACCAAGCCCACTACCCTACAAGATGCCATTGAAAGGGCTAGAGACCTTCAAAATGCCTTGCCAAAAGTAAAGGAAACGTTTTAGCATAAGCCCTCTTTTCCATCAAAGGGAAAAGAAGAGAAGGCTCCTCCTTCAAAGGAGAGTCAATATAAAAAACCTCTTGATGATGATGTCCAGAAAGACTTGAGGAGGAGGAAGATTTGCTTCACATGCCAAGAAGCTTGGGCTCCCGAACATAGATATGCAGCTAGAAAGGCACACTACATAGAGTTCTTCTCAGATGATCAGGAGGAAGAAGAAGATGAACCAAGAAGAGATCATAGTGCTGACACTGCAAGAGATGAACCAACACCATCAGGATATGGGAATGGAGCATTTTCTCCTATTGGAGGGGCTCTTGCATCATTGAGAGGAGTACCTAAGTACTTGACCTTAAGAGTTCAAGGTTCCATCTTGAATCATAGGTTTCCTATTTTGGTTTATAGTGGGGCTACCCACAATTTCATTGATGCCCAACTAGTGCAAAGGAGGGCAATACCCACTGATGCTTTTGAGGGATTTTCTGTTTTGGTCCCAGCAGATAGAACTATGAAATGCATGCATTATGTTCCATCCTTATCAGTCACCATGGGAACATATACATTGAACGATCACTTCTTTGTGGTTGACATATCTGACACCAATGTCATATTGGGTGTGCAATGGTTGATTACTTTAGGGAGAGTCACCACAGATTGGGAGGCTTTTCAAATGGAATGGGTGGATAGAAAGAGTGGAAAAGCTAAAATGATTAAATGCATGCACACATATCCCTCACATAGCACTTCCACACAAAAAATAGAGATGGATTTGCGCAGTGGAAGCAAGGACCTAACAGTCCCATCTATTATGCTTATGAGATTGTTGCATGAGACACTATTATTTAGTGGAAAACCACCTGGGAGGCCACCTGATTCAGATTTTGTGAGAGATATCTCACAACATGATGCTCCAAGCATAGATCCAGTAGGTAAGGGATCATTAAAAGGCAATGATACAGCGCTGGGAGTCTTGGGTAAGCTCAAGGAGGAGGGAGGCATTCTCCCAACATCATCATTACCCACTCTCATTTCAGATTTTGCACTATGGGAGGAGAAGCATGGAAGGAATGACTTTCCAACATGTACCTTTTACATGGGAAATGTCAAGGATGAGAGCATCCATATGACAGATTTTCTTTGTGATATATCATCAGCGTTGTCACTATGGAAGATTGATCCATATTGGAAATCCAAATTGTTGGTGGATTATTCCAAGGATACTTTCACATGCATGATACTTGATGACCAGCTACATGAAGAGGGCTATTCAATCCAAGAAGGATTCATCTATTATCATGGTAGGATATTCTTATTTAGAGCCTCCAAGCTGAAGGAGAAGTTACTACAAAGAGCTTATGAAGAGTTGTTTTTCAGTCATACTTATTCCATGAAGGCCTACAACACTATAATGGGAAGCTACACTTGGAATGGCTTTGAAGAGGAACTATATCAGCATTTTCAAAGATGCATGAACCATGTGGAGTTGGGAGAGCAACATAACTCTATGAAGGAGTTAATACAGCCACCTCTTTCCTCTTTTGGAATGAGAGGAGATAGATCTATGCACCACTCCATTTGTATGAGAGAAACTTTGGTGAAGATTATGCTTGTGTACCTAATGTTTTATTTGATGAACATATGCATTATTTTACCATTTATATGCAGGCCATAGCTCCAAGGAGGAGCATTATTCCATATAAACTTCATGGCCAACTTTGGGCCACAAAAATTTCTAAACATGGCCACTACCTTGGAGATCAAAGGGATATTTTGTATCATTGTGGGTGCATTCCAAAAGCACCAAACATATCTCACACTTTCAGCCATGGTGAGATGTCTTGGGAAGAAAGTAAGTGGTGGGGAAACCACTTACCATATCAATATCTGATGCAGTCAAGAGATTTACTTCATTGGTTCCACATGTGGGACTATGACCCACCTCCATATGCACAAATTTATGTTTATATGTACTTGATTTTGATCCCATACATTGATGATGTACCTATACTTTTTATTGGAATGTTTGGAGGGAGGATGGGAGGAATGTATGTGCTCTATGGGAGATAGATTCTCTATGTTCATTATGCTACATATTTTAGGGAGAACATTGGGAAAACCTTGTTTGTTTCATTTGAACTATTGTCTCCTTATGGTATGGATTATTTGCATCTCATGACAATTTTGGAGGAGCAATTCATGGAGGTATGGATTGGTGAACACTTATCTTATGAGGGAATCTTATCACAATTTGGTGTCACCAATGGAGGAGGAGAATAGTTGCAGCACTCACCTTTTTAGTTGCTTGAGTACAAGCAACATTTGGGAAGGGAGGAGTGTAATATTCCCAATAAGTCATGAGATAGTTGGAATATTCAATTTTGTTTTTTTGCTTTGTTTAAAGAATAAGAGGACAAAGGAGGTCCATAACTCTCTTTATAATGAATAAATCAATGCCAAATGTGAAAGAGATAAATCTTGGCAACTTAATTAAGCACACTTTGTGTGAAAAGGGGGTTGGATCACTTTGAATGGGTCAACCTTGACCAAATCAACAACAATGTCATGGAGGAGTGGTCATCAATGAGGGACAACGCAGTTCTAGATGGAGATGCTTTGTGTGAATGTAGTGCTTTTATTGGATGGGGCTTAAGGTTTGCAAGCTCGTATATTATTTAAGGAAAAGGATGGAAGCCATATTCATTTTGTTTGGGTATTTGATATTTCTGAATATATGGTATGTTTAAACATATATCTTTCTGTTGCTATTTAGCTGAGATAGAGTGTTGTTTGTCACAGGGTGTTCTTGATCAGGAATCCCACCTCTTACCTTGAGAGGCCTTTTGGAATAGTTTTGTACTACATTTTCCACTATCAGGCTTAAGGCCAAGCTTCATCTTTCATTTACAGCACAGATCCTGTTGAGGGTTTGGTTGTTTTACAGGTTTCAGCAAGTGGAGACTAGATCTCTAGATCTAGGCCATTTCATTGCTCATTTTTAGTGGAGGAGGCTTCCTTTCCATTGGGAGGACAATATTGAAGGCCATTGAGCATATTTTTAGATCTTTGCATTAGGCCAACTGGTTATTCATTCCTACAGTGCAGTTTACTTCCAGATCTGCGTTATTTTTGTAGGAGGAGTTGCAGGGTGGTTTGGCACACCATTTTGAGAGTTGATTTTCTAGTGAAGGGGATCTGCCTTTCATTTAGAGGATATAGTGGAGGAGGCTATTCTATTGATCATATCAAATCAGCTACACTTTCCAAATCTATATTTTGGAGTATATCTATAGCCTTGGGGCTTAGATCGACATCTTCTACTTGGTGTTTTGCAGAAAACCCTTAAGGGGTTCTTCAAAGGAGCTTGTATAGTGCTCGGATCTGAACTAGATCTATCTTTTGAGGAAAATATCAGCCCTAGATCTGATGTATAATCATTTTCTGTAGTAGAGCTAATAAAATAATGTTGTAAGGGTCTTCCAGCTTTTCTATATAATTGCAGCACCTCATATTGAGGAATTTTGTCCATTGGAGGCTTGTACTTTCTTGTTGTGTATCTTATGGGCCATTTCTTATGCATATTTTGCTGTTGTTATAACATATGAAAGGTCTCCATATTGGCCTCGTGCTTTTATATGATGATCTGCATTATTGTTCCAGCATTTTGCACTATATTCCTGCTTTTCCCATTTGGTAATATTACATCCTTCCTCTAGTAACTTAACTAATTTATCATGGATGGAATCTGATAAGTATTGAGCAAAGTTAAATGTGAAAGTTGGAGGTTTTCTAGGGCATAAAATAGACAAAAAAACTAAGATTGAAGCATCTACATACTCATCTATAAGTATCCTAGAATACAAGATAGCATTGTGGCAATCTCTCTTGTTCTTTCTAAGAAACTTGAGGCTGAATAAGGAGGGTTACTCTTTGGGGTTTCAACTGATGAAGGCAAGAAGTTTTGGAAGATTTGAAACCTATTTGGAAAGTCAAGTTTTAGGTATAATTCAGTGAGGATTTCCATTGACAAAGGGGCTTCATCAGGCTTGGGTTGGACTTGCAACATCTGGTTTATTGATTCTACATTAATGGTGAACAAAATCTCTTTGTTGGGGGTTACTAGGGCTCTTTCATTGGGAAGATAATTGATTTGACAGACCCTGATGACTTCTGGGAATTGGAAAGTCTGTGGGAGGATATACTTGGGTAAATTTGATTCCCAAAGGCAGGCATCATCAGCATGGTCCATGGATTTATCATGGCTCCAGCAGTGGATGTCCAAGAGGTTGAAATCAGTGACTGTGTCACTGATTTTGAAATCTTTTTCTGTAATGGGGGGTATGTTCAACATCAACAACTGGAGGTTGCAGGGGATTAACAGTCACAATTCCCTAGGAAGCCATAGCTTTGTTTATTTTAATCAATTAATTACTTTTTCATGTTGAAGTAATGGCTCGGGTGGTTAAGAATACCTGTGAAAATGTGATTTATGTATGCAGATGAGGTTATGGCCACAACAGACTTTAACTCTAATATGAAAAGTTTTTTATAGTGTTGACAATGGCTTTGATAGAAAAAAGTCTTGAATATGGTTGGCATTGTTCTGAATGGCTTCAAAAGACGTCGGCAAGGCTTCTTTGTGTTAACAAACAGTTTTGGCAAATGCACATCACATAATGAAAAAAAAAATTGTTTCGGATGGGCTTTAGTGCTATTTGACCATAGGTGGTTTAACATAGGGCACGGGGTCAAATTAAAATAGGGTGGTATCGTCGTACAGCTTGGATGGGATTATGGTGGTTATTGCATTACAAAAAGTGGGTTAGTGGTATTCTGCTGAGGAGAGCGATAAGATGTGGGGTTTCCATGTAGCAGGGGAGCGGGGGTGTGAAACCACCCATTTCGCAACCCTCCAATAGTTTTAAATATAGGGCAGTTGAGGTTTCGAAAGCTTCTATTGGCCGTTGGATTTGATGAATGAAGATCCGGCGGATGGATGAATAGGGGGATTTTGATAAGCGGGGCCCGGGGATGAGTCATGCGATGGGTATTATATGTGAAAAGTTAATAATAAGTGGGACCTGGGTATATTTAAAATGGAATGGTTTAATACTTAAGCGGGGAGTGATATGACGAGGTTATATTAAAGTGGGATCGGGATAATTAGTGGGGGGATTAATATATGCAATGGGTTAGGAATATACAATAGGCGAGATTAAAATATGTATGCGGGAATTAAAAATACACTAAGAATAAGTGTTTAAAATGACATCGGAGAGGGATTTTTCAATGGGGGCCAACATTATTTAAAACCTTTAAAACTATGAAAAAGGTGGGTTTTTCATGTTTTAATTGAAAAAAGGGAATTAGTAAAGAGAAGTTACTTTCTCAAAGGAAAATGTGTTTTAGGAAGGGAAAAGGGGTGAAATAAGGGGAAAAGGGTATTTTATAAGAGAAAACTCCTTACAAGAGTGGCATTAGGGTTTTAAACCAGGGGAAGGGGATTTTGGGGGATATTAGTGATATAAAATGACCAATTTCTGCTTTCCATGACTTGTAAAAGTGTGTCTGCCTACCAATCATTTACCCTAACATTATTTCTTCATTTATTAGGTGCCTTTGAGCTTGCTAACCCATTATTTATTTTTTATAAGAAAACTAATCTAATTATAACCTTATAACTTCCAATGGCTCAGATTAAATTGATGAGCTTATTTTTATTCTCTACCTAACTACTAATCTGCCAAGACTAAATAGTTTGGCTAGATCTTTATTCTCTAACTATCAGCATGAAATTTAAAGCACGAATGATCAAGATTAAGGTGTTTGACCTGTTATCACTCTAGTAAATTTTCTATCAGAAATATTTAAAACTTAGTAACTTACTAGAGGTAACCACAAACCTACTGTTGAAATCTAGGATCTAGCCCTCCTAAATTTCAGAGAGGGATCTCTTTTTATGATTTAACATTGTTTTGGATTAAATTTTAGGCTAGGTATGATTAGGCACTTGGTTTTTGTTTGAAAGGTTTGGTGGGAAATAAGATTACTTAAAGACAAATTAAAGAGGGATCTACTAGTCCATTCGGCTATGGAGTCAAGATGTAGCAAGTAAGACTGAAAGGCAAGGCCAAAAGGATGCTAATGTACTCAGGGCAAGGTAGATAACCCTCAGAGATTTGAATAGTTTGATTTTATGGGATGGCTTGCTTTCGGGATAAAGGGCAGTGAAGGATCCTTTGATCCAAAAAAAGGGGAAGGAGGCAGAGGTCAAACAGGACTAGGAGCAATTAAGAATTCCTAAGTCCGGCAATCAACAAAAAATATTGAAATGATTAAGTAGTTAAAACGGGGATTTTTTACACTTATCCTGAAATAATATTCCTAATTAATCATTTAGATTTAATAACATATATGAAATTGAATGAAACTTGAAAAGAGGAAACAATGACAGTAAGAAATCACTTTACTCATTAGCTTATCGCATGAATCCTGAGTTATGAAGTCCAGTTGGCTGTTGTCCAGTCTGCTGCTATGAAATCAACACATGATCCTCCAAAGTACCATAAAATTTGTCTATAATAATCTCAGCAATTTTATTCCACCCAAAATACTTCAAAGAGTGAAGTATTTATACAAATTCTAAACTAAAATATCTTGAAAAATATCAAGATTGGTTACAAAATATCTCAAATTGTTTTACATAAATAGAACTTAATAAAAGGATACTCAAAACTAAAGAACCTATTTGGCACTATACTCATGGATATATGATGACTAATAATAGAATTCGAATTTTATCTCAACTCTTAGTTGATGATGAGGCATCCAAGTCACTAATTGTTTCCTTTCTTTGTGCATTCTGCTCCAGCAATTCTGCAAACTTGGGGTCCAATGATACCTTTTTATTTCTCAATCCGAAATAGATATGTAAAAACTTAAAGAGGTTATTTTATATAAATATGTTGGTGAGATAAACCTCTTTCCATTCCCTAAAATTATGCTCCAGCTGTCCACAATAGGCTCTGCAAACATATGTGTAAAATAGAGTTTTACAAAGTCTGCAAAATAAGCTGTAACGATGCGCATGTATCTCCTGTTCTGTAATACCTGTGAAAAAATTGAGATAGGTTTTTGTATATAGGGCTCTTAGGAACAAAAACCTTCTTCCATTTTGTATGATGTACTTCTAATTGGCCACAATATTCTCTGCAAAATGATGACTTAACAGGAAGTTTCTACAAAACGTGCTTTAAAATATTGTTTAATATCTCCAAACCCATAATGGTTGTTAGAAAAGTGAGAGAGGTTTTTGTATTTGAACATCTTAGGAACGTAAACGTTCTTTATTTTTTCAAAATTCATCTTGTATTGGTCACAATAATTTCTGCAAAACAATGACTTAAACATTAAATTTCTGCAAAAATGTTCCTTCTTGTTATGTTTTCATCTTTTCACCTTTTTGTTCTTTTAACTGTTTTACTTTCACTTTGGCTAAAATTTCTTGTTGGTGAAAGTATTTTCATATCTTTTTACCATTTACTGCCTCTGTATTTACTTGTACTGTTCACCTTTGACTACTCTGTAACTTTGTTTTAACTTTCACTCTGACTTTTACCTGATACACTTTAACTGTCTATTTTTCACTATTATGTTTTCACTATCACTGTGAATTCTTATTTCACTTTTACCACTTACTGTGCGAATTTCATCATTCTGATTTCTCTCTGACTTGATTTTATTCTTTCTTTGTATACAAACTGTTTGTTGAATGAAGCTTTTGATTTAAAATCTGAGAATCCGGAGCAAACAATTTTGTCAACTAGTATTGAAACTGTTGGCCCAATTTCTTTTTCTGATAATAACCTGCAAAAATCAAACAATTTGTTAATGAAATCTTGGCTACAAGGAGGTGATTGAAGGCTCTTGAAATACCTGTGGAATGAGATCAGTCTGTGGAGGTTTAACTCTGCCTTTTAGGCATTTTTAGGTTTACTTCTGCAAGTTTAAACTGTTTGCAGGAATATTTCATTTTAACAAAGAGATCCTTGAGAAAATTTGGTTAAGGATAATCTCTTTTGGGTTTTTTTCTCAGTTAGGTTCTATGAGAGATGAAAACTGGGTTAAGACAGGAAACATGGTTTTCTGAATGGTTTAAATTGTAAAAAAGGAGCTTTTTAATAGATCTGTAGGCTTTAAACTCCTTTTGTGTTTCAAAATTGATCTTCAGAATTCGTAAGTGGATGATTGGCTTTAAAAGGTTCACAGAGGAAATTAGGTTTCCTGGAAAAAATTGGCCAGGGTTTGGCCTATTTTTGGGCAATTTACACAGTTAATTCTTCTATTTAACATTTTGTCTTCTAATGGAAGTTTTCGAATTGACTGTGCAGGATGGTAATTTAATGAAAAATACCTCAAATTGTAGGTATTTTGATGCTTCTAAAAGGGTTTCTGAAACTTCTGGTTATTCCTGTGGATGCATCTGGATCGCTAATGCAGAGAATGGTTTTAATGATCTTCAGATAGGAAAATAGTGGTCGAATTTGTCTTTGGGACAAGAAATTAACAAACAGGGGCTTAGGGCTCTTTACACAGTCGGGCAGAGTTTTATTTTAATAGTCGGGAGCAAAAATAACAGTGGAAAATAATGAAACAAAGGTTTAAACTTATGATATAAACTTTTATTACTCACCATAAATGCGAGTCATATCATCAACAGGAATGGGTTTTGATTTTTTGAATGCAAAAAACCATTGGTGGGTTTCGTGTTGGCATAGAATGGTAAGTTGTTTTGTGCAAAATGGACGTGGCACAATCAAAAGGTGCCAAGTTGTATGGGGTGGTTTCACTAAAACTGCTTTTTTCGCGTTACTTTTGGTTTTTGGCAAACGTTTGTTTTTCGGGCGCGAAATGCATCCTCGATCGTTAGATCAGAAAGGTTGGAGCGAACGGCCAAGATGTATTGGGAAGTTGCAAGGGACAGGTAAGGTGGGACCGGGCGACATATGCGATGGCGGATAACTATAAAACCTTTGTAATATATGCTTTATAACAAAGTTTTAATACATGAAAGCTATGTTTATGTGGGGTTAAAACCTTGGGTTAACTTTATATAAAGCATGAGGCTTTACATAACGGGAATGATTAAAAAGGTAAAGGTTTTTGTAGTGCGATTTGACACTTGAACCTTGGGTTAAGTTGGGGAAGGGTAATAAGTGAATTACAAAGACGCGGGGACATCGCGTTTATAAAAACTTAGGCTTAAAATGACATAGTCGAAGTAGTATTTTTTCCGCTTTAGACATATAAAATATGTATAAAGTGCTTTTTTATTTTATTGTATTATATAGTTATAGACTATGGAGATGTCTATTCACTATAGGGGGTGGGGTATTTGAATAGGGTTAGTTTTTAGACCAAAGGGAGTGTAATTGGGGTTTTAATTCACCATGTGGATAATATTCTTTGGTCAAAAAATCTTATAATAGTGGGTTTAGGGGATAATTAGATAAAAGGAGTTATAATACTTAGGATAAGGTGTTTTTATAAGGATTTAATAAGTAAATTAGAAGTTAATATGACTAGGGATGATGCAATACACCAAAATATAATTATATGACTAAGTAAAGTGATAATGTAAAAGCAAAGCTTTATCATTTATAATTTGACCACTTTGACTTAGAATATAATACTTTTGGAGGGTTTTTTATGTTTTTATGAATGAAGGAGATTAGTCAAAAGGGGATTTTATCCTTCATTAAGTAAAAAGGTCTTTACTTATGAAATTGAATAATGATGAGTGCATGAGGGATAAATGATGATAATTAGGGATTAATATAGAAATTCAACATTTTTAACTTATTAGTTATTGAGCCTTGGGCCCGGTCCCAACAGAAATTTGAGAAATGCTCTGAGCCTCTTTAACTGGAAGTCTAGAATGCAGAATAACTATAGGGGAGAGGAAATTAGTGATTGTTGGCCGGTGACAAATATTACAATGATTTTCCCACTTCTTTCTAACTACCCAACATAACTCTAACATTTCTTCTTCATTTTTTGCAGGTGAATTTGAGCTAGCAACCTTCAAACATTTTATTCTTTTGAAAGCAATAAAAACTATCTAACTCTAACTTATTTCATCTGAAGGCTCAGATTAAACTGATGAGCTCCTCTTTGTTCTCTACCTAACTACTGATTAGTCAGGATTAACTGTCTGACTAATCTTTATTCAATATCTATGACATGTAAATTGGAAACATGACAAGTCAAGATTGAATAGTTTAACTCATCATGGATTATGGCATTTATTGACACTCTGCCATAATCATCAGCAAAAAGTAAAAGGTAGTGGAATTTGGATTTGCACACTTTCATGTTTTATTTCTTTTTCTTTTGGGGTCTATATTCTTTTAAGTCCTTTGATTTTTCTTTTAGGACTTTTACCCTCTTTTTGATTTTTTTATTTTTTTTACAAAATATGGGAAAACAACTTGCAGAAAGAAACGTATGTAAATATTTACAAGACTATCAAAATTCAATTCAAAATTATGAATCCTATATTTATAAGACCCTAACATGACCATCATGAACTGTGGCATTTTTGACAAGCTGGACACAATTTTTATTTGCAAAATAAAGAAAAGTAGTGGCATTTGAATTTGCATCACTTTCAAGACCTATTTTTATCTCTTTTTGGTGGGGTTCATATTTTATCTTCTTTTTTGATCTTTTTCTTTTCATCCTTTGATTTATTTTTTAGGACTTACCCTCTTTACATTTTTTAATATGGGAAAACATTTGCAGAAATAAAATTATGTACAATATTACAAGACTAAAACATATTCAATTCAAAATTATGATGCCTATTATTATAGGACCCTAACAGTGGCTCCACTTGGGGATGGCATTTCCTAGTGAAATGTCAAGAACTTTAAGATCAGTAGCCTTGGAACTTTGACTGTGCTTTCCTTGAAACCATTTTCTGAGCTCTCCTTTATTCATACTTATGATGTTATACCTTTCAAAAGCTTAGGGCCTTCTCGTCGGGCTTCAACTTTTCAATATAAACATCCAATCCAATCTAAACTTTGCAATGGAATGTACAATGAGAAAATTAAAATAAATGAAATAAATGTTAATCTGGAGAAAAGTTGTGCTTCATCATTCTACCATTGACTTGTCCACCTGGTAGATCTTATCCATCTATCTCCTTCAAAAAATGCATTATTACCTCTGTAGCCATAAATGATGTATGGGCATTTCCAAAGAAAATAAAATTTGCCATGTTTCCCTTTATCTTCTCTTCTAGAATCCCATTTGAGTACTTTATCACCTATGTAAAAATCATCTTCTTTTGTTTTCTTGTCAAAAATATTTTTGATTTTATCTTGGATAACTTGTGATTTGACATAGACTTCTTCCCTGGTTTGCTGCAAATGTATTGTCTGATTTATCCTTCTCTGGATATCATTGGGTTCTACCTGCAGCTCTTGAATTATTTTCATCATTGGAACTCCTAATGAGGATGGAAAAAAAACATCCATCCCATATACTAATTGATAGGGATGTGTACCAATAGACTTCTTTGTTATTAGTCTGTCTGCCCATAAGGCATTGACCAACCTTTTATTCCATGTCTTTTTTTATCTTCTAACAATTTTTTGATGATATTAACCAGGCTTTTGCTTGAGGATTCTGCAAGTCCATTACCTTGAGGGTAATAGGCAGTGGAATGGCCATAGTTAATGTGGTATTTGTTACAAAATTCAATCATCTTCTTGGATTTGAAGGCAACATCATTATCAATAATGAGCTTTTGTGGGCATCCAAATCTAGAAAGGATGTTGTTTTCAAGGAATGAGATAGTGACATAATCAGTGGCTTGTCTAGAAGGAATGGATTCTATCCACTTGGTGAAATAATCAATAGTTGTCAAAATCCATCTATGCTGGGCTGAGGAGGGTGGGTGAATTTCACCAATGAAGTCTAAACCCCATTGTTGAAATGGAATTTCTATAGAGATGGGTTTGAGGGGTAACGGTAATAGTTTTTTCTTCCCTTCAAATATCTGGCATTTGTGACAGGAGGTCACATACTTTCTAACATCTGCAAAAAGAGTGGGCCAGTAAAAACCTGCCCTCAAGATTTTATTAGCAATTGATTTCCAGTAAAGGTGTCCTCCACAGTCACCTGCATGAAATTCTTGCATAACTTTATCAGCTTCATCTTTCAATAAATAGTTCAATAAAATGCCACCATGATCTTTCCAAAACAAAGCATTATCTATGATACAATATTTCATTGCTTTTAATTTTAGAAATCTACCTTTAGTTCTAGACAAACTAAGAGGAACTTGTAGGTTGAGTAAAACAAATATGATATTTGCATACCAAGGTGAATCTAAAAAAGCTTCACTGATCTGTGGAGCCACCATCTCTTCCTAATCATCTAATTGAACAATAAAATTTATATCTAAGGCCTGACAATTCGATTCAGCCATGATTTTGGCTAAACTTTTGCCTTTAATCAATTTTGTAGGATTTATTTCAATGTCATATTCCAATATAATGGCTATCCATTTGCCTCTCTTTCCATCAGGCCCATTCTGAGTCAGAATGTCCTTTACTACTGAATTTGGAACATATGCAATTATGTGGGAATACAATATGTACACTCTGAAATATTTAATAGCCTTTACTAAAGCAAGTGCATGTTTTTCCATTATGTTGTACTTTAGTGTGGCATCTCTTAAGGATTTGCTGAAAAATGCAATGGGTTGTTCATAACCCTTATCATTCTTTTGCAACAAGACTACTGCAATGGTATATTCTAAATTGAAAAGAAAAAATTATAAAATATTTTTGGAAATTAGGACTTATTAGGACAAGTGTTTTAGTCATGGCTTCTTTAATTGCCTCAAAAGACTGTTTAGCCTCTACTGTCCATTTAAGTGTTGAATCTTTCTTTAACATGTTATTCAATTCTCTAATTAATTCTACTAAATTAGAAATGAATCTTCTAAGAAAATTAATTTTACCTAAACATGCCTGCAATTCTTTGATGTTTCTAGCATGACTTATGTTCAAAATTTCCTCTATTCTAGTGGGATCTATTCTAATTCCCTCTTTTGAAATTATGTGTCCTAAAAGTTTATCTTCTTCTTGTCCAAAGAGTGTCTTTTTGGGATTTATTGAAATACAAAATTTTATGCATTTAATAAAAGCTCTTCTCAAATGATCTGATGTTCACTGTCTGTTTTGGAAAATATTGTTATATCATCTAGATAAAAGACTAAAAATTCATGAATCTCTTTGGAAAAAGCTATATCCATATCTCTTTGGAATGTAGCTCCTGCATTCATTAGTCCAAAGGGCATTTTCAAAAACATCAAAGTTCCCCAAGGAGTAGTAAATGATGTTTTGGCTTGATCTTCAGGTTGGACTAGAATTTGGTTGTATCCAGAGAATCCATCAAGTAATGAAATCCTGGATGATCCTACTACCCTCTGTAAAATGTGGTCCATTTTGGGGAGAGGATAGTTATCTTTTAGTGACACATTGTTTAAGTTTCGTAAATCAACGCAAAGTCTGATTTCCCCTATTTTCTTCCTAGTGGGAACTAATTTTGAGACCCAATCAGAATATCTACTAGGTGCTATGATTTGTGCCTCATACATCCTTTTTACTTCTTTATCAATCAATGGCATAAAAACTGGATTATTTCTCCTAAGCTTGCATTTAAAGGGCTTCTAGTTTTCTTTGATGGGTATTTTATGTTGTATTATGCTGGTGTTATAAGACTTGAGATCTTCATAACTCTAGGTAAAGACATCTTGAAATTATTTAAACAAACTTATGTATTTCATTTTTTCTTCTAGAGGTAATTCTTTGGATAATTTGACAAGCTTAGGTTTTTGTTCTGTT
Source organism: Pinus albicaulis (assembly GCA_034641835.2). Classification (NCBI taxonomy): domain Eukaryota; kingdom Viridiplantae; phylum Streptophyta; class Pinopsida; order Pinales; family Pinaceae; genus Pinus; species Pinus albicaulis. The sequence continues at coordinate 217,810 of JAXQQM020059661.1, forward strand.
CCTATGTTACATTCTTCTATGTCTGATCTCAAGGGTTCCATTTTTTGTTTTCTAGCTACATCATTGGAATCAAAAAGATATTCTAATGGGGCTAATCCCTTAGGCAAAAAGTTATCTTTAATGTTCAAAATTTTTTATTCATCATTTGTTATTTCCTCTATTTCTAGTGTTTCTAATTTGTCTATTTCTACTCTAGTGAATTTATTTGGTTCAGTCGTATCTACATCATTTACATCTAACTCACTATTTATTGTGTAATCTACTGTACATTCAGTGTCTATGTTACAGTTTTGAAATTCTCCCTCGGCATTCATAAAATTGTAGATTTGAGAATCTTGTGAAAAAATCTACCAATATTTCAAATTGTCTGGTATAGTTGGCCTGTGTCTTACCTCTACAGTATATATGTGGTTTTGCTGAAAAGGCAATCTGCATGTGCTGGAAAAAGTAGCTAAATTGTGTGTCTGCATGTTCTGTTTCCTTGGAATAACAGAAAATTCAGTTTCAAGCAAATCTTTAATTAGATCTAGAATGGTTTCTCTGTATTGGCTAAGTCTAGGATTGTTCACAAGATATTCCCCTTTAATTTGTTTTAAGACCAGTTATGAGTCTCCCAAGATAGAAACTCTCTTAGCTCCATGTTTTCTTACAATTTGCAGTCCTAATATTAATTCTTCATACTTTTCCATGTTATTAGTGCATTTAAAGTTTAACCTAAAGGCATGACCTTCTGAATGATTATTCTCTAAGTTATAAATCCAAACTCCTGCTCCTGCTCCTAATCTGTTCACAAAACCATTGAAATCTAAGTGCCACATAGATTCATGAAATATATTTTCACTCTCAACTTCTTTATGTTTGTGTTGTAATGATGTGTTTTTATCTATGCCGGTAACTGAATTACATAAGATGAAATAATTCATATTAGAATGTACAGAATAAATAGGATAGTTTTGTGGTTTTTCTACACTACTGACCATGTATTTCATTAAAGTTTCTATGTAAATATTTTTGGGCTGAGAAAATACTGAAATTGTGGCATAGGACATGTCTAATTGTAGTGATTGTTACACCAATTTTTGGTCATCTAACCTGTTACTATTAGATGTACCAAAGTACACCATGTAAGACCAATTTTACCCTAAGTAAAATTGTTTTCACTATGAAAAATAACTTAGTAATCCATAATTTATTAAGTTGTTTATGGTATAAACAGGAAACCCCATGAGGAAATATTGAATAAATCCACATTTTTTTTATTTTCCTCAACGAATAATTAGTTAAACAACAGTTTAATTAATATTCCTAGTCATATTTAACCCAAAACAGGAAAATTAATTAGATAGATCATTATTTATCTTATTATTTTCTAGGAATAATTATTTAAACCTTATTTAAATAATATTCCTTGTTAAATTTGACTAAATCATTTATAAATAATTGAATAAATCACTATTTATTTAATTATTACTCAACCATTTATTTATTTATTATTTACAAATAAAGGGATTTGACCAAATTCAAATTATTTTCCCTCCAACAAATATAATAAAATATTCCATAAAAGTTGGATCTAGATTTGGTTAATAATATTTTAATTATGCATCAATATCTAGATTTATTTACAGTTATACAACACATTTTTTCTTTTTTCTCTACAAATGTCTGGGTTTAAAAACTAAAATTAACACACGCACCCTAAGTGAAGAAGCGCTTGGTTAACACTGCCAGGAAAAGACTATAACATTGTAATCAATTGATCCCGCACCTCTCTGCCCTTGTTTCGACATTGTAATCATTTGATCCTGCACCTCCTTGCCCTTGTTGGTCTCTCTTCCTTTTGTGATCCATGTTTTTTCTTTCATAGTTGCACCCCCAAGGCGTTTGTCCAGGATACTTCTTGGCCATCATCCTAAATTTCCGTCAAGAAGACTTACTCCTCCATGTAGGATTCGAGTTAGTCCTCCACCGAGTCTGCATTCCGACTTCGCTTCTGGTTCATTGGGTTCCTCTTTTGGTTCTGTCCCCGGTTCTCCCCCTATCACCTTCACCATTTCTGGTTCAAGACCTAATTCTGGTGGTAGCCCCAGCCCTAATGCTGGGAATACTACTAGTGGGACCGCAACAGGAACTATCTCGGCTGCTCTCTTTCTCCCTTATATGGCAAACCTCATTCTTTCCAATTTTAACCAGTTGATCAATGACCCCATACGACATGACACCAGTTGGCCTGCTATGCCAACCAAACTCCCTTCCGACATCCCCAAGTTTGAAGGTCGTGCTAGAGAAGATCCTACAAACCATGTTCGATCTTTCCACATGTGGTATTCATCTAACTCCATCACCGATGACTCTATCTGTCTTCGGTTGTTCCAGTGTACGCTTACTAGAGAAGCTTCTAAGTGGTATGTTGACCAGGCCTCCTCCTCTCATACTACTTTTGCGACTCTTGCCCGGGATTTTCTGTCTTACTTCCAGCTTCCCCTTCGTTATGACACTGGTACCGAACTTTTGACCTCTTTCCGTCAATTTTCTGCAACCCACCTATCCGATCAGGTCCAGGAATGGTGTTGAAGAAAGAGCCTATGTAGAGCCCCTACCTTCGAAGATCGTGTCTACATGGATTGGTTCCTTAGATCCCTTTTGCCTGCTATAGGCAAAGATGTCACATCGCATTCCCGTTAGACCAGAGAAGATGCTCTCCAAATTGCGTTAAAATATGACTTGATCTACGCACATTCTGGTTATGTTTATACCGTCTAGCCTTATCTCCCTAGACCCGGTGGTGCCAATGCACGGGGGCATCCCATGCAGCCGACAGTATTGTTGGAGCCCTTTCTCATCCATACGCTCATCCTCCCATGGGTTATGGTTTCCCTCAGGGAGGAGCCAGCTCCTCCAGCACTTTTCCCCCTCCCGGTAGCATGTATCCAGGATACAGTTATTATGCAGGTAAATCCTCTCTGCAGACAGAGACGATCCCTCTAGCCCTAGAGTGGGTCTAGAAATAAATAGACATGCTAAAGTGTTGCTTCATAGTTATTGAATGAACAAAGGACTCAGTAGATTGACCTAATTGAAGTCCAACGTTATCGTCGTTGTTGTAGTGATGGTGGCCTCTCGCTCCTGCCTCAGCAAGTCATAATCCTTCCGCCATTATGCTTGGATACCTGCACATAGAACAAGAAACAAGAACAACATACGACATAATGGTTTCACTTATAACTATTATCCAGTAAAAGAAGGCTAATAATATTGCATTAAACAAACGTTGTAACACAAAAGTAGAACCAAACAGTAGTCATGTATAGAAATGAATAGAAGGAAGATTTATAACCAATGCTTTGACGTCACAGTCTCCTCTAGCGGGGTTCAGCTGAAACACGTCTCAGATGCTCGTCAGGGAATTTGGACAGGATGAAGGCATGGACTCAATCTCTCTCAGAAGTCATGGACTCAAGCTTCCTCAATGTAATTCCTTCTTATTCTACCTTATCTAGGCATTCAGCTATAGTATATTTAATTCACCATGTTCAGCTAGCTTGTTCTAAAAGAGATAGCTTGTTTTATAGAGGAAAAGGAGGAGGTTAGGATCCCTACAAAGGTGGGAGGGAGGCCTAACCTTTAGGGAGTTCCCATAAGAGGTGGAAACCATAAACCTAAAGGAGGGAGTCTGTGGTTTATCAGCTCAACCACTCCCAATGACTCATCCTCGAAGTGGTTGGAGTGGAATCTATGCCTCTATTTTTTAAAAACATTCCATAAACATCTTGGCACAGGTGGCAAACTGGGACAGAGTGCCAGCTGGCGTGGGGCCCAATGTTAATCTTCCTCTTTGGCGCAAGGGCATAACTGATTACCCGTGCCAAGGAAAAAAACAAGGGTTTTTTAGTCTTTGCTCAGGGAGTTGTCAACAGAAGGAATATTACTCTCATGTAAAGAGACACAATGATGGTTTTTCAAGGCATGATACTGCTTATTGATCACGGAAATGACCCTCCAATGGGAGAGATAAGGATTGTAGGGACAGTGACAAAATGTTGTGTAACAACGGCATGCCTCCTCCTTTTTCCCAACCTGTTTACCACAATGTTGCCCAACCTCCTTATTATCTATATCCACAACCTGGTGCTCTATCTCGTCTAGCTATTAGCACCCCCGCCTCCCTTGCCTTCTCAACCCCTGCAACAGTAGCCACCGCCCCCCCCAAGGGCAGGTGTATGCACAGCAGGGCGCGACTAATCCTCCTACTTCCAAAAAGAAGAGGAAAGGCACCCAAAATCAATCTGCTCTCGGTAATCTAGGACCGAATCCCCAAGGGAATGCACCTAACACTGCTAACCAACAACAACGCACTTAGCCCAAGCAAGACAGGCATGTTCGCATGAATAAGCCTTGTTCTTGTTGCGGTGTCTATGGTCATTACACCCACGATTGTCCTATTTTACCTCAGATGTGTCAGATGTGGGAGACTCAAGCAGTATCACGACGACAGCAAGCCTCCCCTTCGGTTACTACCAATGCTGCACCTAGCCAGTCAGCTTTGTTTACCAATCCTTTCCCTTAGCAAGGATTCATGGCTACCCAACTGTAGAAATTAGCTGAATAAATCACTTATTCACTGAAGATTAACCTGGTCATATATCAATTTCGAATTGCATACATAACACATAACCTTCTTCTACAATTAATTGTCACATGCGGAAATAACAGAAGCAATCTCACATCAATTCAATCACACATTAACTCAGTATGTATGTGGAAAGCCTATAGCTGAAAACCCCGCAGCTATTGTGTATATTATAATGGAGAAATCAAGTAACCAAACAAGTACAATACTCCTCACAAGTACTCAGTACTCTCTCATGAAGTTACTCACAATCTAGCTTGGTTTTGAACAAGTCTCGGGTTCAAAACACACCACTAACTGCCTTGCCTCTATTGCGCAATCATGGCCTATATATGAAGAGGTTCAAGGTTCGAATCCCCTTGCCTTGATTGCGTAATTGTCATGGACAATTCCTCCAAGTGTAATGCAAATCTCATGCAAAACAAATCTACCAACTGATAGCTTTACTCACCCTTTCATCTACCTCTTCCACCGGTCTCCACTGAACTGATCATGCACTGTAGTGAACTGAAGTGTTCTTGAGTTGACTAATGAGTTAATATTTAGTAAATTAAATATTATTTAATTTAATCCACTCATATCTAGTTGATTAGTTAGTTAACTAATCCCAACTAGTTCAACTAAAACAAACAGAACACAACTCCACTACTTGTCCCGTTAACTCCTCCAAAACTCCTGCCACTGAAGTCTAACTGAGGCCAACCATGCAAGATGCCATCAAACCCTAGGAACCACGTGATTCCTTGTGTCAGTTGCATGAGCCACCTCCATGACTCAAACTGAAGTGCGCCAAGAGAGTAAACCGTTGTTTATAGTCAAAATATTATTAAGGGTAAATAATATTTGACTTCCATATTTTTAGGAGATCAGTCTAAAAATAGCCTGGGTCCTAAAAATTAGGGTCTCATCTATTTTTATCGACATGTCGCATACTTCAAGAATCTCCAAGTAGAATTCCCAAATTATGCTCCGTATGTCTAAAAATAGACATAGTCTAAAAATAGACTTTGCGCCAGAATTTGCCTGCGGGCCCACTTAGTGAAGGCGACTTCATTTCACTAAGCTCCATCATCTTGCTGCATTCTCAACACTCCCTCTCAGCAAGATATGGATTATCCGCAATCCCTATCCTGCCTCTGTGGAATTCGAACTTGCTCCTGGTGAGCGCCTTCGTCAGGATGTCGGCATCCTGATCCTCCGTGGGAACATATGAAAGCATCATGATCCTCCGCTGAACACACCGATGATGATACCGATGCCCCGAAGCACCGCGCCTCAACTCATCCTCCTCGCCCTCGTACTATGAACCATATCCCGATGCCTTCCGATATAGCGCAATACATGCTGTTCGCTTCCAAAAGAGCTTGGTATGCTTAACCATAGCTTGCGAAAGCTGGTTAACTGCATAGCATATATCGGGTCGAGTATTGACCAAATACATCAACGACCCCACCAACTGTCGATAGACAGTGGCATCCACTACCTCCTCCGAAGTAGCATCTCCTTCCTCCATCCTCCAGGAAGAGGGGTATCAACAGGCTTGCAGCCCTGCATGTTGAACCTCTCTAGAATCTCCCGGGCATACTTGCCCTGAGAAACAAACAGTCCTCCACTGCGCTGCCAAATCTCCAATCCCAGAAAATAATGAAGGATGCCCAGGTCCTTCATCTCAAACTCTCGTGCAAGATCCTCCTTGCATGAAAGTATCAACTGCTCATCGCCAGTCAAAATCAGATCATCTACATACAGTACGATGATCAACAGCTTCCCCTCCACCACAATCTGGTACAAGTTTGGATCCGCCTCACTCTTGGAGAATCCAAGCCCGGTGAAGTAGCTGTCTATCCGAGTGTACCAAGCACGAGGTGCTTGCTTCATCCCGTACAGTGCTCTCTTGAGTCGGCACACATGCGACTCACTACTGAAGATCTCAAAACCTTCAGGCTGCTCTATGTACACCTCTTCCTCAATAACTCCATTGAGGAACGCAGTCTTCACATCCATCCGATGAATGTGCCACCCCATCTGCGCTGAGAGAGCAAGGATCGTCCGTATGGAAGAGTACCTTGCGACAGGTGCAAAAGTCTCCTCATAGTCAATCCCCTCGATCTGTGAGAAGCCACGGGCGACAAATCTCGCCTTGTACTTCTCCACACTCCCGTCGGCCGCCTGCTTCACCTTGTAGATCCATCGCGAACCTACAACTGATTTCCCAACCGGTCTTGGGACAATCTCCCATGCACTGTTCCTGATGATCGAATCATATTCTTCGATCATGGCATCAACCCATGCGGTTTCCTCCACAGCTTCCTCAAAAGAGGATGGCTCTGTCACAACACATTGACTCATAAGAGCCATGTATCCAGTGTACCGATCCGGTGACTGTCTCTGTCTGCGCTGTGCTGTAGGTGGTCCTATAACCTTCTCTGCATCCCGAGCCAGTCGCTCAGCTTCTGTAGTGCGCATGCGCCCTCTGATGGTTGGCGCTGCCTGGGTGGTTTCTTCCACCTCCTGAACCTCCTCTTGTGGCTGATCCACATCCCGAAGCTCCTCCTTAGGAACTAACAGCTCCTCATCTGCATGCAAGTGTAGCTCCCTCTCAAGCGAACACTGCATGGCTTTCTCCTCCTGGAATTTTATATCCCGTCGCACAACAGTCTTGCGACTGTCTGGCACATACACCCGATACTTGTGAGGTGTATCAGTGTACCCCACAAATATTCCAACTTCAGCAGTTGGATCCAGCTTCCTTCCTGCATCCTTCGTCACATGCATGTAGACAGGAGATCCGAAAATCCGCAAATGGGAAATATCAGGCCTCTTGCCAGAATAAGCCTCCTCTGGTGTACTCATGCCAAGAACCTTGTGAGGACAACGGTTCTGCACATACACTGCTGTATTGCATGCCTCAGCCCACAAGTGAAGGGGTAGGCCCCGATCATGCAACATCGCCCGTGCAGCACCCACGATCGTTCTGTTCTTCCGCTCAGCCACCCCGTTCTGCTGTGGGTTATGGGGTACGATGAGCTCTCTCCGAATCCCTTCTGCGCTGCAGAACTCCTTGAATTCAGCCGAGATGAATTCACCACCATTATCACTCCTTAGAGAAATCAATTTCTTCCCCGACTCCTTCTCGACCAGTGCTTTAAACTCACAGAACTTCGCGAATGTATCGCTCTTCTTCTGCATGAAGAAGATCCAGCACTTTCGAGAGAAATCATCAACAAAGATCACATAATACCCGTGCTTTGCTGTCGAAGCAACTGAGAAAGGACCACACACGTCTGTGTGAACTCTCTCAAGGATCGTCGTGGCGCGACTATCCTTCTCGTGAAAGGTGGCTTTCACATACTTCCCTAAAGTACACTCCTTGCACTGATCTGACTGCGCAAGAGTGCCCTTAGGAAGTCCAGTAGAAATCTGCTGCAGAATCTTCAAAGCTCCATGGTGAAGATGGCCCAATCTCCCGTGCCATAGTTCGCCCTCATCATCCCGGCTCACCACTTCTCCCGCCTTGCATGCCATAGCTGCGCAGTCATCTACCTGCAACTGATAAAGGTTCTGAGTTCGAACCCCTATCTTCCGGGTCTCTCCAATAGTCTTACTGCGCAGGAAGGCTTTTCCTTCGCTGAAGACCACATCATACCCCTTATCCTCCAACATCGCTACTGAAATCAGGTTCTTCTTCAATCCAGGTACATGCATGACATCCTTTAAGACAAAGGGTTTACCAGACTCCCTCTGAAAGGATACGGTACCGATACCAGTCGCACTGTATCTACCGTCATCGCCCATCTGGATGTGCATACCCAAATCCTTGTCCTCCAGATCTGAGAACAACTCCCGATCTCCCGTCATATGAAATGACGCACCGCTGTCCAAGAACCAATCCCATCTACACCTGTATTAGCATGCAATCATGAAACAGTCAGACTGATGCCAAGTTTTCAACTCTGCAGGATTCTGCCTGCTTGTCTCTCTCCTTGACAATTGGTGTATAATGTCTGGAAGGACTGCATATGAGTGATCACTTTCGCCATATCCTGCTTCTTGCCCTTAGCACCAGAATGAGAGGTTTTCTTACCCTTCCCTTTCTTAGCTTTGGACACCAAAGCGCAGTTTTCTTCATCAGCTCCCTTTGATGAAGATCCATCTCGAGTATCCCTCCTTATCTCCTCCTGCATGAGATCCGCCCAAAGGCGCTCCCATCCCGGCAGCTTCTCCCGACCATTGACACTATCTTGATATGAGTGCCAAGCCTTCGGAAGACCAAGGAGAGCCAGGTCGACCATGTCCTCTTCATCAACAGTAACTCCCACACTTCCCAGTTCATCTCTGCATTGAGTGAACTTCGTGAGGTATTTAGCGATACTGTCGCCCTTCTGCAAAATTTGAATTCCAAACTCCAAGCTCTATCGCTTCCGATCTACACTTGAAAACAAATTATTTCCAAATCAGAGATTGACTGCAAAGGGCATTCACCAGATCTTTCACCTTACAAAGAAGGATGAATATTCCGGAGGCTACCTGGCCCGCATGCAGACTCCGTCCGAGGAAATAAGTTTGCAATCACCGTAATAGATCTCGACAATTAATCTCGCTCCGATACCATGTAGAAATTAGCTGAATAAATCACTTATTCACTGAAGATTAACCCGGTCATATATCAATTTCGAATTGCATACATAACACATAACCTTCTTCTACAATTAATGGTCACATGCGGAAATAACAGAAGCAATCTCACATCAAATCAATCACACATTAATCCCGCATATGGGAGCTCATAATGAAACCCCAAATTATTGTGTATATTATAACGGAGAAATCAAGTAACCAAACAAGTACAATACTCCTCACAAGTACTCAGTACTCTCTCATGAAGTTACTCATAATCTGACTCAGTTTTGAACAAGTCTGAGGTTCAAAACTCCCCGCCAATTGCCTTGCCTCTATTGCGCAATCATGGCCTGTATATGAAGAGGTTCAAGGTTCGAATCCCCTTGCCTTGACTACGCAATTGTCATGGACAATTCCTCCAAGTGTAATGCAAGTCTCATGCAAAACAAATCTACCAACCGATAGCTTTACTCACCCTTTCATCTACCTCTTTCACTGGTCTCCACTGAACTGATCATGCACTGTAGTGAACTGAAGTGTTCTTGAGTTGACTAATGAGTTAATATTTAGTAAATTAAATATTATTTAATTTACTCCACTCATATCTAGTTGATTAGTTAGTTAACTAATCCCAACTAGTTCAACTAAAACAAACGGAACACAACTCCACTAAACTACTTGTCCCACCTCCAAAACTCCCGCCATCAAGTCTAACTGCCAACCATGCAAGATGCCATCAAACCCTAGGAACCACGTGATTCTCGTGTCGCTTGCATGAGTCACCTCCATGACTCAAACCGGGTGCGCCAAGAGAGTAAATCGATGTTTATAGTCAAAATATTATTAAGGGTAAATAATATTTGATCTCCATATTTTTAGGAGATCGCCTAAAAATAGCCCTGGTCCTAAAATAAGGGTCTCATCTATTTTTACCGACATGTCGCATACTTCAAGAATCTCCAAGGAGAATTCCCAAATTATGCTCCGTATGTCTAAAAATAGACATAGTCTAAAAATAGACTTTGCGCCGGAATTTGCCTGCGGGCCCACTTAGTGAAGGCGACTTCATTTCACTAAGCTCCATCATCTTGCTGCATTCTCAACACCAACCACCTGAAGATCAGGCGGCCACTCAACCTCCTCCATCCGGTACCTCTGATTACCAAATTCTCATGATGAACTCTAACCAACCCATTACCATTGACCTCAACCTTCATACCAACAAGCCTCCCACTATGTCTACCCCCAAGCCCCCTTCTTCAGGTTCCAAAGAGCCTCTTTCGACAACCAATGGTCCTTTACAGATCCCTCAGCCTAAGGCATAGGTTCATACCAAGATCCCCAAGGGACCATTACGTTGAAATGTTGCTTCTAGAAAAGTTGCCCATTCGTATAGTATAGTAGATGATTTGGCGCAATCTCCTGCTACCATATCAACATTGGAACTCCTCCAGTCATTCCCTTCACAAAAAAAAGCTCTACTAACTACCATGGGCACTGTGGATCCTTTAGATGATCATTTGATTGTCTTCGATGTTGACCGTTCAGAACATCCCCCCCTACCTACTTTCATCACCTTCCAAATCCCCATCAAGATCTCGAATGCCAAAGTCTCCCATTGTATCATTGAGGAAGGGGCATCCACCTGCATGATGTCCTATTTGGTTTGGAAGCAACTCGGATTGCCTAAGTTGGCCCCTTCCACTATCACCCTCTGAGCGTGGGATGGCCACTCTTTCCAGCCCATTGGAATGTTCTGCAATTGTCCTATTACTCTTGTGGGCAAGACTGTTTGCGTTGACGTAGAAGTCATTGATGCCCCCTTAGATTACAACATTCTATTGGGTCATAGCTACACCTATGTGATGTCTGTTGTACCATCTGCGGTTCACTGCAAGATTTCCTTTCCTCATAATGGAAATATAATCACCATTGACCAGTTGACATATTACGAACCGAAGTCTTGGACCTCCCTTGAGTCCATCATCTCTTCAGTGGCCAATAAGAAAATCTTCGAACCTTTGACCAGTGTCTCACCCGGAGTCTACAAAGGCTCCTCTCTGCTTTTCTCTTTCCTTTGTCTTCCTCCTCCTGTCTCTGATCCCATCTCGTCGAATGTTTTCATGATGCAATTGTCTCAGGCTTCCATCAATCGTCCTGCTTCCGCTAGTCATCATCCCTTCCCTCTACAACCTGCTCCTAGCACTTCGACTCAGCCTTCAGGACCCCCTCCTCCTAGCCCTTCATCTACAGCTGGTATCCATGAACCTCTCTACCCTCCCAGCACGATTCCTCATGGCCTTGACCATCTCAGAGCTATCCTGCTTGGCCATTACCCCTCCAGTCAGATACTGCTCCTAGCTCCCCCTCTTAGAGTGTTTTCGTTACCTGTTATGGCTAGCTTATCTCTTCCTAACTTGACCTTGGGGATCCCAGTCTAGTACATTGATCCCCCAGCCGCTACCCCACCTAGTTAGCCCAAACCTTATCTTGTTTTAACTGTGGTTCAACTGGTCCCCATGACCCCTCCCTCTACTACCGTGCCTCAGCCACCTCAATAGGAACCTCCTCTTGTTGCAACAGCTTCAGGTAAGGGGGGCAAAGCTCGCAAGAAGGCACCTAAAGACAAGGCTGCCCCAACTGACCCTGCTCCTTCTCAACCTCCAAAGCATACCCCCCCCCCTCGTGTGCTTTGTGTGTTTTTATCATTCATGCCACCCATCATTGTCCTAAGTTGCCTCGTATCAAGCCCATGGTTAATGTTGCGTTCCTAGAGTCTACGGTCCCTGAAGCCTCTGTTTCTTCCTTGATTGCAACCAAGAACCCTAAAACTATTCACACCAACCAACCTAATGCTTTGTGTGAACTCCATGGCCATTATACCCACCGTTTTCCCCACCTCACGCATTACTGCGCCTCTTTGGAGGTAGTTCAGGAGTACAAGATTGAACAAAACCAGTCCCCCTCTCCCGTCCTTGCGCAGTATGCTTCGGGCCAGCTTGAGGATTTACCCACTCCCATTGACATTCCCCCTCTCGATGGCAAGATGATGGAGCCTGCGGCCACCATCCTCTACCTATCATCATTTGTGAGATCCATGGTGGAAGCTCCCTCTGAGACTTCCCCTTCTGTTTCGCTCGACCTCCCTTCAGCGATCACCCTGGGCTCAATATCAGTGAATCCCTTATCTGCTTGTTCTCCTGTCACCCCCCATGATCATGTGCATGTGAACCTCTCTTCTCATGATGATGGGTCAGGTAGCTTCGCCGTTGTTGGTCTTCTAATTTTCACCTTTTTTTGACCATTTTTCCCTTTCCAAATCGTAATCATTTACCCTGTTTTACCTATCTTATGGGCCCTCATCCTGCACTAGTGCGAGAACGATCACACATTTTGCATTAACTTCATATTTTACATATTTTAACCTAACTTAGCATTTATTAATTATTTATTATGTGATTTTCTACTCGGAATAACTTTTGTAACTCATTGTTACCACCTATGTTATTTAATAGTTAAATTCTTATCTTGACCACTGATTTTTAGTGCAGAACAAATCTCGCACCAGGGCCAGCACCGCAAATTTTGGCAGCAAATCCGGATCTCTTTGATTGCTACCTACTTTTGTACCACCATATCTGAAGGCAGCCGAGTCCCAGTGATAACAGCAATTCAATCTGGAGTAGTGGAGATCGGACTTAGGAGGAACGAAGAGCTGGAGATAGCCACGACTCGTTTTCTTAGAACGTTTAATTTTGAAGGCCGAAAGCTTATTCTGCAACGATTATGTAATTTGTTGTAACAATTTCTACAATTGGCTATGTAATGGTTAAAATATCCTTTTGGCCTGCGGCCAAAAGGATATATATAAGGAGAAATGTAAATAGGACAAGTTTTTCAATGTTTGGATAGAATTGAATAGATCGGAGAATAGAACCAGTAAGGTGGTAACAAGCTTGTCTTTTGTTATCGCCCAAATCCGGGCTGAATATGTAATCACGCATGTATTTCCTTTGAGGATTTAATAAGAAGAGCTCTGCCTTATGCTTCATGGATTTTATCTCTTCATGCTTAAACAGTTGATGAATTGATTCAATACTGAGTAGTGTTTCCATTTGAAAGGGAGAAATGCTAGTTGGCTAGGGCCCAGCCAACCCAGCACGTTCTCCCTCCTTTCTGTTCTTGCAATTTATGTCTGCTAAGTGTGATTTAATTCACAGCATTTGAATTTCTGTTTGAGCGAAAGCAGATCTGCAATGTGAAGTAGTTAAATTTCCTTTTCTGCATCTGAATTTAAATTTTCTTTCTCTGCCTGGTTCGAACATGAGAAATTACCTGCACCAGTGCATGTTGGTGTGCTATTCAGTTTCTGCACGTTTGGTTTATTTTCTCTGCCTGGTGCAAGAGGGAGAATTTTTTCTGCACCAGTGCTGGATAGTGTGATGCAGCAAGTCCCTTTAAGTTACTTCTAACAACTTTCTTGATTTCAATTAGATTTTAATTAAAAATATTGTTTCCTTATTCTCTACAGATATTCATCTTTCTAATAAGCAATTTGGTTTCATAAACACTTGCAGTAATTAATCATTGACTTCAAGGACTAAAAGTTAAAGTAGAAGAAGCTCAGATCAGGTACAAGAACCAGTTTCTTGGTACCATATCTGAGTGCGGTGGACTTGAGGAAGTTCATGGCCTTTGCATGAAGAAAAAAAATTTTAGTACAGACATTATTTTACACCTTCTACATAGATCGTTGTTCCTGCACTAGTGCAAGATCGATTCTTGTGGGAAGGATATATTTATATGAGTAGGTTTGAAAGGGCCCATCTGTTGAAGACTGCTAAGGTGTCTTTTCTAAAGAAAACACATTCTCAGTAGATGATCAATATCCCGCTAGAGTAATTGCCTTGTTTTTATTTCTGAACCTCTCCTGCAAGTACATTTATTTTTGTTTTGGCCTCATATTGTTTTGATGGTTTGAGTTTCCTTTTTCTTTAAAGTTTGATTCTGTAATTTTTCCTTTAAAAAGTAGGAGTTGATATTAGAAATATTCATACCATCTCTGGCATTTCCTGTGCTTTGTCTCTAAGTTTACGAATCCCCCGGGTTGACAATTTAAGTGTTGAGGACTTTACTTAAGTATAATTCCTGCACCCAACAACTGCGTCATGTGGTCTCTCTCCCTCCTGTCACCCCATATTCTACTGTGATGATGACATTATGGAAGCAGTCACCACCCCTGACTTTATCTATCCCCCCTTACATCGAAACCATGCATTCGAACCACATACACCTTGTGGCCATTACATTGACACCAAATGTTTGGGTAAGGGGGCACCCATATTTTAGAGGCTAGGAGAAGAAATTCTCCACAACTCTCCCAGTGCATCTGGTCATGTCAACTCTAGTACCATCACTCTTCCCCATTTAGAAGAACCTCTAGAGTCCCATATCACTTCAGATCACTCTAGGGATGATACCCCTCATCATTCCTTCATCTTACATCAGCAACCCAGTTCCCTAGACATTGTTTTTGACCAACCTGTGGGTTTTCTAGGAGAGCACCAGCTCATTATCTCCAAATCCTCTCTTTGGGAGAGTGACACCATGTATGCCAACCCAGAAAATTAGTCCATTTGCTTCATATATGCAGTACCGAAAGATATTGGTAATCCTCCATTCCCTTTCTCGAACTGCATAACCATAACAAACACAAATGGCGCACCACATCATAAAAATGTGTTTATATTCCCCTTTTTCTAAATACATTTTGGCATGATCATAACATGCTTCGGGGCACCTATGCCTCTCAACCATAAAAAAATCCCAAATCTCAGCCAAAAACAGCACTGAAACCCCCTTTCTCTGACAGGTCGCACTTTTCAGGTCATTTCCTGGGACAAGTCACAATTTTCTGCCCAGTACTAGGTCACAGAATAGACCCCAAAAAAGTGAAACCTGGCATGTTCATGAGCTCTGTGTCCCTAAGTTGAAATTTTGATCCCCTTAATTGAAAGAGTACGGTTAGGCCTCTTACTTGCAACTGACAGATCTCAATTCCAACGGTCAGTTTGTCCACTACAATCACTGCAAGATTTAGGGCATTTTCTCCTCTCTACATTCACCACAGCTACACTTGCAAATGAGTGAATTTGGAGGGAAAATGCCTTCTTAAAAGAGAAACCCCGGATTTTTCTTTCGTCTGCTGCGGCCAAACCGTAGCTCAGTTTGACAAACCATCTGTACCATTGGAAAGCTCTCACCGAGCTCTAAAATGGGTATCCGTTAGTTTTTTGTGATTTTATACTTCACCTCGACACATTTTTTCCAAGAAGGGTCACTTCACCACTCCTAAAAATCAAATTTCTTCACCTTCAACACTTGTACTTAGGGCACCACCTTGCATCCATACTTTTCCATCCTCGTGTCAATTTTCGTCATGAGTAACCATCTTGTACTCATGTCTTTATGGTCTCCACCAGACCTTTTCTGTGTGGCAGCACCATCGAGTCGCCCTTGTTTAGAGAAACTGAGTTAAGTCATCATCACATCCATGGAATCTATCCCGAGTCCCTTTGTATCCTGCTATAGTCCTCCATCCTTCATTTCTTGGTTCCTCTCTCATGTCGTACATTGTGGTCTTCAATCCTACTATCCCCTATCCCCTTCGATATTGCGTCAGTTGTTTCCAGGTCATCCATGCCCTTCATGATCTAACAAGGGAAGTCGTCAGCCCGCTACTCAGTACCCCCCTGGTGTCAATCTGTCTATCGTTCTACTATTATCTCTCATGCCTTAGTAAAGGATCCCTTATTGCCTCACCTATGGCGGACCTCCTTCTGTCGACATCAACTCATTCATTCCAGAAGACAAGTCTAGAGGGCGGTGTACCTTGGTTCCAGCTTCCACTCTTGTTCAGTGCCTCATATCCGGCAAAGGGACTCCTTATTGCCCTTTGACTTAATTGTTTCTTAGCTCCATCTCCTTACGACATGATCGTGATCCATATACTTGATGGTTCAGTGATGCAGTAGATTGTACCAGTGATTCCCGGGTGTGTGTGTGATGCTTCAGACCTCATGAGGGGGTGGCCCTTCAGGTAGCCCCCCACATGCCCAGATGACCTCTTCATTACAACCTTCGATGTAGCTCGAGAGATTTGATGGTTTCGGCCTCAGCCGCTTGCAACACGTTTTAGTTTGCATGTATCATTCAGATTTTTAGAGCCCTCTCCTGTTTACAGGGCCTCTTTGGTTGTACTTATGTATCATGTACTCAGATATTATTGTATAAGTCTTAGCTGTTATCATAGGCACAGTATGTATGTGGGATCCATTATCATTTTTTTATCTGGCTCATGTTTATGCCAGCATTTACTATATAGTTCATTCCCTTGTTTACTAGACACATTATTCTTTGTACTTTGTCTCGGTGGGCATAGGTATGCCTCTCCCACCTCTTGAAGCACAGGTACTCACTCATAAAACAGATTTGTCACACCTGTAAGTCTCACCTCCTCAAGGTCTTATCCTTTAGCACTTTGGTTTACCTTATATTTCTCTCTCTCTCTGACTTCCCTTTCAGTGTCTAGTGATTTTGTTCTTACAACATACTTCGGTCATACGATTAGCTCCTAATGCTCGCACGCTGCGGGGCAATCTATTACACCAATTTTTGGTCATCTAACCTATTACTATTAGATGGACCAAAGTACACCATGTAAGACCAATTTTACCCTAAGTAAAATTGCTTTCACTATGAAAAATAACTTAGTAATCCATAATTTATTAAGTTGTTTATGGTCTAAACAGCAAACCCCATGAGGAAATATTGAATAAATCCACATTTGTTTGATTTTCCTCAATGAATAATTATTTAAATGGTAGTTTAATTAATATTCCTAGTCATATTTAACCCAAAACACGAAAATTAATTAGAAAAATCATTATTTATCTTATTATTTACTAGGAATAATTATTTAAACCTTATTTAAATAATATTCCTTGTTAAATTTGACTAAATCATTTATAAATAATTGAATAAATCATTATTTATTTAATTATTACTCAACCATATCCTTAAAATAATAAATAAATCATTTATTTATTTATTATTTACAAATAAAGGGATTTTACCAAATTCAAATTATTTTTCCCTCCAACAAATATAATAAAATATTCCATAAAAGTTGGATCTATATTTGGTTAATAATATTTTAATTATGCACCAATATCTAGACTAACTCAATATTTTGTTATAAATAGAAGGGTTTTTCCATTCACTCACTACCTTTTGTTGCCTAGAGATCACTCTGATCTATACTTTTGGTCTGACTTTGATCCTTCATCATTGTCATATTTTGCTACCATTTTTCTTCTGAGCTCCCTTTGAGTTTCATTATTTGTCTGGGTTTTCTACACCATCAAGAGAGAGAGATCTTAGATCTGAAGTGTTGAGGACTTACAAGAACCCATCCCATTTAGGGGGACTGGTAACATCTTTCTATGATCCCTTCCTAGGTGTCAAAAAATACAAAAATTCTTTAAAAATATTCTTGTCTTGTCTATTGGATGCATGGAGCAACTCTTGCTTTTATTTACTGCTTAATGTCTTTTACTGCATAGATCTAGATTTTGTAGCATTTATCTTGGTTAACTAACTACAGATCTAAAGAAATTGGCAGCCATCTTTGATGTTAAGGTTGTTCATTATGTACAGCTAAAGTGGAATTTTTCGTACGCTTGCGATTAGAATTCATCCTAACAGTGATCCCTGCAATTTTTCTCCCCATAAGCGAGATAATATCATTCCATACTTTGAAGGGATATCCACAACTACAATATCCATGACAATACTCTTAGCTGGGTATTGGACTAGAGTGACACACAAGTCTTTTATCAAGCCAAGACATTTTACTTTACTAGAATCAAAGGAGAAAAGATCTTTGTATGGTCTGGTGATATCTAGATTCAATATTTCCATGATAGCTTTTGGCATTAAGTTGTGGGATGCTCCTGAATCTAACATAGCATTGTGTAAAATATTATCATGAATACTCAAGATAATGTAGAATGGAGGGACGCCACCTTCTTGATGTTTACCATTTGTCTTAGTAATTCTGGATGGTCATCTTTAAGATTAACATAATCTTCTCCTTCATTTATGTTCATTGATTCAGTGATTTGGGCTTTGTATAAATCATGTTTTACCAACTCTGTTAAAGGAATTGGTATTTTCAATTTGGCTATTTCAGTTTGGATGTTGAATGGTATTCGTTTTTTTCCTAACTGAATGATTTCCTATTTACCAATTGTAGTTTTAGTATTCTTATCTTTTTTCTCAATAGTTGGTATTTCAGTCTGTGTTTCCACTATTTTACTTTCAATTATCTTGTCAGGAATAGTTTGAGTGGCAGTTGTAGTCTTGACAGCAGTTGAAGTTTCAGCATCAGCTGAAGCTTTAGCAGCAGCAGATGATTGAGGATCAGTAGGTGTGATGTCTATAATTTTTGGATTGGGTGTAATCTTTGGAGTGGAAGTTTTTTGAATCTCTCTAGGAAGAATTTGTAACACCTTGGACACAGGAGCTTCTATTGTTTTCTTGGTCTGAGTTTGGAAAGTTTTCTTAGTAAGGGCTTCTGCATTTTTGTTACTTCTAATATTATATTTTTTGTGAACTTCATTAATGGAAAAATCATAACCTTTTTTATAGTCAAAGGACTCCCCATATTCTAACTGTAATTGTTGTAGCATGTATAATTCTTGTTCTTCTTGGGTAAGAAAAATAGTATTATCATCATTTATTCCCATTAAGTTAACCTGTGTGTCCTGATCATCATCATTTTGTTGGGAACTCTCTGCATATTTTCCTTGGAAAGGTGGTCTAATCAACTGATCAAGTGTTGGTTCTCTTGATCTACCAGTGTTGGTATTCTTCCTAAAGTTGGGATTTCTAATTTGAGGACCTTGTTGTTGATTATCTCACTGTGGTTTCCTTTCCATATTTTCTAATCTATTCATTATTATTTCCATACTCTTTGCTAAACTATCTATCTTACTATCTGATGTGGATGGTTCATCCTTGATGGTAACTCTTCTTTCATTTCTCATCCTAGCTCGACACTAGCTGCATTACTTTGCAATTGTTCTAATGTTTTGGGGTTTCTTTCTCTCAACTGGTAAGACATATCAATATCAAAACCATCTGGAAATTTGATTAAATCTAGATCTGGTGGAGGTTTGATGTTTGTTGGAATAGCATTGTAAATACTATTAAACCTGGTACAATAGTCCTGAGCAGGTTCATTAGGAGCTCTTCTAATGTTTTCATATTCAGACAATATTTGTAAAGGTTTTTTCTTTCTTTCCCATATATTAGTAAATAATTGATGAAAATTAGCTAAATCAACTATATAATTGGCAGGCAAAGCTTTAAACCATTTCTTTACATCTTTGTCTAATGTTTGGGAAAAATTTCTTATTTGAAGATCAGATTCAGCATTTTCATGCAATTCAAAGTAATCAGTCATTTTATTAACATGTTGTTGTGCAATGTATTGACCAGTACCATCGAATTGAAAGATTTTACTTTGGTAATCCTGGGGCATGGCATGTAATTGAGCTGGTAGGACCAAAGGGGCATATCTAGCTGCCATGGCTAAGATTCTATCTTGGATAGGAGGTAAATTTGTGGTGCTTGGTGATGAGGTTGAAGTACTTGCAAATGAAGTTGGAAAACTAGACGTTGTACTTGGAAATGAGGTTGAAGTACTAGAAAATGTAGAAGAAGTGCTAAAATATGAACTTGAAGTGTTTGGAGATGAAAATAAAACTCTAGATTGGAGAGGAAGCTTGGGGATGAATGATTCTTTGGAATTAACTGTAGTGGAAATAATAGATGAGGTGGTACTAAATAAAGATGAATTTACAGACTATGAAGGAATGGTAGAAGGCTTAGGGGTATAAATAGATAAAGCACCTAATTCAACATAATGTTGAAAATAGGCTTCACCAATATCCTTAATCAAAGTTCCAGTCAAAGCATCAAGTTTATCAAAGTTTCTAGAGCTTGTTGATCTGAATCAAATGAAATAGTCTCCTTATTTGTTTCAACAAATTGAATGAAATTAGGATCTATTACGCTATCATAAATTGAATTTTCAGATTTAGTTCTAAACAAAGAGTGTTCAAATGATAAATCGAATTCAATATCTTGTAAGCTTGATAATTCTCTGGGGAGTGAATTTGCTTTGATTAATTGACTAGTATTCCCTAGACTTTCTACTTTTTTGGTTTTTCTTAAAATTCTGTCAGGATCATCAACAATTATAGCAGGTTGTGGATCAGGATGGGCCGTGGTATAGTATGTTCTTCTAGAAGAAAAAATATTAATTTTCAATGAAAAATCTTAACAACCATAAAACAAACTTAAGGTGAAAAGATGAGGAAAATTATTTCCTTTAAGGTTTATTTAAAATTAAGGACTAATTCCATAGTATGGTCACCAGTATGTTATCACTCCAATAATTCCTAGGGTTGTTATGTTTTTTTTGTTTAAAGAAATATTAGAGGTAACTATCAACCTACTTTTGAGATCAGGATCTATCCTTCCTAATGCTCAGAGAGGGCTCTCTCTTTATGATTTAACTTTGTTGTTTTTAGTTTATTTTAGGCTAGTTATGTAAGATTGATTGATTTTTATTTTGTCTTGGTGGTGTAATTACTGATTTATAGGGATAGATGTATGTCTATTTTCCATTGGGATATGGATTCAATGTATCAAGAAAACAGAGCAGAATCAAGTTCTAAAGGAAGTGTTTATAGGGCAAGGTAGCTGAGTAAATTCAGATCTTTTAGGCTAGATGGTGAAGTGGTTTTCAATCGGGATCAAGGAGTAGTTAAAGATTCCTCAAACCGGATAATGAAGGAGATGAAATAGGTCAATCGAAACTAAGGAGCAATGAAGAATTCCCTAATCTGGATATCAGAAGAAAGCATTAAAATGAATAACAGTTTATAACAGAGTGTACTTAAGCAATTTCCACAATAATATTCCTAGTATAACATTTAAATTGGAAAACATACAAGTTTATGTAAAACTTTAAGAAAATAACAATTTGAACAATTGAAAGATACTTCATTGAAGTGGCTCAACACATGAATCTTGTAATGCAATGCCTTTATTAATCAGTCCCGTTCGTTGACTTGAAAATGGTACAATAAACCCTCAGGTATGTGGATCAATTACAACTATATAAATGTTCAGGAATCCACACTCAATACTTTGAATTATGAAGTATTTATACGAAAACTAATACAAAATATACTAAATCTGATTTAGGAATTATTCAAGGAATACAAAATATCTTCATGCAAGAAGATAGAGACACCTATGTAAGTATTGCAAGTTGTCCCTCTTTTATTGATTTGTTTTTTTATCTCTCTAATTGTTGCTTTACGTTGGCTGCATCTTTATATGTTGAGTATCCTTTACGCTTCCTTGTCATCTGATTCTCTTTTAACTCTGTTTTGACCTTTAAACTGCCTTTCACTTTAAACTCTGTGACTGCTTTATTTCTCTTTAACTTGCATGCTTTGTTTTAACCTTGAATTCTCTTTTACCTGTTTTACTTTTACTATCACATTAAATCATATAATTTCTCAAAAGCCTCTTCATCTGGTAATTTGATTTTTACCATTCTTCTGTAAATTTCATCAGCCTCTGTGTATTTTACATAAGTAGGCTTGTTTATAAAGAGATGATTTACCTCATGCTGGAGGTAAAAGAGATTTTCAAAAGTTTGATAGAGTGCTTTTCCTGTAGGCATTCCTTTCATGCAGGAATTCTTGGACTGTTCTTTGGCCACTTCTCTGATCTTCTTTTCAGATTCTTCATGCTTCATTAATATTTCATTGATCACCAAAGGGTTAGGTAGAACTTTCTATCTCAAAACATCAAATTTGACCATGAATCTAGTTATTGCTAACTCCATAGTCTAACACTTATCTTCAAGTTGTGTCTTCAAGTTTCTCTTGGAAATTACCTTTCTTACTTCTAGGATTGTTTCAGTTCTGTCACTTATGCCAATTTCTTCTAATTCTTGTTTGTTCTTGGAATTAAGAAACTTTATTATTTCAGTGGCCTCTTCTGGTTTCTTCCCAAGTTCCTCTTTTACTTTCTGGATAGCTTCACTTGCTTCCTTGATAAAACCCTTCTGCTCAAAGATAACTTGGATAGATGGAAAAATATCATTAACAGAGTTAATTATATTGGCCCACAGTTGTTGCTTTGCTTGGGCAAGTGGTTCTTTTAGTGTTAATTCTTTCTCTAAATTTTGTACTCTGTCATTCAATCTGTTTGACTTTTTTGTTTCATTCTTATGCATGATTTGTAT
This sequence comes from Pinus albicaulis, assembly GCA_034641835.2. Taxonomy (NCBI): domain Eukaryota; kingdom Viridiplantae; phylum Streptophyta; class Pinopsida; order Pinales; family Pinaceae; genus Pinus; species Pinus albicaulis. The sequence goes on from JAXQQM020059661.1 coordinate 240,453, forward strand.
CAACTTCTTTTCATCCTCTAGACTTTTTATTTGTTCTTGAATTCTATTTATTTCAGTAGTCTGTATTGACATGTCCTGCATGGCTTTGATCAATTTATCTGCTTCATCACTGGGATGAGATGTTGTTGTTGTTGAATCTGTTGCCAGTGTTGCTGAAGTTTAAATTGTTGTAGCTACTGGAACTATTGTTGCCACTAGAGTTGATGAAGTAGATGGAACTCCTGTAGTAACTGTAGGAATAGCAGTGACAGGGATTGCTTCCATGCTGGCCTTTTTCTCCTACACCAATTTATCCATTTCATTCTCCATCTCTTTCAATTGAGTTGTCAACTGAATGATGAGATTCATCATTTCATATTTTTGGCCTTCATTCTCTAAAACTTATTTTTCTTTTGGATGTTCAGTGGGAGGTAATTTCAGCTGCTTCTTCAATGCAGCAATGTCTGCATTCTTTCTCTTGATTAGCTCTTCTGCTACTTTGATGTTCTTGGGATCATAACCAACCTCCATGACCAATTATTCAAGTGATTTGACTTTTTTGTCCTTAGCTTGTGAAGATGCCTTCTCTAGCTTTAACTGTCCTTTGATGTGCTCAAGAGAATTCTGTAGCTTTTTTACAGTCATAGCTTTATTGGTCATAGTAGAATATAGCATTTCTCCAGCTTTCTTATGAAATTCAATTTGTTCTATAGGATGAATATCTTTAGCCATGACTTCAAATGTTGTTTTCCTGTAATATATTGATGACTTTGGATACTTCACTGTGGGCTGCAAAAAGGTCATTTGCATTTTCTTGGTCTTGTAATCAAATGTTGAAAGTAACCTGTTTTGGTCACTAGGTGTCTGTTTCCAATATTGTGCATAAGTGAGAGCTTCCAATGCTTCATTTCTCAATATGATTTCTTTATACCTTTCCATTATATCCTTTTCTTTATTCACTGGTTTTCTTGATGAAGACACCTCAACACTATGTTGTTTCTTAATGATATGAGTATTAGAGGTTGAAGGCTGATGAGTTTCCTCTGAAACTGTTGGAGGTGCATTTTCTTTAACCACTCTATCTGTATCTATTATTTCAATTTTATCAAATGTGTCCACTATTTCATCTTGTTCAATTACTCGATTTAGCTTGGGCTTCTTCCTGTACATTACATTGAATTTAGTTTCAGTAGTGGTTTGAGCTTAATATGATCCTTCTTCTCTTACTCTCTTGGAGTTCCTATCTTGTGGGGTTGGAGTTTGAAAGATGGAACTAGTATCACCTTGCTTCTTTGCCTCTTGAAAAGTATTCTCCAACCACTCTGACTGGTTGGAGTACTTTTCAATCTCTGGTTTAGACTCATGGACAAAAGGAGTTAATTTAAATTTGACTCTTAGTTTGTTGATAACTCCCAAACGATCATACTGCCATTTGAAACTCTCGCTGAACTTGAATTCCTGTAAACACTTTTTTTCTTGTTGACCAGCACTTCTATTATTGCAAATGAAAGGACCAAGCTGGTTCTTGATTTTAAACTGAGTTTTCTTCTTTGCTGACAGAAAATTAACCTCATTTGAGTTTAGGATATGCCTTATATATTCTAGTGCAAATAACCTCATTGGGAGGTATTTGGGCAGCTTGTATGGAGTGATTTGACATCCATACACCCTAATTTCAGTGTGGTTCTAGTACAAATACCAGTCTCTTGTTCTATTGTGTTCAGACAATTGCAATACTTTCTTTATTTCTTCATTGATCCTAAGTTCACTGCTACTGCTTAGCATATTGACAATTGGATGAATAAATGAATCAATGAAGTCCTTGTAGGTGAACTCTATGGAATATTTCCTAATTAAGGAAGTATATAAGACTACAGATTGGGGGTTACCCTCTGTGTCTAGTTTTTGAAGGCTATATGCAAACCTTTCTGCATATTGGAAGTATAGGAACAAATGAAACAACACTGAAGAATACTTAAAGACTCCTTCCTCTGGTAACTTAACTAATTTCTCATGGATGGCATCTTATAAGTATTGAGCTAAGTTAAATGTGAAAGATGGATATTTTCCTGGGAAAATAATAGACAGAAAACCTAATATTGAAGCATCTACATACTCATCTGTAAAGTATCCTAGAATACAAGACAGCATTGTGACAATCTGTCTTATTCTTTCTGAGAAAATTGAGGTTGAATAAGGAGGGTTAATCTTTGGGGTTTCAACTGATGAAGGAAAGAAGGTTTGGAAGTTTTGAAACCTCTTTGGAAAGTCAAGTTTTAGGTATAATTTAGTGAGGATTTCAATTGACAGAGGGGCTTCATCAGGCTTGGGTTGGATTTGCAACATTTGGTTTATTGATTCTGCAGTAATGGTGAACAAACTCTCTTTGTTGGGGGTTACTAGGGCTCTTTCATTGGGAAAATAATTTATTTGATAGAGCCTGATGATTTCTTGGAATTGGAAAGTTTGTGGGAGGATGTACTTCGGTAAATTTGATTCCCAAAGGAAAATATCATCAGCCTGGTCCATGGATTTATCATGGCTCCAGCAGTGGATGTCTAAGAGGTTGAAATCAGTGACTGTGTCACTGATTTTGAAATATTTTTCTGCAAGGGGGGTATGTTCAACATCAACAATAGGAGGTTGCAAGGGATTAAGAGTCACAAATTAGTTTATAAAGGAATCTAGTAATAGATATATAAATCTCCAAAATTAATTAATTGATTAATTAATTTGTTTTTAGAATTTTTTGGTCGGCCTCCCTACATCTTTGTGCCTTTCATCGTCCCTCTCTCTCATATTTATACATGACTCGTGAGATCAGTCTTACTCATGGATCTTTTCCTGAAGATGAACCACTGTTAGTATGAATCTTAATTCCAAGATTACGAAAAAAGACCACTTTAGCTGTGAATAAAAAAATAGCCCTAACAGCAAAGATGGCTGCCAATATCCTCAAATCTGTAGTAAGGTGATCAAGATAAATGCTGAAAAATCTAGATCTATGCATTAGAAGACATTAAGCAGTAGAAAAAAAAAAAATTACTCCATGCATCCAATAGACAAGACAAGAATATGTTGAATGAATTTTGTATTAATGGCACCTGGGAGGAAAACACAAGAGGGTGTTCCATGTTCTCCTCAATGGGATGAATTCTTGTAAGTCCTTAGCACTTTAGATCTAAAATTCCTCTCTCTTGATGGTGTAGAAAACCCAAACAAAAATGGTAGCAAAATATTACTATGATGGTGGATCAATAGTCAAACCAAAAGTATAGATCCAAAGTGATCTTTAGGCAACAAAAGGTCATAAATGAATGGGAAAACCCTTCTATTTATAACAAAATATTGAGTTAGTCTAGATGTTGGTGCATAATTAAAATATTATTAACCAAATCAAGATCCAACTTTTATGGAATATTTTATTATATTTGTTGGAGGGAAAAGGAATTTGACTTGGGTCAAACCCCTTTATTTGTAAATAATAAATAAATAAATGATTTATTTATCATTTTAAGGATGTGGTTGAGTAATAATCAAATAAATAATGATTTATTTAATTATTTAAGGTAAGATTTAATATATTCAAATGTTAGTTGTTACTAGTAATGGTATTTTAAATAATTATTCTTATGGGAAATACAAGATAAATAGTATGATTTATATAATTAATTCTGCATTTTGTTGTAATATAACCGTGAAATATAAATAAATGGTTGTTTAACTAATTTATTCTTGACGAGAATCAAACAAATGGATTTATTATTTAATATTTTCCTGCTGGGCTTCTGACAGGGACTATAAACAACTTAATAAAGGTAAATATATGTATTTATAGCAAAAAGCAATTTACTTAGGGTAAAATTATTCATATAGTGTAATTATAGTCCATCCAATACAGGTTGGGACAGACCTAAAAATGGTAACAACCACTATACTGAATGAAACATCGAATTTACAAAGAATAGATGCAATTGATCTGGAAAATATCCTTACACAATACACTAATCGCATAAGCCTCAAATATATAACCATAATTACATTTACATCATTGATTTACATAGGTAAAATCTCCATTTTCCTAGTGAAACTGAGAAAAAGTGAGAAAATTGAGAAATATCAGCAAACTAAGAAAATGTGTCAAAAGTTCAGTGCCACTTCTCTAAGTGCAGCGCCAACTTCAGCTCCATTTTTTAGGGGGTTCCAGGTGTCCAATTAAGCTCATGATAGCTCATTGGAAATATTTTCTAGTCTAGTTTCAAGATCTATGATTTTTTTCCAAAATGGTGCTGATTTGACCCTCCAAAAACTGATTCTCCCAAGACTAGTCAAAAGTGCAGCGCCAACCTCCAAAACAGGGCAGAAAGGTCATGTTTTGAGTGTTTATTGACCTTTTGACTACCTCTTTGACCCAAAAAATCTTAGGAAAGCTTTTATCCTGAATAAAAATTTCCTTCTGAATGTAATGGTACCTTCATTTTGTCCATTGGAGGTCCCTAGGGCGCTGCGCTTTTGCTAGTGCCACTGTGCAAAATTGCCAAAAACTCAAAAATTTCCAAAATTTTCAAAAATTGCTCAAAATTCTCCAAATTTTCTTCTCTGGGATGATGATGAGGTGTAATAGGCAATGAGTGATGCCTCAGAAAGAATATAAAGCTTTTCCCCTTCATTTTCTTGGTTAGTGTTTCAAGACTTGATTTGGCCTTTTTGAGCTTTAAGCTTGCAGTTTGGTTTTTCTTGAAGTAGTGTTTGGCCCTCTTGCTCAATATGTCATTGTCCTTTTTTTCCTTCTCCGGGAGCTTCTCAAGATGTTGTTTGGCCTTGTCAAGCCATTTCTCCTGGTTCTCATTGACAATGATAGCAAACTTTTCATTCAAAGTGAGCTCATTAGCAAGCTCAGACTCCTTTTGCCTCTCTAGTTCTAGAGCTCTTTTCAACCCTCTAGTCCTAGGTCTTCATCCTGGCGCTTGTTATTTTGCCTCATTGGTTTCACCATACCTTTCATAGGCCTCATCAAGCAGGGCCTTTGCCTTTTTTTCTTCTCTTTTTTCCTTGAGAAGCTGAATCTTATGATGGCCTGCTTGGCCTTGAGTTGTTCATTTTCTTGCTTATAAAATACAATGAAAAAAATTAGATCTCTCTAAGTTGGTCTGAAGCTCCCTGATTTGGGCATCCTTTTTCTTGATAATTAATTTGGAGGCCTCATCATCATGATCCTCATATAAATCAACAAGGTCAACATCAATCTCTGTCTCATGGAGGTGATCCTTCTCATGAATGGTTTCATCATGTACACCTTCCTCTGCCATCTTTTGTTTTCCCTTATGTACCTGCTTTTTTGGTGAAGAAGGCAAGTCCCCTCCCACAATTTGTGGGGAAACACATGCCTATTCCCTCTCTGATATTCCTTTGACAACATACTGATTTCAGCCTCTTTATGCTTTCTGACCTCAACTCTTGTAGGTGATTCATCCTACTCATAAAATGGTGATGATGGTGGTGATGATGATGGAGTAGGTGAAGTGGAGTGAGGTGGAGTGGAGTGATGTGGAGGCATAAATATAGCTGGGTGAGATGAATAAGGTATATCTTCAGCATGTGGAGCTTGTGGAGCTTCTCTGAAATGACTTAATTAGTTTTACTCTGATAAGTGTCTTTCAGTTTTAAAAACATGTGCATAATTAGTTCATTATTTTTCATAAGGTTTATGGATTTTTTCCATGATTTGTAGATTATATTTAGTGAATTATAAGCATAAAAAAATCATAAATAACACTGAACAACAGTGTAAAATAGAGAAACAAGTCACCACATGAAATTTACACAGCAGGCATGATGAAGCAGTTCACCCCTCCTGGGCTACATCTGTTGGTCTAGCTCCCAATGGCTTGTCCATCTTTCATTATGCTCAAAATTTTTCTATTACATGTAGTTAGAGCGCTATAATGGTTGTTTTCTCTATACCAATGGCTCCAAAATGCTCCAATTAGTCAAAAATGACTCTTCATTCACTCAGAATGGTTGAAAATTGGGCCTCCTACCCTTTTTCCTAGTATCCCCTAGGAAAACTCCACTAAAAGTGGATAAATCCAGTTAACTGGAGTTAAAAATGACATACCCACCAGTTTAGATGTGCCCATAAACTTACCGCCAAAACTAACTGCGCATTTTAATGTTGTTTTTGGGTGGTCGCCACATGCACACCCCCAAACAGCGGGTTACATAAACGTCGAGCGGAACTCACAGTAGGAGACTGTGAATAACACTGAAATCGCGGGTTGTTGTGGATTTTTTACGCTAACTATGCAGTGGATGCAATGTTTAAATGCTGCCATGTGACAATACTCTGAGGACCTCTAGCAGGTTGGGACCGCCGACGGTTCCCAACCCCCGAATGCATTTGAAATAAACATTAAATATAACTCGCCACCATAAGATGTTAAGAAACATGGCATAGAGTAGTTGGTAAGCCATGCGCATGCCCAATGGGAGGTCTGGGGGTCGATTCCTGCAAACCCTCACAAAAATTTTAATGTGCAGTTGCAGGGCCACATGGCGGCCTCGGGGTTGGCCACATTGCAGCTTCTCATTGGACCCTCCAAACCGTACTACCAATAAAATTGTGACACTTTTCAAACCACGATTGGCCCAGTGGAAAGGAATATTTCAAGGAATATTCCTTTTTTGCTGACTGTACATTCCACTTTGCTGACTGTGCATCCCAGTCAAACCTAGTCAAACTGTCATGATTTTACCTGTTTGGCATTTCGATCAGAACGCAATATCTTCCTCATATAACCATACTAGTTTCAACCCAATCCTATAACTTTGAATTTTGAGAAAAAAATTATGAACTCCTGATCATTCCTCCCCATTGGGAAGCTTTTGGACCTCAGAATAATTGATTAAATTTTTAGTAGATGAGGGTATGGCTCCCTCACCTTTCCAACCTCCATCCATTTTTCCTTGCTTGGTTTAGTGCCTTTGAGCCCAACTCGAAGGTATTCAACACTTCCCCTCTTTGATGCTCTTGTCCTCCTGTCAAGAATTGTATCTTCTTTGAGCTCATCCAGAAATTATAGCGACAAATCTTCAATAAAAGGTAGTTGAACATCACTTCCTTGATCATCGATCAAAGGTCGCTCATACAAGCGTAAGTTTTCAACATTAATAACTAAATACATTTGCATGTAAGAAGGAAAGTCAAGTTGAAATCAATTATTGCCAACTTTATTTATGATCTTGAAAGGACCATAGCGAATGGGTTTGAACTTCTTACCTTCCCCTTGCATCCTTTCTTTGCTAATGTGCAACCATACCTCATCTCCTTCTTGAAACTTGTGATCAACCCGGTGTTTATCATGCCTCTCTTTGTATTTGATTTGACTTTTCTCAAGTTGTTCTTGAACTTGTTGATGTATAATCTGAATTTTCTCAATGAACTTTCAAGCCTTATCAATGTCATTATGGCCATTAATTGCAACATCCTTACAAAATATGAATTCTAATGGCGATTTTCGCAAATACCCAAAGCATACGTCAAAAGGTGAGGTTTGTGTTGAAGAGTGCTTTGCCCAGTTGTAAGCATTTTGAATGTAATGCAATTTTTCATCCCACAACTTAGGATGTTTGCTGCAATATCCTCTCAATAGATGCACAATTACTTTTTTCACCACCTCTGTTTGTCCATTTGTTTGTGGATGAAAAGTGGTACTCTTTTTCAACTTTATGTCCATAATTCTCCATAGATTTGATCAAAAATTCCCAATGAACCTGGAATCCCTGTCACTAACAATAGAAGTGGGCAATCCAAAATGAACCCAAACATTTTGAAAATAAAGTTTAGCAGTTTGTTCAGCAGTAATGGTTTTCTTACATGGAAAAAGTATGCACATTTTACTGAATCTATCCACAACTACATAAAGATAATCATGTTTCTTTCTTGACATAGGTAGACCTCCAACAAAGTCCATGGAGACACTATCCCATGCCCTTGATGGTACCTGTAGTGGCGTATACAATCCAAGCTTCCTTTTACTAGCTTACTTGTTGCACACATAGACAACCTCTTATAAAATGTGACACACTATCATGCGAGGCCAATAACAATGCCTATGTAGATGTGCCATTGTTTTGCTTACCCCAAAGTGTCTAGCAATAAGAGAAGAATGAGCTTCTCCCATGACACTTAGCCTCTCTCCTTGTGGAATACATAGCTTGCCCAAATGAAACATCAAATTTTTATGCATGTGATAATATTTTTCTTCAACTTGATTCGCTTCACTCAAACTAGCATACACATCTTGGAAATCAATGTCATGTGCATATTGTTCTATGTAACTCTCATGTACAACAGAATAATTTTTTAGTAAAGTAGAAGCACTAATGATTGGTCTTGAAAGCATATCTGCAACTTTATTTAATATACCTTTCTTGTACCTTATAACCAAGTGAAATTTTTGAAGAAATCCCATCCACCTGAAATGTCTTGATTGCTGCAATCTTGTTTGCGACTGCAAGTACTGTAATGGTTGGTGATCGGTATGTACAATAGTCTCTTTACCCATAAAATAGTGTTTCCACTTCTTGACACTCTGTACCAATGCATATAGTTCTTTGTCATATGTAGGATAATTAGTCACAACATCATTAAAGGTTTTTGAATGAGAGGCGATAGGCTTACCATGCTGCAAAAGTACTGCACCCATGGCATAGTCACTAGCATCAGTTTGTATCTCGAATGGATGTCTCAAATTTGGTAATGCAAGGACTGGAGCTGAACTGATCTTGTCTTTTAAAGCTTCAAAATATTTATTTATTTTTCCTCCCCATTGGAAGCCTTTCTTCACACTTGTCACTGCATCCATAGGAGATGCGATGGAAGAAAAGTTAGCAATAAACTTCCTCCAATATTGAGCTGCACCTAAGAAACTTCTTACCTCGGTAACTATTTTGGGTGTGGGCCAATTCACAATGGCCTCCACTTTAGAAGGATCAATCCTCAATTTTCCTTCTCCTACAATATGTCCCAAATAGACCAAAGAATTCTTTCCAAACTCACACTTTGACGTCTTAAGAAACAATATCTCCTTCTTCAAAATATCAACCACTCTATTCACATGCAAGACATGATATTCTCTTGTTTTGCGGAAAATTAAATTTCATCTAAGTATAAAATAGCAATGTCATTAAGAAATGGTCACAAAAAATTATCCATAACTCGCATGAAAGTTTATGGTCCAATACATAAACCATAAGGCATAACTAGCCACTCAAAGAGTCCTTGTTTGGTTTTGAATGCAGTTTTCCATATATCACTTTCTGCAATTCTTACTTGATGATATCCACTTCGTAAATCTAACATAGTGAAAAGCTTTTCTTCTTTCAGATGATCAAGAAAATCATCTATTCTTGGGAGTGGGTAGCAATTTTTTACCGTAATCTTGTTCAAAGCTCGAAAATCTACACACATGCGCCAAGTCCCATATTTCTTTGGTATCAAGACTATGGGTGAACCACATGGCGAGGTGATTGTCCTTATGATTCCTTTATCCAACATCTCTTTGATTTGCCTCTTTATTTAAGCACTCTCCATTATCGACATGCGATAGAAACCGATGTTTGGAAGAGGAAAATCCTACTGGAACTGAATCTCATGTTGAATTTCCATTTTTGGAGGCAATCATGTTGCCTCCTGAAACATCTCATGATGTCCATTAACCACATCATATATGTAATATCCCTTTTTCAGGAATATCAAGATTCTATTTCAGAGATGGACTGCAGAGGAATTTATTGGATATGTCACCTTTCAAATAAAGGATGAGATCCAGAGGCTACCTGGCCAACTGCAGACTCTGTCTATAGAACTTGGAATAATTCCCTTTTTAGGAATTTCAACAAGGTGCTCAAGGAAAACGTTGTAAAATTAAAACTGTTCAAAAATAACGCAAATCAGGACTTGGTTCCTCTTTTTTATGATGTATGTGACTTATATATGTAATTTCATCAAAAAAAAATCAGTTTAAGCACATTAAACAGATCTCCCAAAAAGTAGACTAGCTAAAAAGCACCCAAAGGGGAAGGCTGCAGTCAAATGCAAGCACTGCTTCAGGAATTGCGCAGTTTTAGCTAATGTTCAGTGGAGATCAGCAAGGAGACTGATATTTCAGTAATACAGCAGGAAATAAACATTATGATAAATCCCTTTCATTATACAGTAGGAAGCATAAGCCAATACAACAATAAATCTTCAGAAAAGAGAGCAGGAGCACATATACATTTGCAGAAATGCTTCAGCAGCATTATTTTTCATGAGGTTCAGCAGCTGGAAGTTACAACTTATATCTAATGAGGATATATGGACAAAATATCAGATCTATATCAGATCTGGAAACTCTATATTTTTCTCTACAAGATCCACTTGGAATTTTGACAAAAGCATGCATGAATAAGAGTAGATCTAAGAAACAAGTTGCAGATCTAGAAACTGCTGCAGTAAATTTCTGAATATAAATTTGATTACAATGGATCATATCTGAACAGAACATATATCAGCAAGCCAATCCATGGATCACCAAGTGGAAGGCAAAGCCAGCACAAGAGATCTCTGATCTAAACTATGAGCAAGACACCCTGCAAACCCTCATACATAAATAACACAGTTTACTCAGTGAGATAGCGTTGTAGCTCAAAAGACACAGAAAACTACTGAATAATTGTATATCTGAAGTACAAGAAATGATACACTCTTCCAGGAGGTCAAAGGACCCACTCCATGGAGAGAGGCTCTCAAAATACACTAGATCTCTGCAGATCTAGATCACCACTTGCTGCAGCTTGCAGAGACAGCAAATCCCTCAATGGAACAGTGCTGCCAATGTAACTAGGAGCTTGGCCTCAAGCATAATAATGGTTCAATTCAGCAAACTTTCCTCCTTGAATCATCAAAGGAAGAGGTGAAACTCCTACATAGGAATTCCAGATACAATCATCCACTCAACAGCAGAGAAAGGTACTTGTCTAAGCAGACAAATACTCAGAAATATGATCTATCAACAACCTTCTCTTGCAGCCCTCCTTCTCCTTTTATAAGATGAGAAAGCTCTTGCGAACCCTAAACCATCTTGATGAGTTAGCCCTTTTCACATTAGAGGCTCCCTTCTAGAACTGTGTTGTCACTTTTGGAGATGCAATGAACCTAGACAGCGTTGCTGATTTGGTCAAGGTTGACCTAGTCTTTAGCTCAAAACCTCTTTCACACCTGCAAGTGATTATTTACATAGCCCTGATTTGTCTTTGTTCACATGAGCGTTGATTTATTCAGGTTTTTTAGGAGTTTTACATGTCCTCCTTTATTCATTTATTCATGAAGCATAAATTTAAAAAAAATTGAATGTTCCTTTTAGCTAAGGCTAAGTGGGAACATTACAGTCCTACCCTCCAAAATGTTGCTTGTCCTCAAGCAACTAACAGGGAAAGAGCTGTAGTTCTTCTCCTTCTCCATTGATGGCACCATCAAGGATCAAGTTTTCATCATGGACCATGTTCTCATCAAACCAATACATTAGAAATTTCTCCTCCAATGCTAACATGATAGGTGCATAGTCTATCCCTTCAGGAGTGTAAAACTCAACAGAAATAAACGTGGGTGAAGCAATGTCACATCTAAAACATGTATCATGAAGTACAGGATAAAGTTCCATCCCATGAGATACATATACACTGCCCATTTTTTTCCCATACAAACCCATAAACAATACCAATATATCATCTATGTAAGGAAGCAAAATCACATATATGCAAACTGAAATGTGCACTTGAGGAGGTGGGTCACAATCCCATATAAGATACCAATGCAATGCACTCCTTGTCTTGAGTAAATTTGAGTGTGGCAAGTGGTATTCCCACCACATCTTTTCTGCATGGGTCACTTTTACATGGCTGAAAGTGATACCCAAGTTAGGTGCTTTTGGGAAGCACCCATCATGATAGATAATCTCCCCTTGCACCTCAAGGGACTGGCCAGATTTGGAATTTTTATTAGCCTCATCAATGCCATGAGATCTGCATGTAATATCACTCCTTGTAGGAGCCATGGCCTGCATACATATGGTAAGAGAATGTGTCAAATAAGAAAAATAAACATGCTCCATAAGATCATATTCTTTACCATTCAAGTCTCCCACACACATGGAGTAAGGCATGGGCATTTCTCCTCTTTTAAGAGAAGGAAGAGATGGCTGAAATGTCTCCTGCATAGGATCCTTTGGCTTCCCCATATCCTCATAACTATTGCACTCTTGTAAGTGATACTGTAGTTCCTCCCAATCATAGTGCTGATGTAGTTCTTCCTTCATACCCTCCCAATCAAAACTCCTCATGATTAGGGAGTAGATCTTTGTTGATTGCATATAGTTGGAAAGGAACTCTTTGTGTGCTCTTTGTAGTATCTCTTGCTTAAGCTTGAAGGCTTGAGACAAGAATACTTTACCAAGATGATAAATGACCCCTTCATGGACCAAATAGCCTCCTCCTTGCTTCATTCCATCTAATATCATCCCAGTGTGCAGATATTTGGAGTACTCCACAAGGATTTGAGACCTCCAATATGGATCTACACAGCTCAATAAGGATAGTGTTGCTGATGCATCTATGGTGGTGCTTGCCTTGTTGCTGATTGTTTCTTTGGAAATACACATGCCAAAATTATTTGTGGGAAGGTTGATCCTCCCCTTTGCTTCCTCCCACAGCATTGTGGCTTTCTCTTCCATTGCTCCAGCACTTTGTGAGGCTTCCCCCACATGATTAGAATCCAATGGCATTCCAAGTGGCTTTCCATGAGGTATGAATGTTCCTTGCAACATTCTCATAAACATGAGAGAAGGAACTGTGAGGTCCCTTCCCCCACTATGCAATTCCATCTCTGTTGTTTGAGTGGAAACATCAGGTGAAGGGTAGGTGTGCATTCCTTGAATCATTTTTTGTTTCCCACTCTTCAAGTCCACCACTCCATCTGCAAGGCCTTCCAATCAATGGTGACTTTTCCCAAGGTAATCAACCACTGGACACCCAAGATGATGTTGGTGTCTGGTATGTCAACTACAAAGAAATGGTCCACCAAGGTGTAGGTTCCCATAGTCACAAAAAGTGATGGAACATACTGCATGCACTGCATAGTTCTATCTCCCGGAACCAAAACAGAGAACCCATCAAAAGAGTCAGTGGGGATCCCTCTCCTCTGCACAAGGTGAGCATCAATAAAGTTGTGGGTTGCCCCACTGTCAATCAAAATAGACACTCTTTGGTTCATGACTGAACCTTGCACCCTTTAGGTCAAATATTTGGGCACTCCTCTCAAAGAAGCAAGAGTCCCACTTGTTGGAGCTTCACCTCTGGATGGTGATTGATCTTCCTCCTCATCATCACCAGCACTGTGACCCCTCCTAGGTCCTTCATTCACATCCTCATCCTCCAAGTCTTAAAATACTTTTATATAGTGTGCCCTCCTAGCAGCACATCTATGTCCCGGCACCCATGGCTCTTAACAAGTGAAACACAATCTCTTTTTCCTCAACTCCATCTGGAGATCAAGATCAAGAGGCTTCTTCAGTGAGCTCTCCTTGGGTGGAGTAGCTTTCCCTTCCTTCCCCTTAGAAGAATGAGGGGCTTTGCTTTGGAAATTTTCCTTTGCCCTTGGCAAGGCATCTTGGATATATCTAGCTCTCTCAATGGCATCATGCAAAGTGATGGGCTTGGTAGACTTAACCAACCCATGCAAGGGTTCCTCCAGGCCATCAATGAACATATAGAATCTCCTTGCTACGGACAGATCAGGGACCATCACTGACAATCTCGGTAATTCTGAGGTATAGGCCTCTGCATCTCCTGTCTGCTTCAACTTTACCAAGCTTATAAAAGGGGCCTCCGGATCTTTCGGATCAAATCTCTCAACTAGTCTCCTAGTGAACAGCATATGTGGACACATTTTTGTGTCCCAATGTAGATCGTCCATGAAACCACCAGTTGTGGGCTTCTCCCTCAAAATGCAGTGCAGCAATATTGATGACTTCTACTTCGGGCACTTTATTCAACTGGAAATAGATGTCCAACTTTTCCACCCATGCTTTGGCAGAACAACGGGATGTTCCATCCAACTTGGGGAAAAAGAACCTGCCCATATTATGGTGTCTCCCCTGGAAGAAACCACCATCTCTGTACTGCTACCATGGCCTCCTTCGGTCCTTAAGATGGAAAAAGTCTTGGAAGCTCAAGTTATCCTTGAACCTCTGACTTTGTGATTCATATTCTACAAAGTACCCTTCTAGGGAGGTTGGCTCTTGCAGTCCTTCATTCTCTACAGCCAAGAAGGTAGGCATTGTAGAGCGTTGTGAGGCCTGAGGAGCTTGTGGCAAGCTCATAGGTTGACCAGTCCCAAATTGAGACATATCAGAACTTTCTCCTTGATGGAATATCCCAAGGGATTCCCTCATTCTATCCATCCTCATCTCCTTTATCTCCTTGGAAAAATATTGCATAGCCTCCAAGAGAGTTTTTCAAACTCCTCTGCTTCCTTATCTTTATCATTCACAGATTCAGGGGCTTTCCCCTTGTCTTGACCCTTGTCAAGGTCAACAGTAGTATAGTCATAATTTTTATGACTTCTATTCTGATATATCTTCTCCCTCTCAGAAAGAGGATCTTCATCTTCGGAATGCAGCATGACTGGTGCTCCAATGCTAGCACAAGTTGTGCCAAGAGTGGTGCTCTGATACCACTGTAATATCCCTTTTTCAGGAATATCAATATTCTATTTCAGAGATGGAATCCAGAGGAATTTACTGGATATTTCACCTTTCAATGAAAGTATTAGATCCAGAGGCTACCTGGCCAACTACAAACTTTTTCTATAGAACTTGGAATAATTCCCTTTTCAGGAATTTCAACAAGGTGCTCAAGGAAAACGTTGTAAAAGTAAAGTTGTGAAAAAATAACGCAGATCAGGAATTGGTTCCTCTTTTTTATGCTGTATGTGACTTATATATGGAATTTCATCAAAAAAAAATCAGTTTAAGCACATTAAACAGATCTCCCAAAAAGTAGACTAGCTAAAAAGCACCCAAAGGGGAAGGCTGCAGTCAAATGCAAGCACTGCTTCAGGAATTGCGCAATTTTAGATAATTTTCAATGGATATCAGCAAGGAGACTCCTATTTCAGTAATACAGCAGCAAATAAACATTATGATAAAGCCCTTTCATTATACAGTAGGACGCATGAGCCAATACAGCAATAAATATTCAGAAAAGAGAGCAGGAGCACATATACATTTGCAGAAATGCTTCAACATCGTTATTTCTCAGGAGGTTCAGCAGCTGGAAGTTAAAACTTATATCTAGAGTAGATCTATGGACAAAATATCAGATCTATATCAGATCTGGAAACTCTATAGTTTTCTCTACAAGATCCACTTGGAATTTTGACAAAAGCATGCATGAATAAGAGTAGATCTGAGAAACAAGTTGCAGATCTGGAAACTGCTGCAGTAAATTTCTGAATATAACATTTGATTACAATGTATAATATCTGAACATAACATAGATCAGAAAGCCAATCCATGGATCACCAAGTGGAAGGCAAAGCCAGCACAAGAGATCTTTGATCTAAACTATGAGCAAGACACCCTATAAACCCTCATACATAAATAACGCATTTTACTCAGTGAGACAGTGTTGTAGCTCAAAAGACACAGAAAAATACTGAATAATTGTAGATCTTAAGTACAAGAAATGATACACTCTTCCATGAGGTCAAAGGACCCACTCCATGGAGAGAGGCTCTCAAAATACACCAGATCTCTGCAGATCTAGATCACCACTTGCTGTAGCTTGCAGAGACAGCAAATCCATCAATGGAACAATGCTACCAATGTAATTAGGAGCTTGGCCTCAAGCCTAATAGTGGTTCAATTCAGAAAAATTTCCTCCTTGAATCATCAAAGGAAGAGGTGAAACTCCTGCATAGGAATTCCAGATACAATCCTCCACTCAACAGCAGAGAAAGGTATTTGTCTAAGCAGACAAATACTCAGAAATATGATCTATCAACAACCTTCTCTTGCTGCCCTCCTTCTCCTTTTATAAGATGATAAATATCTTGCAAACCCTAAACCATCTTGATGAGTTAGCCCTTTTCACATTAGAGGCTCCCTTCTAGAACTGCGCTGTCCATTTTGGAGATGCAATGAACCTAGACAACGTTGTTGATTTGGTCAAGGTTGACCGAGTATTTAGCTCAAAACCTCTTTCACACCTGCAAGTGATTATTTACATAGCCCTTACTTGTCTTTGTTCACATGGGCATTGATTTATTCAGACTTTTTAGGAGTTTTACATGTCCTTCTTTATTCATTTATTCATGAAGCAAAAATTAAAACAAAATTGAATGTTCCTTTTAGCTAAGGCTAAGTGAGAAAATTACAATATAAATATGATTTCAACTTAGGATCACATCCTTCTAAATATTCATTATTAATATCAGCTTTAGTCTTAATCATAAGAAGAAAAAAATTCTTACTTGAATTTACCAACCTCTTTACCTATCTAGCATTTACCAAAGCAAAGTTTGTCTTCTTGCGATGTGCTCTAACAATGAACTCCTTTCCATATTTGAATAAATTATACTTGTTCTCATGGTGATATAAAATCTCTTTCCTATCATACAAGTAAGGACTCCCTAATACAATACCAGTTTTCAAGCGGAACCACATCTAATTCAACTGTGTCAAAAAAGCTTGTAGTGATTGCAAACCTCAACATACATTTCTTTGAAACCTGTAGATTTTCATCCTTACAAATCCAACCCAATGGATATGGTTTTGGATGTGGTATGGTCTCAAGGTTAAGTTTCTTGACCAAATATTCAGACATTAATTTTTCTTTTGACCCACTATCAAACAATGTGTCAATCTTGGTATGCTTGGATATGACCCTCACATGAAACAGTTCTATTATTTCTTCTTCATTTGGAGTGTTTATGTGACAGTTTGATTTACTGGTACTGGATTTAGTTTCAAATTCTTTTCCCTTCATGTTCTTCAATCCCATAGCTGTGATTTTAGTTTCATCACCTAAATCAGATCCTGAATCATGTTAATTTGTAGCATCAGTTTTATGTTTCCCTTTGTTATTGGGTTTCTTTGGCCTCAATTCAGGATGTAATTTCCAATGATGATTTTCATCATCGCTTTCTTTTGAACAATGTTTACAAACCACTTTTTCTCCCTCTTTATTAATATATGTATTCTTTTTTTTTTTACCTTTTGAGGTCTTTTCCTTGGCTTTGCCCTTAAAAGGTTTCTTCCGACCCTCTTCAGAAACGTTCTTCCCTCTAGCTTCTAGATGTGCGGCCTGAACAAAAACTTCATCTATACTGGTGGGGTTAAACATGACAATAGTATGTTTTATATAGCTATGTAAGCCTCCTATGTACTTTAGCAAAGTATCTTGGCTCTGCAAATCTACCCCTAATAGAATAGCTCTTCTCCTAAATTCTTGGGTGTATTCTTGCACATTTTGTCCCTTTAATTGCCTAAGGTTTTTCCAGTTCATGATGGCTTTTTGCATATGAGCTAATTGATAAAATTTGTGTTTAATATCAGTAATAAAATCTGACCATGGTAGAATAATCTTACCATGTTTCTTGATTTCCTCCTTTGTCTTGGCTTCCCACCAAACAAGCGTTGCATCTTCCATTCTCAAAGAATCTAATTGTATTTTTGTATCATCATCTTGAAGGTTTTGTATTCTCAAATAGACCTCCAATTGTCTAATCAAATTATCCAGCTTGTCTACATTTACTTCACCATTAAACATTGGCAAGTCGAACTTAACATCAAGTTTTAAAAAATGATTTTTACCAGTGCTCTTGGACTTGTGTGGCTGATGTATTGAAGAAGAAGTAGAAGATGATGATGATGATGAGGGTGAGGACAATGGCTCTCCATTGCCTCCATTTCCTCCATTTCCCTTCTTTGACTTTTGTTCATCATTTTGACCTCCTGAATATCCTTGTCCTTCCTTTTGGAGTTTATATCCTTCTCCTTCCAGTCTCTCATTCCTTTCTTGATAAAGGATTATAACCATCTCATTCATGTCAAGAAATGCTTTCCTGAACACTCTTTCTTTTTCCTTAGTATTAAATTCTTCATGGATTTCTCCTTCCTCATGAGACATTCTTAATGGAGCTTCTGCTTCTTTAAGAGGTGAACTAGGTGGTGGAGATTGTGGCAATCTTGCTCTCCTTTACTTTGCCTCCTTTTGAGACCCTTCTACTTCCACCAATTTGCCTTCTCATATTTTGAGCTTGAGCCTTGTAAGCATCTAAAACTTGCAAACAGTTAAACAATTCTTTGCACTAAACAACACCAGAGAATAAACTCTGGCTCTGATACCAATCTTATCTAAAATGAATGTATTAGTTTTGTCGTGCTAAGTGTCTTTCAGTTTTAAAATCATGTGCATAATCAGTTCATTAGTTTTCATAAGGTTTAAGGAGTTTTTCCATGATTCGTATATGATCTTTAGTGAATTAGAAGCATAAATAACACTGAAAAATAGTGTAAAACATAGAAATAGGTCACCACATGAAATTTACACAGCAAGCATGATGAAGAAGTTCACCCCTCCTAGGCTACATATGTTGGTCCAACTCCCAATGTCTTGTCCATCTTTTATTATGCTCAAAATTTTTCTATTACATGTATTTACAGTGCTCTAATGGATGTTTTCTCTGCACCAATGGCTCCAGAATGCTCCAATTACTCAAAAATGACTCTTCATTCACTCAGAATGGTCAAAAATTGGGCCTCCTGCCCTTTTTCCTAGTATCCCCTAGGACAACTCCACTAAAAGTGGAGAAATCCAACTAACTGGAGTTAAAAATGGCATACCCACCAATTTAGGTGTGCCCCTAAGCTTATCGCCGAAACTGACTACGCATTTTAATGTTGCGGTTGGGTGGTGGCCACATGCGCACCACCAAACCGCGGGTTACATAACCGTCGAGCGGAACTCACGGTAGAAGATTGCGATTAACATTGAAACTGTGGGTTGTTGTGGTTGGTTAGTGCTAACCGCGTGGTGGATGTAACATTTAAATTCTGCCATGTGACAATACTCCAGGGACCGCTGGTAGGTTAGGACCGTCGGCGGTTCCCAATCATCGAATGCATTTACAATAAACATTAAATATAACTCGCCACCGTAAGATGTTAAGAAAAATTGCGTAGAGTAGTTGGTAAGCCATGCGTGTACTCAGCGGGAGGTCTGGGGTCGCTTCCTACAGACCCTCACAAAAATTTTAATGTAAATTTGCAGGGCCATGTGGCAGACTCAGGGCTGGCCATGTGGCAACTTCTCATTGGACCCTCCAAACTGTACTACCAATAAGATTGTGACACTTGTCAAACCACAATTGGCCCGGTGGAAAGGAATATTCCTTTTTTGATGACTGTACATTCCACTTTGCTGACTGTGCATCCCAGTCAAACCTAACCAAATTGTCGCAATTTTACGTGTTTGGCATTTCGATCAGAACACAATATCTTCCTCATACAACATCGGTTTTTCGAACTGTTCACGGTGCATGAATCGGGAAGAAGAGAGCTACGCAACCAGGTTGGTTTCAACCCAATACTGTAATTTTGAATTTTGAGAAAATTTTATGAACTCCAGATCAGGAGTAGTGAAGATTTCATTTGCAATGAAGGTGTCCCATGAGATGCCCACTTGATCAAGGTGATGGAGGACAATGATCTTGATCAATGAGTGGTGGAAGAGGCTATTCATATTCTGGTGATAGTCTCTCTTTTGCACGATGTAAGCCATTTTACCTATGCTCTTGAAAAGAAAGTATGGGATATTGAGAAATCTCACTCTTGCGAAGTGCATCAGTAGTCTAATGTGATATGTGTAGAGCCTCTAAAACCTCCACTAGATGCCAAATTTGATTTATGATACCTCCTTTTTTTCAGATAAGGGATCCCTATTGTGTAGAAATTTGATTGCTTATCCTATAGACTAATGTACATACCCTAACCTCCTCTCAATCCCACATCTGACCTACATATTCTACTTTTATTTTTCTTACGATTGTTGTCATGTGTATTTTAATTTTGTTAAAGGAAAAGTTTGCAAGGAATGAAATCTTTTACATGTAATGTGGATTTTTCTAGTTAATATAATTTTATATTTGTTTTGGCATATCCTATTGACATATTTCTAGATTAGCCCCAAAACACACATGTCTTTTGTTCAGCTTTTTTTATTCTTACTGAATTATGTGATGTGAGTATATGGAGTTAAAAATTTGAATACATTAGTTGTGAGTGTCAAATTTATTTCTATCTTTAAAAAAGGATTGTCCTTTCCGTACGTTATTTGTTTCTCCATAGTCATGGGTGTAAAATCCTATACATGCTATGAAGCTTGTGCCAATGTACATTGGCCTATTATGGTCATAGAATTTCCTACTAACACGTTGTTAGATTTTCCATGGGTCTAGGGTCTCCATTTTTTACTCTTTGTTGAGAAGTTCATGGGTCTCATTTTTTTATCAAAATAGGGGGTTTCAAGAAATTTTTCCAACATATTGATATTTCATGTTTATGTTTGAGTGAATATGTGTGAGGTTCGTGGTGAAGGGGAGAGATGCAAGGCATGAGTGAGATACGTGAGACATTTTCATCGTGTATTCAACATTCAATATTTTGGCATTAGACACATGGTTTCTTATAGTTTTTCTCAAAATTATTTGTAAATTACGTAGGATCACTATAAAAGAAACATAAGAGACATTATATTATTTATTTGTATTGTTTATCATTATTAAATCTATATATTTCCCCTCTATTTATATTCAGTAACCATAAGAATTAATCATATGGAGGATTGATAAACAAAGTGTGGGTTGAAACCATTAAGAAAAGTACCATGGTTTGTTAGAAGTAACAATTAATTGCATCATATTTGTTTTCTAGTCTTAGCTCATTAGTGTGGTAATTCCACCATATGTTGTGTACCTTATTTGTAATTTTATGTATTTCAAGCAATTGAAGTGTAGTGAAGGAAATAAAATGTGGATATGTATTCATTTTTTATGTTGAAAATAAGGTGTCGAAATGTAATCTTATTTTTAGATTCATGCAATTAACCCTCGAGCTATTTTTTGATAGTTTAATAGATTTTTGCAGAATGTGAAGTGAATTTCACATTTATTTTTTACTATGATGTTCATATTCAATTATGTTCTTATAGTTGCTTTTATCCATTCTTAGGTTACTGATGGAAAAATTAAAGAATTTGTATTCACATGTTTTTTTTTTACTAGAGGAATCAACGACTAGGTCGGTTTTGTACTCATGTGGCATGGGGTCGATTCCGACCACTACCACCATACCTCTAGGTGCATATGTATGCACCTTCCACAAACATAGGCTAATAGTGGGGATTTGAACCTTGATTATCATAATTTACATAACATTTCATATCACAATTATCATCAATTGAGTTTCCCCTCAATGGCTTGTATTCTGTTGTCGCTGCGATAAACACCCTCCAAAATTTGGTCTACATTTTAATTTTGGAGCCTACCATGGATATTGTGATCATTCGTTCCATAGTCACTTTATGTTCAATCGATAAGTGTCAAAGTAATATGCTTTCACATGTTATGTCTACAATAAGTTCATGAGAATGCTCTTTTATACAAGCATGGCACAAGTCCATCTAGACAAACCCTGTGTGATTCTCAACCTGTGTCAATAGTCAGTGTGAAATTTCATCGATAGTCTCTCGCTTTTGGTTTCAATTGTTTTATTTCACTGATTTTTCCCAATTGTCACTCTTGCGCACCTTCGCTTTCGTAAGTGTCACTTTCATGTTTACGACTGTCGTTTTACTTGTTTTCACTATAATAAGTGTCATTTTCATGTTGTCTTAATTCTGGCAAGTGTCACTTTCAATGTTGTTCGTGTTTTTCAAGTGCCATTTGCACTTTCCTCTAACTATCGCAAATGTCATCTTTTCGCATGGCAGGCGTCGCACATCGCACAAATGTATTTTTGGTTTGTTTCAAGGGGTAACCTTGGGGCTAATAATTCTTTCTTATCATGTAGACATGTATCATGATCATTCCCAAATTTCAAGCATTTTCACACAAGTATCTTCACCATCATCGCAAAATGTATCTTTAGTGTCGCACTAGGGGAAATTTGTTGCAATGTCGTTGCATTGGGGGTATTATGTTGTTCATGTGTTTTGAGTGATCATTGTTGTGTTTTTAATTGTTATAAGTGTGTTATCATACTTAAGTTTTATAATTTTTCACTGTGGTCTCACTAATCCCACACTTAGACAAATCTGGAAAATTTCTTGCCCGAGCAACTTGGCCTCACTCAACCTTCTTGCACAATGCAGTCTTAGTCCTTAAAATTCAACCTTGCCTCTTGGCACTGCGCAATGTGCAATTCATGCCTTCTATAACTGCACAATATATGTCTTTAATTAGTCTCCTCTACACACTGTGTAGTCTCAAGCATCAAGCCTCAACCTTCAGCCCTTGAAGTATGCAATCTATTTTCTTATGTCCCTCCAAAACTATGCAGTGGGAAACCTCAAGGCTCGAGCCTCAAGCTTGTCCCCTTGAACACCTCAACTGCACAATTATCTTACCATGACCTCCGTGAACTATGTATTGCACAGTCTCAAGGCTGAGTATTGGTCCCTAACCTCTTGAGTTTCTCGATTGCACAATTACTGAGCCTATCACCCGGTTACAAATCAATCAATGGTTTTCATGAAGCATGTTAGACTAGAGGTTTTATCAGAGTGAAATTGTCTTGTCATGAGTCGATTTCAGCTGCAGGAATTCTATCATGCTATGATAGGATGATGATGAATAATATGAAGAAGCAGACCCTGCTAGAAGACACCTTTGTAGATGAAAATACAAGTATATTAATCAATAAATACAAAGGGACACCAAATTGCGACAACTGCTGGAAATAAAGTGTAATATTCCTAATTAGGAAAGACAGCAATATAAAACACCAAAATGAATTATTCATAAAATTATGTTATAAAAGTCAATAATATCCCCTGGATCCATTATTTTATGTATCACAACAACCAAATATACAATGTGATGAGAAACAAATAATTCCAACTTAGTTAAACAGGCCTCACAAGCCCAAAAACACTACAATCCCATGAATATTGCAACATAAAAATTATGAAGCATATAACAGTGCACTCCAGTGAGGGTTACTACTACAGAAATAGAAAAACAAGTGGATCTGCCGATATATTACTCAAAAGGGTTGAAAAATGGAGAACTAGTCTCTTCTACACAATCCCAAGATAACCCGGCAAGGGTTTCTTGAAAGGTATGAGATATAAAAAGTATAAACTGCAGATCTGTGGCTGAATCACGTTGTCTTACTGGAAATCTGCATTAAAATAGCTAAAAAGACAATTAAGTGGCTGTAACTTCTCCTTGATAGCTTTCTGGGTGAAAGGTTGCTCCTTTCACTAGGGAACTAGCTCATAAACAGGGTTTTACACCCCTCCACTGCAACACCATGAAAAAAAACGCAGTTCCTCAAGGGGACTGCACTGTGACTGTAGGTGATTGCTTGGTCCAATGCCAGATGGTGGAAATGAAGCCCAGAATACTCTTCTTATATTTCCTTCTCAAGTCCTCCAAGATAGAGTGGGGAATTCCCGCATGGAAATTCCCTTGTACTAAATAGTACAGCAAACCCAACTAAATAGCTGAAGCATGCAATAAGTCATAAGACTCAAACATAAAAAATATTTTGAATGCCTCTCATGGCTGCCATCCCTTCCCTTATATTCTTGGTGAGCTTCCTCGCCCTTGGCCCCACTCATTTATGAGGTTACTTCCATGCAAAGACTCCTCCTCCAAAATTGTGATGTCCCCATAGCTCCACTCTCTTCTTTGGCAGCATTGTTATTTGGTCAACCTTGATCTAATCTACATGCATTTCTCCCTTTCACACCCAAGGTGGCTTTATTTTGACTATCTAAACTGATCCACATTCATATTGGAAGTGTTTTATTCCTACTAAAGAGATTTAAAGGTCTCCCTACCCCACTTATTCCTCTAGACTGAAAATAGAAGCAACATATGATATTCCAACTAGTTGAAAGCTAATTAGGTATATTACAGTCCTCCCCTCCCAAAAGTTTCTTGTACTCAAGCAACAGTAAAGAAGGATGTTGTAAAATCTTCTCTCCCTCCCAAGTGGCATCCTCATCAGGAAGATTCCGAAATCGAATCAGATATTCTTTAATCACCTTGCTCCTTAGTTGCCTCTCCCGAGTATCCAATAGAGCCTCTAGTTGCAAAACTAGATGGCCCTCATCATCAATAGGTGGGAGATCCATAGTGGCAACCACATGTTGTCCAATGGCCTTCTTGAGGTATGAGACATGAAAAATGTTATGGATCTTGCTCCCAACAGGAAGCTCTAGCTCATATGCTACTTCTCCAACACGACGGATCACCCTGTATGCTCCATAAAACCAAGGTTTAAGCTTCTCAACTCCTTTCTCCTTGAGTGTGGATTGTCTATATGGCTAAAGATGAAGATAGACCAAATCATCCACCTCAAACTGCCTCTCTATCCGACCACAGTCTGCATACATTTTATGTTGGTTTTGTTTTGTAGCAATGATATCCTTGAGGGCTTAGAGTATATCCTGACTCTCTTGAACCCACTCCTTTGCTCTAGGTGCTTTACTTGCCCCAAACATCACATCAGAAAATGATAGTGCATCATACCCATAAAAGGCTCGAAATGAGGTCATGCCAGTGGACATATGAAAAGTTGTGTTGTAGCAATACTCCCCCAAATAGAACCAACGCAGCCATGCTCTCTGCTGCCCTGAAACATAGTTTCGCAAGTAGCCTTCCAACCACTTGTTCACTATTTCAGTATGTCCATCATTTTGTGGGTGATAGTTGGTGCTTAGTGTCAACTAAGTACCCACTAACTGAAAAATCTCTTGCCAAAATCCACCCATGAAGCGGCTATCCTGATCACTGACTATGGTCTTTGGAAGACCATGGAGTCTAAACACATCCCTGAAGAAAATCTCGGCTACCTGTGAAGCAGCATATCGTGCAGAAATAAAAAATAAATGTGAATACTTTGTTAGTCGATCAACAACTACAAAGATACAATCCTTACCCTAAACTGTAGGTAGATCGGTGATGAAGTCCATGGAAATACTTTCCCATTTTCCATTCAGAATAGGGAGTAGCTGTAATAATCCTATAGGATGGTTATTCTCTCCTTTGTTCTGCTAGAAAACTACGAACTCCTTGATGTGTTGGAGCACATCCTCCTTGAGACCCTTCCATTAGAATCTCTCTCGAATAGCCCGATATTTCTTGGTGAATCCTTGATGCCTCGCAAGTGGAGAATCATGTGATGCCTGCAAAATATTCTTCTTGAGCTTAGAATCTCTAGCCAAGAAGACTCGATCCCGGTAATAGATGACCTCATCCATCACTCTATACTTCTCATCGGTCACCACTCCATCTAGGATCTCACATGCAAAGTGGTCTTTGGAGTATTCCACTAGTACTGAGCCTTCCAATCTGCATCCATGCTCATCAAGGACAGCGTTGTTGGCCTCCGAGATAGAGCTTCTTCCACTACATTACTCTTCCCTTTGACATATTCTATGTTAAAGTCATATGCTTGGATTTTACTCACCCATTTTTGCTGCCTCTCCTGAAGCTTCTTCTACTCAAGAAATAATCGGAGGCTATTATGATCAGTCTTCACTCGGAATCTATTTCCCACCAAATATTGTTGGAACTTGGCTAAAGCATGCATAATAGCCATCATCTCCTTATCATATATGGGGTATAGCTTCTCATGTGGCCGCAACTTTCGACTTTCAAAAGATATGGGGTGTCCCCCTTGCATCAATACTTCTCTAGTGCCTTCTCCTGAAGCATCACATTCCAACACAAAGGGTTGGGTAAAATTAGGTAGGACCAATACTGTGCAGCCACTGATCACCTCCTTGAGCTTATCAAAATATCTTTGCACTGTGGTTGTCCAACTAAAATCTCCCTTCCTGGTTAGATCTGTAGGTGGTGCTGCTAGTTGAGAGAACCCTTTTACAAACTTCCAGTAATAGGTACAGATGCCTACAAACCCTCGAAGTTCTGTGACATTATTTGGCTTGGGCCAATCTCTGATAGCACGGATCTTCTCTTCATGTACTCTCACCCCATCCACTCCAATGATGTGGCCCAAATAGAGCATCTATGTGAGCCCAAACTCACACTTAGAGAGCTTAGCATAGAACTGTTGCTCTTTAAGAATGTGTAATACTACCTCAATATGTTGTAAATGCTCCTCCCATGTGCAGTTACAAATAAGAATGTCATCAAAAAATACCAATACAAACTTCCTCAATTGACCATGGAAGATGTGGTTCATGCAAGACTGCAATGTTGTTGGAGCATTGGTTAGCCCAAAAGGCATTACCAAGAACTCAAAATGTCCATAGTGACATCGGAATGTTTTCCTAGGGATGTCTTGATCCCTCACTTTGATTTGATGATACCCCGATCTCAAATCAATTTTGGAAAAATACTTGGACCCTCTTAGTTCATCCATAAATTCATCGATCCTGGGAATTGGGTATCTGTTCTTCATGGTATTTTTGTTCAAAGATCTATAATCAATGCACATTCTCAATGTGGCATCCTTCTTCTTCACCAAGACCAATGAAGAGGAAAAAGTATTGGTGCTAGGCCGGATGTGTCCTAAGGCCAAAAGCTCCTAAATGGCATTTTCAATCTCTTCTCTATAGACTTTGGGATGCCTATAGGGTGTGGTGATTACTGCTTGGATCCCCTGCTCCAACTCAATAGTGTGTTCAAACCCTTGGTCAGGAGGTCTCCCAGGGGGAATATCTCCAAATACTGTAGAGTATCAGTCCAAGATAGATTGTACATCTAGATGTACTGGTGAATTCTTGCTCCTTGCTTCTGACAAACGTAGTTCCATTTCCCACTCTATGTCCCCTCTGCACAAATCTGCTTCCATCCCGTGAGCTAAAACAATCTAGGGTGGATAGGTGTGTATTCCTTTGATTTTTTTATTTTTACCACTTCCCTTCTTTGTCCATTCCATCTCTAATGTTTCCCAATCTGTGGTAACCTTCCCTAAGGTGATTAACCACTGTACACCCAATATCACATTGGTGTCTGGAATATCAACCACAAATAAGTGGTCTGTTAGTGTGTAGGTTCCCATAGTGATGGTTAATGCTGGAACATATTTGGCACACTGCATGGTTCTAGCTCCCAGAACCAAAACTGAGAAACCCTCAAAATCTTCTATATGAATACCCCTCCTTTTCACCAATTGTGTATCAATAAAGTTATGGGTTGCTCCATTGTCTACCAATACTGATACTCTTTGCCACAAAATAGTGCCTCTAACTCTTAAAGTTAGATACTTGGGAACTCCCCTCAAAGCTGCAAGAGTCCCTCCCATTGGAGAAAATTCCATCACTACATCTCCAGTGGATGGTGCACCTGCTTCTGCTGCTACAGCGTTGGTCTCCTTCTCTTCATCAGAAAATATCTCAATGCAATGTGCTTTCCCTGAAACACATTGTTGGTTTGGTACCCATGGCTCCTGACAAGTGAAACAAAGTTTTTTCTTTTTTAGATCTCTCTGATCATTATCAAGAGATGTTTTCTCCTGATTCTCGTTTGTGCAAGAGGAGATATTTTTTTGGAAAGGGGCTTTGGCCTTGGGTAAAGCATGCTGCAAGTCCCTAGCCTTCTCCATAGCTTCTTGGAGTGTAGTTGCTCTGGTGGATTTCACCAACCCATGCAATGGTTCAACCATCCCATAAATGAACATGCATACTCTCTGGGTCATAGTGAGGTCAGATACCATGACTAGAAGCTTTAGAAACTCAGAGATATAAGTTTCTAAATCTCCCAATTGATTGAGCTTGGTTAGCCCAAAAAAGTGTGCCTCTGGATATTTGGGATCAAATCTCTCAACCAAACTCCGGGTGAAGTCTGAATATGAAGTGATACTAGCATTCCCAAGTGTGGATAACCCATGAAACCACCACTCATGTGCCTCACCTTCTAGGAGCAAGGCTGCTATTTTGATAGCCTCCAATTATGAAACTTTGTTGAGTTGGAAATAAGTATCCAACTTCTCTACCCAAGCCTTGGTTGTGAACTTGGGTGATCCATCATAAGAGGGAAAAAGTAATCTGCCCAAACTACACTGTAGATCTGAGTTCTGCATGTACCCTCCCTTCTTATGGTGATTGAAGGATCTCCTACCATCCTTGATCTGACATAACTCCTAAAATTTCAAATGTTCCTTGAACCTTTGGGATTGAGATTCATATTCCACAAAATAGCCACCAAGGGTTTATTCCCTCAAGGGCCCTCCTTCCTCACCTTCTAATGATAGGAATGTGGGCATAGTGGAAAATTGTGAAGAAGGTTATGCTATTGTTTTCTCCCACCACAAATGTGAAGTGTCGGAGCTTTCTCCATGGTGAAACCCTCTAGGGGATTCCTTTTTTCTTTCAAATCTCATCTCTTTGATATCTTTTGCAATGTCCTGCATGGTTTGGAGAAGAAGTTTTGGGATCTCTTTCTCATCCATGGATATAGATGTGTTTTCCCCACAAGCTGAGCCAAGATTAGAGATCTGATACC
Organism: Pinus albicaulis; assembly: GCA_034641835.2. NCBI lineage: Eukaryota > Viridiplantae > Streptophyta > Pinopsida > Pinales > Pinaceae > Pinus > Pinus albicaulis. The sequence goes on from JAXQQM020059661.1 coordinate 269,236, forward strand.
ACTGTAATATTCCTAATTAGGAAAGACAGCAATATAAAACACCAAAATAAATTATTCAACAAATTATGTTATAAAAGTCAAGAACAACCCCTAGATCCATTAGTTTATGTATCACAGCAACCAAATATACAATGTGATGAGAAACAAATCATTCCAACTTAGTTAAACAGGACTCCCAAGCCCAAAAACACTACAATCCCATGAATACTGCAACACAGAAATTCTGAAGCATATGACAGCGCAATCCAGTGAGGGTTACTGCTACAGAAATAGAAAAACAAGTGGATTTTCTGATATATTACTCAAAAGGGCTGAAAAATGGAGAACTGGTCTCTTATACATGATCCCAAGATAACCCAGTAAGGGTTTCTTGAAAGGTATGAGATATAAAAAGTATAAACTGCAGATATGTGGCTGAATCATGATGTCTTACTAAAACTCTACATAAATATAGCTGAAAATACAAAGAAATGGTTGTAGCTTCCCCTTGCTAGCTTTCTGGGTGAAAGGTTGCTCCTTTCACTAGGGAACTAGCCCATAAACAGGGTTTTACACCCCTCCACTACAACATCATGAAAAATAATGTAGTTCCTCAAGGAGAATGCAATGTGGCTATAGGTGAATTCTTGGCCCAATGTCGGATGGTGGAAAGGAAGCCTTGAATACTCTTCTTAGGCTTCCTTCTCAAGTCCTCCAAGATAGAGTGGGGAATTCCCGCATGGAAATGCCCTTGTACTAAACAGTACAGCAAACCCAGCTAAACAGTTGAAGCATGCAATAAGTCATAAGACTCAAACATAAACAATATTATGAATGCCTCTCATGGCTACCATCCCTTCCCTTATATTCTTGGTGGGCTTCCTCACCCTTGGCCCCACTCATTTATGAGGTTACTTCCATGCAAATACTCCTCTTCCAAAACAGTGTTGTCCCCACTAGCTCCACTCTCTTCTTTGGCAGCGTTGTTGATTTGGTCAACCTTGATCTAGTCTACATGAATTGCTCCCTTTCACACCCAAGGTGGCTTTATTTTGACTATGTAAATTGATCCACATTCATACTTGAAGTTTTTTATTCCTACTAAAGAGATTTAAGGGTCTCCCTACCCCACTTATTCTTCTATACTGAAAATAGAAGCAGCATATAATATTCCAACTAGCTGAAAGCTAATTGGGAATATTACATAAAGATCACATTGAAGACTCCATACCTTTAAACCTTATGGAAGAGGAGGAATAACATGTTCCATCTTTCAGGAGACACAAAGAAAGCAGCAAAAAAGAATGACTTAATATTGCCACATCATCATGCAGTCCATGTCATCAATGTCATCTCATCTCTTGTCACCAGTCATCATTTGTGGATTATGTAAATTCAATGTTGAAGAAATGGAATTTAAATTGGAAGTCCAAGAGACATGTATAGAATTTGAAAATTCATGTAGTAGTCGAAAGGTCATGGAGAATTCAAACAATCATGAGTGTAGTCCAAGAGTCACAAGGAAGGTGAATGATCAACCCATTTGTTATATATACAACCTCATCGCTGATGTAAAGGAATTTTCGCCTTGGCTCCTCCTACCAAGCATTAGAGAGGAAGATAGTTCTTTTGGAGGAGAAACTTTTTTCTCTAACGCTCCACTATTGAGGCCAGTGGTGTTCACTATCTTGATGTATCTTGGAACTTTTAGTTAATTCAGAAGCTCGCTGAGCCTGCACACTTTCGTGTGTATGTTGTAAATATTGTAAGATTGTTCTTTGAATGTTTGCAATATATGTTGTTTTCATCTGTACTAAGGAAATTGAACTATTTTTTTGGTTTTGGTACTGATCTTGTTTAAGGTGTGTTGTATGTGTTTTAACAATCATTGCTTCTAAGTGACCTATTTCAACAGTTTTCCAACGATTCATTTATATGTCATGCTCGTGTGACAATTCTAGATCAGTATTATTACTTGTATTTAAAAGGCTCACTTTTCTCTCCCCCTTCAGTAGAATAACCTTGATACATTCCGGAGTTGAACAACCACAAGGCATATTCACTTGCTAATCTGAAAGCACATGTACATTGCTCTCTTGTACTAAACTTTGTAGCAAGGAAAATCTACAAGAATATATGACAATCGGGCCTTAGGTCTGGAAGGGATCCCACACCAAACAGTGCGAAGTCTAATTGGGAATTTTCATTGGGGAGACCCCCTTGGTTGATAGATTTACAACATTGTCAACATATTCACATGTTTTGTATGCATGGTTTATCTACATTTTCAAGTGTCATTGTTTGTATGAGACTATTCTATCATGGAAATGGTTTTGCATAAAAATTGGTTTGCACACTTTCTCAAATACCATATTTTTTCTTGAAAGTTATAGGTTTCTTTCAACAACTCGTGAATGTGAAAATTGAACAAAAATATTAAATCTCATTTTTCTGAGTGTTGGCTTTTACACAATAGTTCCTTTGTTGATGTGTCTTTACACCTTTGAAAGGGATTCCTATTTTTAACATCTTTCATGTGTAGTCTTCTAGAGGTCATTGTCTCAATTAGTGATGGATATTACATTTTGAAGGTGCTTTTTGTATGTTATGTTGTGTAAAGTACCTGAAGAAAACATAAGAAACCAAACAAAGCCTTGAGTCCCAAGTAATATTGATGGTTTATAACAATTTCATTTTATATTTGAGTCATCAATGTCATTTGAAGGTTTGAATCGTTTTACTAATTTTGAATGTCAAAACACGGACATTGTATGGTATCCAAAGAATCAAAAGGGAAGGAATTATATAGAGATACATACATTTGGTCCCATATCGTTTATGGTCATGTTTTCACCAATTTCTAATAATAAATAATAATAATCTAATTTTAAGGTCACAATCATATTAGATATCAACTTTAATGTATGAAATCCCCTTGTTTGTGGAACAAGAGACCACATCACATAGCGATTTGATTACTTAGTCTCAAAAGGTTTACATATACTACCCTCTTCCATATTTAAACCTATGGCTTCCATATTCTACTTTTCCTTTTCTTATGCTTTTTCTCATTTGTAATTCAATTTGGTTAAAAGACACGCTCGCAGGGTGTAGTTTTTAACATATAATCTGGTTTGTGCTAGAAAAGATATGTTTATATTAGTTATAGGTTTTTGCTATATTTGCTACGAAACATATATCCTATTTGTTTGAAAATTTCCTTTTTTTTTAATGCGTTATATAATGTGAATGTATATAAAGTTAAAAAAATTAGTACACTTATTGTGAGTATCAATATTATTTTTATGGCTTTAAAAACTCTTCCTCTTTATGTATCCCACATTAGTTGTGTCTTCGAGTCCACATAGATATAAAATTTATTATATACCCCAAAGATTATGCCAATAGAAATGGGTTCAAGGTGGTCTTAATCTTTCCTACTAAAATATAGCTTTATTTAATGTGGGATGTATATGCATATTTCTTAACATTCTTTACCGTGGGATGTATATGGATCTTTCTTAACATTCTTCCCCTTTATGGATTATCCAAGTTTACACACATTAAAAAAAAATTGTTATTTCCCCTTTTCTGGGTTATGTAAGTTTATTCACATTCAAACAAAATTCTTAACATTCTTCCCCACTTTTATGGGTTATGTAAATTTACACACATTTAAAAAATTTGTTATTTCCCCTTTTTTTTTTCTCGGTTATGTAACTTTATTCATATTCAAAAAAAAAAAATGTGAGGGTGTAAAAGTCCTTACACATCATAAAGCTTATGCTCATGGTGGAAATGGGTTTAAAGTCGTCGTGATTTTTTTTTTTAACATATTACTATATTAGCTCTGGAATATACATACTTCTTACTTTGCTCTTTATCTCTTTTTTAAGTTGTATGTGACTCAAAGTTAAATATATCCCAAATGGGTCTAAAGTCGTGAATTTTTTTTTTAACATATTACCATATTAGCTCAGAGATATACATACTTCTTACTTTGCTCTTTATCTCTTTTTTAAGTTGTGGGTGACTCAAAGTGAGATATATCTTATATTTGTAACTTAAATTGTTTCTTTGGTTATAAAATATCTCATATCTCTCTTTTTTTTTTATGTATTTTATGTTAATTATTAAAAACATATTAATAAAAGGTGTAATCTAATTTAGAGATGAAATAGTTTTTTTCATCGGAATTTGGTAGTACAATTTCAATCAAGATTGTGATTTTTTGTTGTTTAAAATACATGTTTGAATGAATAAATAGATTCAGCACCCTAAGAAACCTCTGGGATACTCGAATTCTATATATTAAATAACTTAAACTCAAGTTCTTAAAAATATTAGCTAGATTTTGGTTAAAATTACCCACAAAAAATGTCTTCAAAAAATATCCTTTCATTTATAAATTTCTTGGATTAGGTCTCTTCTTATAAATATTTGGGTATTGACATTCCTTATCATTTCAACTGGAATTGCAGCATTGAGAAAAGGATTATTGGAGGTTGGAAAGCTTATTATGAGCTTGAAAACAATTGTAAGGTTGTTGACCTTTATATTTGGAGTAAAAAAAGGTTACTCGTCACCCCTGTTGTCCTATACGGCTATGAAGTTTTGGGTTGCAGTATATCCATAGAGTCGTGGAGAGAGATCGAGATGATTCAAAATAAATTCATAACATACGATATCAATATCAAGGGAAATGCCCCCTATCCTATCCTCCTGATCGAAGTTGGCCTCTCCCCTATTGAAAGCAAGACTATGTTTAAGTATCTAATGTATAAGAAGAAAATTTACAACATGGAATCTGAGAAGCTTCTTAAAATTGCTTCTAACTTTAGTCAAAATCCCCACCTTTGCCTCAAGTGTGGGTGGCACAAGGATGCCCATCCTTGCCTCAAATTTTGGGGGATAAATGAGGAGATCATCTTGGGAAACAAGAATAATGTCAAAGATACTATCACCTCCAAATTTAAGGATATGCTATGGAATGATAAGGAGCTAGTGGGTAAAAGGAAGCTAAGATATTATCAGGAGGTGATCAACCCCACCCTTGAGAACCAAAATTATCTTTCTGTTATAACAAACTCGAATAAAAAGATGAACATCACTAAGGTTAGAACTAATTCTCATGAGCTTCGAAGTGAAATCAGATGGTGGTCTACTCCCAAGACTCCTTGGGATGATAGGATTTGTCATTTTTGCAATCCTAAGAGGGTGGAGGATGAAAAGCACTTTCTTTTAAATTTCCCGTTCCTTACTCACATCTGCCCTCATATCCCTAACATCTGTCACACTTCTAATCTTCTTGACTTATTAAGTCAGCCCAACTATAGTGATCTTGGTGCACCTATTTCCCTTCTTTTTGAACAGAGAAATAAGATTATAAAGAATTACAATTATATTCTTCTTCTTCTTAAGGTCCGATAAACCACATTGGTCTTAGTGGACGTTAATCATCATCATCATCATCAATAAAATATAAAAATCCTTACATACATAAAATTATATATGTGTGTGTGTGTGTGTGTGTGTGTGTGTGTGTGTGTGTATTTAAATTTGATGAAACTTAGCCATCCAAAGTAGTTATAACCTCGATTACTAACATGTTGATAGATGGCTCTAAAGTAGTTATAACTCCTTCTGTAAAACAAAACATTTGAAAGAACATTATGTAATATTCCCAAATGGGAAAAGTAGGAATATAGTGCAAAATGCTGGAAAAATAGTGTAAATCATCATATGAAAGAAAGAGGCCAATCTGGAGACCTTTCATATGTTATAACAGCAGCAAAATATGCATAATAAATGGGCCATAATATGTACAATAAGAAATAACAAGCCTCCAATGGAAAAAATCCCTCAAAAGAGGTGTTGCTACTATATATAATGAGCTGGAAGACTGCTACAGCGTTGTTTATAAGACACTGCTATAGAAATTTATTATAAAAAATATCTAGGGCTGATATGTGCCTCCAAATATAGATCTACTACAGATATGAGCACTATACAACCTCCTTTGAAGAACCCCTTGAGGGTTTTCAGCAAAACAGCATGTATAAGATGGGGATCTAGGCCCTAGGGCTGAAGATCCACTGCAAAATACAGATCTGGAAAGTGTGGCTGATCTGATATGATCAATAATGCAGCCTCCTCCAATAGATCCTCTAAATGAAAGGCATAACCCTTTCACTAGAAAACCCTCTCTCTAAATGGTGTGCCAAACCACCCTGCAACTCCTCCTACATAAATAACGTAGATCTGGAAGTAAACTGCACTGTAGGGATAAATAAATAATTTTCCTGATGCCAAGATCTAAAAATATGCATAAGGGCCTTCCTTACTGTCCTCCCAATGGAAAGGAAGCCTTCTCCACTGAAAATGAGCAATGAAATGACCCAAAGAATGTCTCCACTGCTATAACCTGCAAAACAACTCAACCCTCAACAGGATTTGCACTATAAATGAAAGATGAATCTTGGCCTTAAGCCTGATAGTGGAAAATGTAGTACAATACTCCTCCAAGAGATTCTCAATGGAAGAGGTGGGATTCCCGATCAGGAACACCCAGTGATAAACAGCACTCAATCTCAGCTAAACAGCAAGAGAAAGATATATGTCTAAACAGACCATATATTTAGAAATATCATATACATAAACCTGATGAATAATGGTTGCCATACTCTTCCTTAAATAAGATATGAGCTTGCAAACCCTAAGTCCCATCCAAGAATAGCACTACTTCCATGCAAATCATCTCCATCTAAAACTGCGTTGTGTCTCATTGATGACCACTCCTCCATGATAGCGTTGTTGATTTGGTCAAAGTTGACCCAATCATGGTGTTCCAGCCCCTTTTCACACCAAAGGGTGCTTAATTAAGCTGCCAAGATCTATCCTTTTCACATTGGCATTGATTTATTCATTATTAAAGATAATTGTGGACCTCCATTGTCCTCTTATTCATAAAACAAAATAGCAAAACAAAATTTAATATTCCAACTAGCTCATGTCTAATTGGGAATGTTACACATTATATCGACACACCCATCCCTTTTAATTGAATTAGCACATGTTTATCTTCTCAATAAACCAACGGAATCCCCACTACAGTAATAGGAATTATCTATTATACGTAATATGCCATTTTTATTATTTTAATGCTTAGGATGAGCCAATGATCGTTATATGCCTAGTGGTATTTTTTAAAAGCTATTAATTTTTTTTTTTACATTAAAAAACGAATGTTTGGAAACAAAAAAACCACTTTCAAAATTTAAGTATTCAATATAAAATGGAAGAGCTGATTATTCTAATTTATTGTTTGAATTAGATAAATAGAAAAATAATATGATTGTAATTTGTCAATATTTTGTTTAATCTTTATTTTTAGTTAAGAGAACATTTTTTAAAATATTTTTTAATTACATCGAAGGTGTTTTTCTGCGAGTTTTGGTTGGATAGATCTAGTCAATAAGGCTCTTTGATTTTTGTTGGCCTTCATTGAATCTCCTTTTACCATGTGCTACTTTGATCGCGTGGCTTGGGCTATATGTTGCAAGAAACCTCTTCGGCGTCATGGACATGTGAAAAGGAATGGCAGAGCAATCTCTGTGATATTCTAGCTTGACATATCACCATGGCGACGAGATCTTATTCAGACGTCATGTTGAGTGCATTCTTCGTACATATCATGGTGGTAGAGGCGCTAATATAAACAACTATGACATCATTTCTCACCAATAAAATCTCCCCAGTCCTTATTTTTCGGTCAGTGTAGAGTTCCTGACCATGCTCGTCTTCGATCATTTTATTCTCCCCATAACCCATGAAATCATCTACTTCTGGAGGAGAAGACGTCATCCTTTTCATTCAGGCTTTGGGCATACAAAGTCTTGGCCAGACCTAGAGCCTCTTTATTTTTTGTCTACCCAACGCCTCTTTAATTTTATGGATTGACATATCACCATGGCAACGATATCTTATTCATATGCCGTGTTGAGTGTTAGAAGATTATATATTACATAGCAATGCAACACATAAAATATGTGGAAAAACACAAGCACACAAAACACATAAAACCAGAGAGACACAGATATACGTGATTCACCCATTTTGGGCTACGTCCACCCTGAACAGCCAGTCCTTCCTTTCTATTACCCAGCAAAATGAAGAGACACAACCTACAATAGATCCACTGTAATATCCTCTATTCTCTCTCACAGTCTCCCTGTATGTTTCTCGCTCTGAGAATACACATACAATACACAGCCACAATACAATACCCTCATACAAGCGAGGGGTTGCCTTCTAGGGAAAAAAACCCTAAACTAAACATAACTTCTACCATAAGATCATCTGCCTAATGAACGGCCCAAATTGACCAGAAATTACTATACTTTTACAAGGCAATTTTACATATGTTTTTAGCTTCGAGGACGTTTCCCCAGAAACCCCCTGCCAGGGGGAGGCTCCATAAAGTCGCAGCCGACCCCCCTGGACCCCCCAGGCAGCATTTAATTAAGAGTGGTTTTGTCGCCCCATTAAGTTACATGGGTCCAACGCTATGATACAAAATAAACAAGATAATCAAGCTCCACCCCCAACAATCTCCCATTTGGAGACTGATTTGTAGCAACTCCACCGCTACTTCATTTGCTTGACAATGACTCCTCTTTAGACCTGGTTGTTTCTCATCTTCATCGTCATTCTTGAAGACCAATTTAAATTGAGCATATTCTCAGTTTCTCTCTGGTTACAACTTTTGTCAGCGTATCTGCAGGATTCTGGCTAGTGTGTATCTTTTTCAGATTCAACTGCCCATCTTCCAATAGTGACCGTATGAAATGGTACTTGTATCTGTTTAGTCTTGGAATGAAATTTTGAGTTCTTTGCAAGATGAATGGAACTTTGACTATCACTGTATAACGTGCCCATATCATGCTTCTTACCCAATTCATCCATAAACCTTTGTAACCAAATCATTTCTTTACTAGCCTCTGTAGCAACAACATACTTTGCTTATGTTGTTGAAAGTGCAACAACACTTTGGATTTTTGAAACCCAACTGATAGCTATTCCACCTACAGTAAATACATATCCTGTAGTGCTCCTCCTATTATCTCTATCACCTACCATATCTGCATCAACATATCCCTGTAGAGAAATGTTAGAACCACCAAAGCATAATGCTTGATTTGTGGTACCTCTCAAATATCCGAGAATCCATTTTACTGCCATCCAATGTTCTTTTCCTGGATTGTTCATGTACCTGCTTACAACTCCCACTTTGCGCCAACGAAATATCGGGCCTTGTGCGAGAGATCATTTACATACATGCTTTCAGCTTGTTGATTATATGGTTTAAACATATAATCCATTTCTTCTTGGTCTTGGAGACATCTCCTTACTAAGTTTGAAATGGCTGAAAGAGTGTACTAGCTAGGTTTTTCATTATTTGTATTAATCTTTTCAACACCTTTTGTATGTATTGAGACAGTGTTAATCTTCGATTTTTCATGTCTCTACAGTTATTCTCATGTAAGAGTTTGATTTCTTGACTCCCAAATCCTTCATTGCAAATGAATTTTCCAATTTTCTTTTGAGCAAATTTATTTCCTGCATGTTAGACCCTACAACAAGCATGTCATCTACATACAATAACAATATAATATAGCTGCCATCATTTTTCCTTTTCAGATAAACACAATGATCAGAGTGACATCTAGTATAATCTTGTTTAGACATAAACTTGTCAAATTTTAGATACCACTGCCTTGGAGCGTGTTTTAAGCCATACAAGCTCTCTTCTTCTCTTTGCATGCTAAAATTTTCCTTCCCTTTGACCTCATATCCTTGGTTGATGCATATAGATCTCTTCCTCAATCTCATGGAAAGAATTGTCTTTACATCTAGCTGTTCAAGATGTAAATCTTCCGCTGCTACAAGACTTAAAATAGTTCTGATTGAATTCATCTTAACAACAGGAGAAAATATTTCATCAAAATCAATACCTTTCTTCTGTGCAAACCCCTTCACCACAAGTCTAGCTTTGTACCTCTGTTTTCCTCCATCTTCTTCCTTCAGCGTGTAAACCCATTTATTCTGCAATGTAGTTTTACCTGCAGGCAACTTGACTAAGTCCCAAGTCTGGTTATGCATTAAGGAGTCCATCTCTTCTTTGCATTGGCTCACATCTTCTGCTTTCCAGCACATTGCTTCTTAACAACATTGGGTTCACAAAATCAATCAACAAACAAATATGTCAACCTATTTGTACATTAGGAGGTCTGTATCAGAAAACTTGTTAAACCACCACTTTCAAGTGTTTTAGGTGCCTGTTGTTGTTGTGGTGGTTGTTGTTGTTGTGGCTAATGATTATTATTATTTTCAAGCACCTTTACTTTTTCTGTGATCTCATCAAGAACTATGTATTCTTTGCTTTCCTTTTCCTATTTCTTTCCCTGCAACTGATTCTTATACAAGACCTTTTCATTGAATATGACATCTCTACTCCTAATGATTTTTTGATTTTCATAATCATATAAGTGATAACAAAAATCATTAACACCATATCCAATAAAGGTACATTTCTTTGATTTTGCCTCAAGCTTTGTTCTATTTTCTTTATTAATATGGACAAAGGCCTCACAGCCAAAAGGCTTTAAAAAAGAGTAGTTTACCTTTTTACCTGTCCATGCTTCCTCTGGAATAACACCATCCAAGGAACTTGAAGGCCCTCTGTTTATTAGATAAACAACAGTATTTACAACATCTGCCCAAAACTATAAAGGCAATCCTGCATGCAATCTCATGCACCTTGCACGCTCCATGATTGTTCTGTTCATCCTTTCTAACACGCCATTTTCTTCTGGTGTTCTTGGAATTGTCTTCTCTCTATGAATTCCATGCTCTGAAAAATACCTATCAAACTCTTTGCTGCAATATTCACCTCCATTGTCTGATCTGAGACACTTCAACTTCTTTCCTGTCTCAATCTCAACCAAAGATTTCCATTTCTTGAAAGTATTAAATACATCAGATTTATTCTGAATAAAGTAAATCCAAGTTTTTCTAGTTGCATCATCAATAAAATTAACATAATAACGAGAGCCAGCGATATATGATACCTTAGCAGGTCCCCATACATTTGTATGCACAAGCTCTAATTTTTCGGTCTTCTTTTCTTTCCCAACTCGGAGAAATCTGACTCTCTTCTATTTTCCATAAATGCAATTCTGATAGAAATCCAAATCAACATTCTTCAAACCCGGAAACAAATTTCTTGAGTGAAGAATATTCATCCCCTTATCACTCATTTGTTTGAGCCTATGATTCCATAATGTTGCATCTACTCCTTTGGAAGTTAAAGCATTAACAGAGTTAGAAATACCATTGCATAAATACAATGTACCGACCTTTTCGCCTTTTTCTATTACCAGGGCTCCTTTGGTTGTTGAATATTGCAACAAGAAACAGTGAAGGAGGCATCCTGAAACATCATTCCTGATCCTAGTTGGAAAGTGATCACCTAAACTAGGTGGGGGCCACACAGGTGATTTTTGTCGTAAAGTCTATTTTTAGACTATGTCTATTTTTAGACATATGGATCATATTCTATGAGTTGCGAGATGCTATTTGTGGATGGTTGGTCAAGTTGAAAAAATAGATGGACTCCTATTTTTAGATTTCCAGTCTAAAAATAGATATGTCGAATATTATAAGCTCTTAATAATATTTGGACTCTAAACATTATCTTATTCTCTTGGAGCACTTCAGTTAAGTGCACAGATGTGGCACAGGAGCTGACAGAAGGAATTACGCTATTCCTGAGGGTTATTTGGAGCTATTTCATGGATACTTCAGTTAGAACTCATGTGAGAGAGTTTGGTGGAGTTGATTGAGGAAGTTAATGGAGTTATGTTCAGTTTAACTAATCTAAACATAATTGAGCTATTTGTATCTCGTTTAACTGATTGTTACAATTAGTGAGAGTGGTGTGAATTAATTATTAATTAATTCACTAATTATAAACTCATTAATCAACTAAAGAATACATCATTTAACTTCAGTGCATGGACAGTTTCAGTGGAGACCAGTATATAGATAGGTGAAAGGGTAAGTGTGACTATCAGTTGTGACTATAAGTGATGCATGGTTTTCATCCAACACTCAGTAGGGATACCCATAAATACTATGTGAGCAAGGCTGGGGTAATCCATTCTCATCAAGAGGCATTCTTCAGCAGGGATTGCGCAGTAGAGGCAGGCTAAAGGCTGGCAAAGATCGGTGCATGGGATTTGCAAGATCAAGCCTGATTAGTGTGTAGCAAGTGAAGATTATACTGAGAGCTTGTGAGGAGCTTTGTATGATTATTGTTACATGGTCTCTATGACATATATAATATACAGATAGTTGGGGGTTTTCAGCTTTAAGCTTTCCCATTACATACTATGTTCATATGTGTGAATTTTTATGGCTTTAATGAGTGCATGCAATTGATTTTATTTCCGCATGTGATGATAAATGGTAGAAGAGATTCTGTATTGTGCATGAAGATAAAATAGTGTGTGATCAGGAGAATCTCGGTGGATAACATATCATTTATTCGAATTTCTACATGGTATCAGAGCAATATTGATCATTGGAGCAATTACAAAGCATTGAAGCGGTTGAGTTTTAGGATAAACTCAGGAAAATAAAAATGGAGAAGAATGACACTTTTCCAGTATACTTGACAAAGTTTGTCCACTACAGGGATGAGCTTCAGAGTGTAGGAGTTAGTGTGGATGAGGAAGGACAAGTCAAGAAGGTTGGGATTCGAGCAAATAATCTCTACAAAATTGAAGTAGATGGGATGTCTACGGAGCTTCCTACTGTTGGGAAGTGCAAGAAAGACATTCAATTGATGCTTAAGAGGGAGCAAGATTTGCATGCAGGTAATAGTGAACCTCAGGATGTGGAGCAGCCACGTGATGAGGATCATGGAGTGGAAAAAACAACTCATGCAGAGAAATTTCGTGCCAGATGGGCAGAGGGAGTGCATGCAGCTATACCACCAGGAGAGAGGTGGGGCGACATGCATGAGTAATCCTAAGAGGAGATTTCTGGGAAGGATTCATGAGATGGTGTGGATCTCATGAATTGAACCTGGCTATGAGGTGCCCACAGCGCAGCAGTAGCATGATCAGTTAGATTGATGCAGGCAGATCAAAGTGACAGTGTCGAATACTGGAGCGCGAATCAGAGTTGACAGCAAGTGCAGAGTGCATGGGTGCAAGAGTTCAACAGCGCAGTGGTTCCTGATGACATGTGCAGTTGGGCCTATCAGAAGTCGAAGACTTTGATGATAGATGCATCAGACTGATTGAGTTGTTTGGAGCCTATTCAGTTTCAGAGGAGTTGCAGAGTAGATGCATGGAGTTGCATGGCGCTTGTGAAGGTTGTAGGGTGAATGCATGGCGTTGCATGTCACATGCAAAGACAGTCCTTTCTTGTTGAGAGGGAGTGTTGAAGATTGCAACAAGAAACAGTGAAGGAGGCATCTTGAAACATCATTCCTGATCCTAGTTGGAAAGTGATCACCTAAACTAGGTGGGGCCCACACAGGTGATTTTTGTCGCAAAGTCTATTTTTAGACTATGTCTATTTTTAGACATGTCGATCATATTCTATGAGTTGCGGGATGCTATTTTTGGATGGTTGGTCAAGTTGGAAAAATATATGGACTTCTATTTTTAGACATATTGGGCGGAATCTATTTTTAGATTGCCAGTCTAAAAATAGATATGTCGAATATTATTAGCTCATAATAATATTTGGACTATAAACATTATCTTATTCTCTTGGAGCACTTCAGTTAAGTGCACAGATGTGGCACAGGAGCTGACAGAAGGAATTACGCTATTCCTTAGGGTTAAGTGGAGCTATTGCATGGATACTTCAATTAGAACTCATGTGACAGAGTTTTGTGGAGTTGATTGAGGAAGTTAGTGGAGTTGTATTCAGTTTAACTAATCTAAACATAGTTGAGCTATTTGTATCTAGTTTAACTAATTGATACAATTAGTGAGAGTGGTTTGAATTAATTATTAATTAATTCACTAATTATAAACTCATTAATCAACTAAAGAATACATCAGTTAACTTCAGTGCATGGACAGTTTCAGTGGAGACCAGTGCAGAGATAGGTGAAAGGGTAAGTGTGACTATCAGTTGTGACTATAAGTAATGCATGGTTTGCATCCAACACTCAGTAGAGATTCCTATAAAGACTACGTGAGCAAGACTGGGGTAATCCATTCTCATCAAGAGGCATTCTTCAGTATGGATTGCGCAGTAGAGGCAGGCTAAAGGCTGGCAAAGATCTGTGCATGGGATTTGCAAAATCAAGCCTGATTATTGCGTAGCAAGTGGAGATTATACTGAGAGCTTGTGAGGAGCTTTGTATGATGATTGTTACATGATCTCTATGACATATATAATATACAGATAGTTGGGGGTTTTCAGCTTTAAGCTTTCCCATTACATACTATGTTCATATGTGTGAATTTTTATGGCTTTAATGAGTGCATGCAATTGATTTTATTTCCACATGTGATGATCAATGGTAGAAGAGATTCTGTATTGTGCATGAAGATAAAATAGTGTGTGATCAGGAGAATCTTGGTGGATAACATATCAGTTATTCAAATTTCTACATTGGTGACCTTCCAAATTTTATCTGTGAAAGTTGTCACACAACCTTCACTGCCTAACTGCCTTCTTGAAATCAGATTTTTCTTAAGAACTGGAACATACCTTACCTCCTTTAATAGCCATTGGTTTCCATTCTATTGTTTTACAAGAACTTTACCCATTCCAATAATTTTACAGGGTTTATCATCACCCAAACGAACTTGATGCAGGAGCATTCAGGTGTAGTCAGCAATGTGATAGCATGATCACATGTTGTGACTAACAAGGGGTTGGAAGATAATAGTTTAATTAATTTTATTTGTTTAAATATATGAGAGTGTTTATTTATTGTAAAACATGAGGATAGGGTATATGTGGCTGAGTGATCCTCCTTGTGTGGAGATCAGGCCAAACAGATAGATTTATTTGGATAAAATAGAATATGAGGAATTTAAAAAGCTTGATTTAGCGTTGGTTTAGAAAAGAGTGGGTTTGAAGAGATTTTTTAGGAGAGGTTGAGAGATTTCTGGTCTGAACCAGAATTGTTTCATGAAACCATTTATTGTATAAATTGTGTTTTCTTGTATAATTCAAGAGCGAGAAGATTAGAATAGGTTTTTGTGTAGAGGCGAGAGAGTTTAGTGTAGGTTTTGGTGTTGAGCGAAAGCTCAGACTGGTGATGTTGTGACAGTGTGTATTAGAGGATTGATTTTGAAAGTGTGTTGGATTGTATTTTGATGTGTGCAACAGTAGTTGATTTCTGTGTAATTGGAAAATGCAAATTCTGTTCTGTTCTATTTAATGGATAAATCATACCACAATGGAAGAAGAGTGTGTGAAGATGATGTGTTTTCTTTTCTTTGTGTAATTGTTGAAATGGTAGCAATCTGCACATTTTGCTAGAACTGTAAATTTTCCTTCATTAAAGCGAATCTGGAATAGTTGGATTGCAAGTCGGAACAGCTTTTAATACAGAACTGGGTGTAAAACGATTTTACAGAGTTGATAAATATAAACTGGTTTCGAACTTGTCAATCCACACAACATCTTGCAAATTACAGGAGGTGGCATTGTCAATTCCGATTTCAAAGATATCTCACATCGGCGCTGTGGTAAAGTGTCAATAGGTTGGGAATAAAAGAAATGATTTTCGATAATATTGCATCGGAGCTCAGAAAGACGGTGACAATCGGTGGTAATGTTGAACCACAGTGATTGTGTTTGCCAATCTAATATTATGTCAGTGCAGATTGAAGTTGGAGCGCATTACATATGAGAAAGTGTAGTGACATCGTGTCGGAGCGAGTAGATGTCAACGTGGTAGCATATTGAAATCTCCAATGTGCGAAGTGATTTAATGGCCAGATCAACTGGATCTGGAAAAGTGGAAAAATATATATAATATGGTGGCAAACAGTGTTCAACACTATTAAGAAAGAATTATAACGGACAGATCGGATCAGTGGGCTCCAATCGCCGATCGAATCGCATCGGCGCAGTTTGAAATTAAGAACGCATTGAATTTGCGATCTTCAATTCCGATGAATCAGATCGGAGCAGTGGAGATTGTTTTAGCATCGGAGTTGTGGATGTCCGATTGGAGTTAGAGCGGAATTCATATTTGTATTATGTGTGGCCGCAAGGTTTTTGTAATGTTTGCGATGGTTATAAAAGGCATTCAAACACTGTGTTTAAATGATTAAGGGGATGGCTGAATTTTAATTTTAGCATATTGCAATTGTGTGGAAAAAACGTTCATTTTGCTGGCTTTCAGTTTTTTTTTTAAAACTAGATCTGAGTTTACGTGAGTCGATTGTCATAGAGATAGTTTCTGTGCAGAGCATTGATTCATTAATTGGCTGCGCTAATAGGTTGCACAGGGATACGGAGGAATCGATTGCATAAGTAAATGTTTAATTGAGGTAAAATCGGTCAAACAGAGATCGATTGAGAAATGTGAGAATGTTTTGAAAAATCATTGCAGGAAGATTGGAGCGGTTCAATTGGAACGCATAGTACAGCAGATTGCAGGGTGCATGTGAAGTGTTTGAAGAAACAGTTTGTTGGTTGTAGTTTGAACAATTTGTTTAAAAGCTTCCAAGAAAGAATTGAAGTGTGTAAAATTGCCAGAGGGAGGTTTTAGTTGGGCAAATTTTTGGAGATGCATTTGTATATGCATGAGTAGGAAAGATCCTGGTTTTTGCAGGGGTAACTTGCATCATATTTTTGGTATCAGAGCTAGCTTAACGCTCTGAAAAGATTGTTTTGGGAAACTGAATTTTAATTTTGCAGATGTATAATTGCCCTGAAGTATGTTTGATGAAGATGAGGATCAGGCTACAAACGACATTGAGATCAGAATGGAGAAGCAGAGAATGCCCAGGAAGGTCTGGTAAGAATGTTTAAGTTGATAATTTTGCAGAGATGTATTTGAATGTCTAAAGAATAACAGGAGATTGAAATTTCAAAGAATGAAGTGTTTTCCTTTTAGGAAAAGTTGATTGCATGACTGATTTGATTGAAGATTGTTTAAATATTGTTGAAGGCAATAATATTGATGATTGAAAGAACAGAGATTGGGTTAAGAGGACTGAAAGAAGAACCACTACAGGAAATGAATTTTGGAAATTGTATAAGCAAAACAGCATTTGCTTACAAACAAGTTATCAGAAGGAATTGATAGTATCTGTCATAAATTGGAAAATATAATTGAAACTCAGATCTAATATTAATTGGTCTTGAAAACTGAAGATTCCATTATGAAAAATAGAATGGGAGATAGTTGTTGGTTGTATGGAGTCCTATTGAATGGAAAGTCTAAATGAAATAATGAACAGGTGAGTCCTTTGACTGATGGAATGGAAGTTATTTTAAAGACATCTTTGAAGGAAATATTGCAAGTTTGAAAGATACTTTGATGTGTCTTGAGATAAGATTGTGCAGGTCAGTGGAAGCAGTGGATTTGCTGAAAGGTGGAATGAGTTGTACCAGCATCATATCATATGAGCTATGTAAAGAAGATAGAGCAAGAAGAACTACCAGATGCGTAAAGGTGACAATACCCAACAGTAAAAAAATTTATTGAATGAAGAAGGTAGTGAGAAATTGAAAATGCGAAGCCTACAGCAAGAAGTATTCAAGAGGAGATGAGAACAACTTCCAACTGAGGTTGGGTAGAAGTTGATGAGGCAGCTCCACAATTGTGATTGTGGATAGGAGATAACAATTCCAGCAAGAAGAGTGCTGGGTAGAATTGTTAGTCAGTGAAAGGTTCGAGGAAAGAACCAATAGGTGCCAAAAGGCTAAACTCGGGAAAGTTTCGTGAGGCATGAAGGAGACTTGTTATAGGCAAAATGGAAAAAGTTAGTTGCAGCTCACTAGTGAACAAGGAAAGTTCACCAGAGGAAGGAAAGGAATTGACTATTGATGGTCATGACAGGGGTACAAAGGAAAGTCACAGACATAGGGAAAAGAGTGCTGAAGCAGTTGGACTCAAAGGAATTAGTAAAGAAGAAAGGGACATAGAGTTGGCTGGGATGAAGGCAGAACTCAGTCATTTGGAGAAGCTGGTATTGAAAGGAATTAGAGAAAAATGGAAACAAGGATTTTATGTGGGAAGAAGAGTTAAATAGCCTGTCAGAGAATTGTTTGCTGAGAAATTATTACTTCGAACAACTGAGAATGAAGAAATAGAATACATCTGTGAACCAGAGAAAGGATCTCTCCTTGGGGACGAAGACAGTGATGACAGTAGAGAAGAACTAATCTATGCAGATCAGAATGAGAGGAATTTGTTGACATCATCCGCACAGACAAGAGGATCTCATATTTTTGGGATTAATTATTTCTGTGAATGTAAAATTGCAGGTATGCAGCCTAAAGAATTTGAACCTGTGTATGAAAAAGTGAAAGGAGCAAAGGCAAGACAAGCAAGAAAGGAGATGCATAAGGACTTTCAAGACTTCAATTGGTGGAGGAAATTAAAATTTATGGCTGAATGGTTATGTCTTCTTTTAGTGGAAACTTATTGGATCATATTTGAAGGAATTTTAGCATGGAAAGAAGACCAATGGGAAATGGAAACAGGAAAGGAAACAAATGCATTACGGATTTATGAAGTGAAGAGAAGGAAATCTGACACCGAGAACTTAGCTGAAGAAGGTAAGCCAAGGAAATCTTTGAAAGATCAAAGTCTTATCAGAGAAGAGGAAGAGGCATTATTGTCTTATTTGGACAAACTGAGTATTGGAAGAAATTGTGTAGAACAGGAAGGTATTCTACAAACTTATGATGAAGTTTCCAAGCATAGTCAAGAAGTTGCAGTCCCAGAAGTTTTCTTTAATGAGGAAGAAATCAGAGATATTGAGAAAGAATTTCTCAATAATTTACTGAACTATCAGAATAGTTCAGAGGATCATGAGGAGCTGATCATTGAGGCCTCGAATGAAGAGCCTTGCATTTTTGAAACTTACATGTTGTGTATGTTTTCAGGTTTGACAGGTGAGGAGCGATTGGACAATGTGCTTATGCATGTTGATGAAGAAGTAAGATTACTGGAAGAAATGGCTGAAACAGAAAGATATTTTGAGCATGTATTTAATAATTTTGAGAATGATGGTATTAACAGGGAAATTTTCATGATTAAAGGAGCTGAAGATAAACAAATGAAAGTTTGTGATGATAACGCAGAGGAAAGAATGGAAATGGAAATTGATGACAATCTCATAACTTTTGCAGAAGGACAGAATAAAGAGTTGATGGCAGAATCACCTATGAAGATCGAAAACCATAGCTATATTGAATCTGACAATTGTGGTGGAAATTCTGTTTTATACAAGAAGGAGGAGTCATATGCAAATGACATGTTTATTGAATATGAAGAAATTGACATTTTGCTGAAAAAGTTATTAGACAAATCTGAGAACATAGAGGGAAGAATTATCTTTGATGATAATGAAAGAGAGGTTGTAGAGTACAAACAACAGATTGTAAATGGCAGAGGCAAAGAATATTTGGACAAATTTTTTATAATTTATATGGAAAAGGAGAATGTACAGCAGACAGATGTCAGTAGAGTTCAGTTAAAGACAAAAGGTAAAAAGGAAATTGAGAAATTGTGGAAGATGAAATTAGATGAGAAGAGGGACAGCAAGAGGGAGAAATTGACCACAGGAATTTATATCAGCAAGAACAGAGGACAACAGCAAATTAAGATTTGGAAATCTGGAGGAACAGAAGTGACAGTGGCAGAAGAATTAAATCAGCAGCATAATGAAAGTGATGACCAGTTACAAAGTAGAGTTTGGGATACTGGATGGACAACAGAAGAAACACATGACCAGGAGGTCATGGAAAATTTCAACTTTGGGAGTCTGATGCAGGAGCATTCAGGCCTAGTCAGCAATGTGATAGCATGATCACATGTTGTGACTAACAAGGGGTTGGAAGATAATAGTTTAATTAATTTTATTTGTTTAAATATATGAGAGTGTTTATTTATTGTAAAACATGAGGATAGGGTATATGTGGCTGAGTGATCCTCCTTGTGTGGAGATCAGGCCAAACAGTTAGATTTATTTGGCTAAAATAGAATATGAGGAATTTAAAAATCTTGATTTAGCGTTGGTTTAGAAGAGAGTGTTTGAAGAGATTTTTTTAGGAGAGGTTGAGAGATTTCTGGTTCTGAACCAGAATTGGTTCATGAAACCATTTATTGTATAAATTGTGTTTTCTTGTATAATTCAAGAGCGAGAAGATTAGAATAGGTTTTTGTGTAGAGGCGAGAGAGTTTAGTGTAGGTTTTGGTGTTGAGCGAAAGCTCAGACTGGTGATGTTGTGACAGTGTGTATTAGAGGATTGATTTTGAAAGTGTGTTGGATTGTATTTTGATGTGTGCAACAGTAGTTGATTTCTTTGTAATTGGAAAATGCAAATTCTGTTCTGTTCTATTTAATGGATAAATCATACCACAATGGAAGAAGAGTGTGTGAAGATGATGTGTTTTCTTTTCTTTGTGTAATTGTTGAAACGGTAGCAATCTGCACATTTTGCTAGAACTGTAAATTTTCCTTCATTAAAGCAAATCTGGAATAGTTGGATTGCAAGTCGGAACAGCTTTTAATACAGAACTGGGTGTAAAACGATTTTACAGAGTTGATAAATATAAAATGGTTTCGAACTTGTCAATCCACACAACATCTTGCAAATTACAGGAGGTGGCATTGTCAATTCCGATTTCAAAGATATCTTGCATCGGCACTGTGGTAAAGTGTCAATAGGTTGGGAATAAAAGAAATGATTTTCGATAATATTGCATCGGAGCTTAGAAAGACGGTGACAATCGGTGGTAATGTTGAACCACAGTGATTGTGTTTGCCGATCGAATATTATGTCAGTGCAGATTGAATTTGGAGCGCATTACAGATGAGAAAGTGTAGTGACATCGTGTCGGAGCGAGTAGATGTCAACGTGGTAGCATATTGAAATCTCCAATGTGCGAAGTGATTTAATGGCCAGATCAACTGGATCTGGAAAAGTGGAAAAAGATATATAATATGGTGGCAAACAGTGTTCAACACTGTTAAGAAAGAATTATAACGGACAGATCGGATCAGTGGGCTCCAATCGCCGATCGAATCGCATCGGCGCAGTTTGAAATTAAGAACGCATTGAAGTTGCGATCTCCGATTCTGATGAATTGGATCGGAGCAGTGGAGATTGTTTTAGCATCGGAGTTGTGGATGTCCGATTGGAGTTAGAGCAGAATTCATATTTGTATTATGTGTGGCCGCAAGGTTTTTGTAATGTTTGCGATGGTTATAAAAGGCATTCAAACACTGTGTTTAAATGATTAAGGGGGTGGCTGAATTTTAATTTTAGCAGATTGCAATTGTGTGGAAAAAATGTTCATTTTGTTGGCTTTCAGTTTTTTTTTAAAACTAGATCTGAGTTTACGTGAGTCGATTGTCATAGAGATAGTTTCTGTGCAGAGCATTGATTCATTAATTGGCTGCGCTAATAGGTTGCACAGGGATACGGAGGAATCGATTGCATAAGTAAATGTTTAATTGAGGTAAAATCGGTCAAACAGAGATCGATTGAGAAATGTGAGAATGTTTTGAAAAATCATTACAGGAAGATTGGAGCGGTTCAATTGGAACGCATAATACAGCAGATTGCAGGGTGCATGTGAAGTGTTTGATGAAACAGTTTGTTGGTTGTAGTTTGAACCATTTGTTTAAAAGCTTCCGAGAAAGAATTGAAGTGTGTAAAATTTCCAGAGGGAGGTTTTAGTTGGGTAAAGTTTTGGAGATGCATTTGTATATGCATGAGTAGGAAAGATCCTGGTTTTTGTAGGGGTAACCTGCATCAGAACTTGTCCAAAATATCCTTAAACATAGTCATGAAAATATTTCTTATCAGGTGTGGCGTGGAATGAGGCCCCTGAATCTACCACCCAGGAATCAGCAACATTTTCGAAAGAAATAATCAAAGCATCTTGTAACACATCACCTGTCACATTTTCTTCATGATTGTTTTCATTTTGTGTGTCTCCTTATTTTCCCTTCCAAGATCTACAGTCTTTCTTTAGGTGTCCTTTATTTCCGCATTTCCAGCACACTATCCCCGATCTGGACTTGGATTTGCCTTTCCTTGATTTACTACGGTATCCTGAGCTCTTCCCTCTTTCCATTCTTCTTCCCCTAGACTCTGCACTCAAAGCGTTACCCAATGTCTCACCAGAGCTTTTCCGTCGCATTTCCTCGCTAAGGATAGCACCAACAACATCATCAAAATTTAAAGTAATAGATCTAGAGACAGAGTTACTAATGGCCATAACTAAACCATTCCAACTTTCTGGCAATGAGCACAAAAATAACAGAGCTCTAACTTCATCATCAAAGTTTACCCCTACAGAACTTAACTGACTGGTAACTGTATTAAAATCATTTAAATGGTCTGCAACAGATCCACCTTCTGAAATCTTCATATTAAATAAATGTTTCATAAGAAATACCCTGTTTGAGTGTTACACCATTTTTTTGGTCATCTAACCTATTATTATTAGATGAACCCAAGTACACCATGTAATACCAATTTTACCCTAAGTAAAATTGCTTTCACCATATAAAATAACTCATTTGGTCATATTTAACCCAAAACAAGGAAATTAATTAAATAAATCCTTATTTATTTAATTATCTCCTAAGAACAAGTTATTTAAATCATTATTTAAATATTATTATTAGTTAAATTTGACTAAATCATCCATAAATAATTAAATAAACCATTATTTATTTAATTATATTCCCATCATTCCCCTAAAATGATAAATAAATCATTTATTTATTTATTATTTATAAATAAAGGAATTGACCCAAGTCAAGAATCCTTTTCTCTCCAACAAATATAATAAAATATTCCTAAAAGGTGCTTCTAGAATTCGATTAATAATATTTTATTCATGCACTGAGTTCTAGACCGCCCCAATATTTTGTTATAAATAGGGGGGTTTTCCCCATTCATTAGTCACCTTCATTGCATTAGATCACTCTGGATCTTCTCTTGGTCACCATTTTCCATTTTGCTTTGTGAACTCCCATTGAGTTCCATGTTTGCTTTTCCACATCCATAAGAGAGAGAAATGTTAGATCTGAAACACTGAGGACTTCCAAGAACCCATCCCACTGAGGAGAACCGGAAAACACCTTTCTTGTTTTCCTCTCAGGTGCCCCATTCTTTAATATAATAAAAAATTCTTTCATATACATTCTTCTTGTCTTGTTCATTGGATCTATGGAGCTATGTTATTTTTTATCTGCTTAATATCTTTTGTGCTTAGATCTAAATTTGTGCAGCAATCTTAAAGGTATTTTGCAACCATAATTGATGTTAGGGCTATTTGTTATGCGTAGCTAAAGTGATCTTTTACAACGAAAGATTCATACTAACATTAAGGCCAAGGGTTTTTCATATAGTTTTGCCAATTCCTTAATAAAACCCTATGTTGTTGTTTCCTTTGATATATTGAAGGCTACCGACGCCACAAGGCACAACCGTATTGTTCCGAGTGCCTTTCTATCAAGAATCTCCCATTTTGCGTCTTTCATAGTCGTCGGCTTCTTTGTTTTTTTTCTCAATGGTAGGTACAGATCTTTCTAATACAGATACTCTTCCATATGCATCTTCCACAGCGGGAAGTTTTGGCCGTTAAATTTCTCGACCCTATACTTACCATCTTCCGCCATTGATCTCACTCTAAACAAGAACCCTTCTTTCCTGCGAGTTATCAGCCAAACAGACCTTCGGCTCTGATACCAATTGTTATAAAATTATATATTGCAGAGCAATGCAACACATAAAATATGCGGAAAAACACAAGCACACAAAACACATAAAACCAGAGAGACACAGATATACGTGGTTCACACAGTTTGGGCTACGTCCACCCTGGACAGCCAGTGCTTCCTTTCTATTATCCAGAAAAATGAAGAGACACAACCTACAGCAGATCCGCTGTAATATCCTATGTTCTCTCTAACAGTCTCCCTATATGTTTCTCGCTCTGAGAATACACATACAATACATAGTCGCAATACAATACCCTCATACAAGCGAGGGGTTTCCTTCTAGGGAAAAAAACCCTAAAATAAACATAACTTCTACCATCAGATCATCCGCCTAATGAACGGCCCAAATTGACTAGAAATTACTATACTTTTACAAGGCAATTTTACATATGTTTTTAGCTTCCAGGGCGCTGCCCCCGAAACTCCCCACCAAGGGGGGGCTCCATAAAGTCACAGTCACCCCCGCTAGACCCCCCAGGTAGCATTTAATTATGGGCGGCGTTGCCGCCCCATTAAGGTACATGGGTCCAATGCTGTGATACAAAATAAACAAGATAATCAAGCTCCACCCCCAACATTGAGCGCGTTCTCCATACATACTAAGGGGGCAGAGACCACCTGGTCGTGTTGGACTTCCTTAACCTACAATTTGGTGAATGAAATAGGTCTCAACTTTTTTAAGGGAATCGAAAAATATGTATCACTACTGCCACTATCTCTGGGATGCATGGAAGACCATTGTAAAACAAAATTGCATCCTACTTCGACCTCCCTTGCTAACAAGAGAGACCATGGACGATATCATCATGGAATTAAACGAGGGTTTGCTTTTCGAATCTCTTCGAGTCATCTCGAAGGACGACTCTCTTCTTTAGCCTCTCTGAGGTGTCATGTAGGAGGGATATTTCTAAGTCATTCACAAAATATGTGGAAGTGAGGTCTCCATTAAGTGATACATGTCCTCGATCCTCTCCTTCTTACTCTTCTTCTCCTTGATTTGATTCTTATTTGGTTAACTATCAACTTAACTTACCTTCTCCATCATATTTCTTATGTGCTAAATCCCTATTTAATGATAAAGGAATTGAATCATAATTAACTATAGCTAAGCTAAACCCTTCATAGCGGTGATGCATTGGTTCTTTTTCTCTCTTCCTTGTGAGGAAAAAAATCCAATTCTAAGTTCCTTCATAACCTAACCACCACATTCTTCCATCCTACTTTCAAAGAAAAATTGCTTTCCTTTAATTTGAAAACGAAAAAGTCCATTGTGATGTGATGTTGTTATGACGGAAACTTATTGTCATTCGGGAATGACAGATTGGGAAAATAATTTCAATACAATTCATAAATTCGTATAATTTAATGTTTCATAAATTGTACTTATACTTGTAATTTAGAAAACAATATAAGTTGTTATTTATTTCTCATTACATGAATAAATAAACAATGAAAATATTCCTTGGAAAAATGATTTCAAAGAGGATTTATGCAGTATTTACATTGGCCTCGGTAAAACTAAAGAATAGAGAAAATCAATGACAACAATCAAAGTATACCATGCCATTGTACTTTTAAATGCAATAAATAGTATTTACCAAAAAAAATTTAAATTTAAATGAAGCTCAATCTTGATTTTTATATAATATTTACTATATTACAAATAAAAGTTCTTATATTAGTGATTTAATTTTCAAGATGATCTTCCCAAACTTTCTATTTATTTAATGTACCTTACACCTTTAAAAACAATGACTAGTTATAAATTTTAAAAAATAACAAGCTTTAATATATAATTTTTTAATTAAAAAATAAATAAATTTAATTTATTATTATTTAAACAATTTACATAATTAATTATTTCTCTATAATAAAAAAATTAAATCTATAATAATTTTAAAAACCCATTCCACATAAATATATAACTTTCCCTATTATATCACATATAACTTTCCCTTTTATATCACATGTATATAAAATATATTTTTTGTAATATTATACACGCATTTTGAGTTTATAAGACCATTTATAAAATTGAACTTAAAGACTCTCTTTGAACCAAATCCAAAGTGTAACATAAGTCTCTATGCTTCTAAGTTATGTTATTTCCATTCATATATATACAAGTATTTTAAATAGAGTAATCATCATAAAATATTTAGTTTATAAAATTAAATTATATGATAGATGACAGTGTAAATTAAATGAGACTGTAGGTTTATCTTCTTCTTAATTCATAATGTATTTTGAGTTATTAAATTATTATAATGCAATAGGCTATTAAAATTATTCTTTTTATTTGAAAACTTGTTTTGAGTTATTAAATTATTATAATACAATAAGCTATTAAAATTGTTTTTATTTATAATAAAAAATTAAAATAGTTTTTTTTAAAGTATTGGAGATAAAATTTAGTTTAAAGGAAATTTATAATTGTATAAAATATTTATGATGTGTAATATTTCAAAATTTTCCTACAATAAATTGGAATATTAATTGTTGTTGATTTCACTCAGGAGGAGAATAAATGGGTAAGGAGGCCCATGCATAATGAAAATCTCAATAAAATCCCTCATAGTATGAGAGGGGATCATCATTGGAGCTAGTTTTCACACCCTCATGTGTGAACATGGTTATTTGCAAGTGGACAAGGTCAAGTTTGACCAAGTCAACAGCGTTGGGATAAGAGGTGGAGAACACTTAGAGAAACATCGCAGTATGAATGGGAAGAGGGCTATTTGGTGGAGGAAACCCTAAAAGGAGTGGGACCCATGGAGAGGGGGCCTTCACTTGTTTAAAAGGAGGGCAAGGCAGCCATTGTTTCTCATGTTATGTATTATTGATTTTATGGTCTATTCAGACTTTGTGCAATCTCCAGCTGTTTAGCTGAGTTGCAGTGCTTCTTAGCACGAGGGATTCATGTTTAGGATTTCCTCTCCTTCTTGAGAGGCCTCTTGAGGGATTGCATTGATTTTCCTCACATCCAGGCTTGAGGCTAAGCATCCTCCTCCAAGACAGCGTTATTTCTGCAGCAGAATAATGTTGTGTTGCAGAGTGTTGCAGTGAGGGTCCACTACACCACATCCATTAGCTATTTTTCAAAGGAGGAGTCTCTCTTTCCTTTGAGAGATCAGTTTGGAGGCACTTGGAGCTAATTGCAGATCTTGGCATTGGGCCAATCCATTCTCTTGCCCCTACAGCACAGTTTGCTTCAATGACTGCGTTATTTCTAGTGAGCAAATGTTGTAGGGCTTTGCAGCTATGTTTGGAGGGTGAGATCTTAGGTGAGAGGATCAGCCTTTCATTCTAGAGATCCATTGGAGGAGGTCTTTCATCGGATGCAGCATCTTCATCCTTCTCCACTTATTTCCAGTTCTTGAGTTGTTGCTGCTACCTAGCAACTCCGGCATTTTGCAGATTTTGTATATTACAGCCAATCCTTCTAGATTGACTTGAGGTAGTCTTTGGGAGCTGGGACCTTCACTCCCAAAGTTGTATGGGCCATATATTTGTATATATATGTATTTTACATATGTTAGCATGCATTTTCTCTTATAAAACTGCGCAGTCATAGCTTGGACACACTTGTGTAGCAGTGTTTAATTATGATTTATGTACTTGTCTCTTGAGGCTGAGCATTGCTTATCTTGAGTAGCATTTTCCTCAAGATCTTGTATTCATTTATTGCTGCTATTTCTTAATAATATGGCTATGGATTTCTCTCACATTTCTATGAGTTAAGTGTCACTGCTACTCCATTGTTGTGTTTTCATATTGCTGGATCTCCAACTTTAGAATATCCTGAGATATTCTCATTGTTGTAGGAATTCCCTAATTTGGGATATTACAGTGGTATCAGAGCATAATCTTGGCTCGGCCTGTGGATCTCAGCAATTATGCTATCAAGGAGAGAGAAGATGAAGACTCCATTATGTGGAGAGAAAAATGAAGATAAGCTTACAAAGCTTCTTCCAAGATCTGTACAGAGCATTCATGAAGAATTCGAGAAGATAAGGAGGGAGATATGTACAGGATCTCTACGAGGGTTTGAAACTGAGTCAAACTCTAGATTTTCTTATAGGGAGTGTGAGCATGCAGCCACACCCTATGATGTACAGCGCAGTCACATTGCCAATTTTTCCATATGAGAAACGGAAGAAGAAGGAATTCCTGAGAGGGGAACTCTTAGTGGGTTCTTGCATGAGTATGAATCTCAAACTCAGAATTTTAGAGCTCATGTCACTTTCCAGGAGTTTTGCAAGGTCAAGGTGAGGAGGAACAAGCAGCATAATATGGATAAATTTCTTCTATCTATCTTTGATGGTTCCCCTACTTCTTTAGCCAGGGCTTGGGTGGAAGAGCTAGACACCTTTCTGCAGCAGCATCAGATTTCTGAAGATGAAGCCATCAGAGTAGCAGCGCTGCACTTTGGAGGTAAGGTCTATGCATGGTGGTTATTTGAGTCCTTTACTTTAAAGAATGCAAATACTTCTTCCTATGCAAGGTTCATTGAAACTTTGATGGAAACAATTGGTAGGAAGAATTCTGAAACACATGTGGAGGAAACAAACACATCTAAACAAACAAAACCCTTGCATGTGATGAAGAAAACCATAGAATCAGAATCACTTTAGAGAACCATAAAGGAGGCTGATATCTTGCATGATACTTTTTTGGAGGCAAGACCTTCATCTTGTATTTTGGCACAAGGGGACAAAGAGACCCCTTTTCCAAAAGAGGATCCAATCATTGGAGGATTTCCCACTCATGTTGAAGAGGCTAAGGGCAACAATGTTGTCACTTATAGAGTTGATCTAGCACCTAATGTAGAGGAAGGAGGAGCTCTTGCTCCAACTAGAGGGATTCTTGCATCTTTGCAAGGAAGTCCCCAGGATCTTATACATGGAGGTCCAAGCATAATCAATGAGCAACATGATTGTGTAGCATTACAGCTGGAAGGAGGAGGAAGGGAGGAAAAGCAGCATCATGTGATGAGAGGCACATACCCTTCTCTATTTCAGAGAGCTAGTGCAAAGAGGAGGTAGACTGTATTGCGCTATGAGAGCAAGGGCAAGGTTGCCTAACCATATGTACAGTTCACTCTTGACATTGATGCCTTACTGCATAGAGGCATTCCACCAGGGAGGCCACCAGATCTATCATTGATAAAAGACATCTTGTCTTTGGATTCACCGCTCTTGGATTTTAGAGAGGTGAAGAGTTTTGAGGAGAACTTTGGCATGGGGGATTTCAAAGTAGCAGACAACAGGAGGAGGAGAGCTTCACATGCCAGATCACTAGCGCTGTCTCTTAAGAGGATTGATCCTTACGGGAGATCTCATCTCTTAGTAGAGTACTCCAAGGATCTTGGTGCATGCATGGTTCTCGATGACCCGGATGGAGATGATGAGTGTATGGTGGATGATATGGTCATCTATTCACATGGCAGAGTCTTCTTGACTAGAGATTCTAGTCTCAAGGAGAAGATGTTGCATGCAGCACATGAGGACTTCTTTTCCATGCATTTTGATGCATATCTTGCCTTGGCAGAGGAGTTCATTTGGGAGGGCATTCAGCAAGACATATTTCAGCATATGGAGAGATGCAAAGGCTAGATGATGATGGAGAGGATGTCACAGCCACCTTCCTACTCATTGGGAGTAAGGGAGCATTTTTAGTTGAGCCATTTCAGCTCAAGTCTTCGAGTACATAATGGAGAATGTACAATTTAACCTCATGTTTTGTACTTCTTATCTTTTTATGAGCAGCATATTGTACCAAGGAGGATTATTCCTTCTTTCATATTGTATAATGATGTACTTGAAGCCATTTGTAGCATTGAGATTGGCTATCTCATTGGTGGTTTGTGGGGGAAGCCACATGATTTTTGGTGTGCACCATTGGCACCCTTTTGTACTCTCATGTTTATATCTTGTAAAAATATTGTGGCAGCAAAAAAGTGGCTGGAGAAGCACTTGTTTTTATTTGATTTGATGCAGGCAAGAAATGCACTATGCTGGTTCCTTGTATGGGACCTTGATCCACTTTCTGGTTGTCAT
Organism: Pinus albicaulis; assembly: GCA_034641835.2. Lineage (NCBI taxonomy): Eukaryota > Viridiplantae > Streptophyta > Pinopsida > Pinales > Pinaceae > Pinus > Pinus albicaulis. Next base: position 299,300 of record JAXQQM020059661.1, read on the forward strand.
GTGACAACTTGTTTCTATCGGTTTTTGCTTCCATGTATTGCTGGTATCTCTATGTTCATGGGAAGCTTTGACTGGAGAGTGGGCTTGAGACTGAGGATGCCCATTGGGAGCATGATTCTCCCTACTATACATGTTGTACATTTCAGGAGGAACCATGGGCCAACCATGAATGCCACATTACATTTCTTTTCTTCTTGTGGGAGGGTCCACTTGAAGAACTTGAGGAGGCACTCCATGGATCATGAGAAGATGGATGAGTTAGCACAGTCAAATCTTTTCCCTTTGAGGATGAGGGGAGACTCATCTATGAGCCACTCCATTTATATTAGAAAAACATATGGTAAGATTCTGGTTGACTTGCATAGTGATTTGTCTATATATATGCATCTCTTAACCATATATGTGCAGGGATTTTCTCAAAGGAGGGATAGTTTTCCTTCTAGATTTGGTGGTCTACATAAGGGCATTATGGGTGATCACTCCCTAAGTGGATATGGGGAGGATATTTCTCATGGAGAATATACTCACATTGCACATTACATCATTCACTTTCTCCAGAATTTTGAAGAGATTTGGGCAGCAAGCGAATGGTGGGGAGGCCACCCATCATTTTATTTTCTATGGCAGTGGAGAGTCAAACTGTATTGGCTAAATTTGAGGGACCATTTTCCTTATCCTTTACTTCACATGGTAGCCAGCATGATTCTCCTTATGGTTCCCTTGGTTGATATTGCTAATGCTTTTCTTGGGAGCATGATTGGGGGAGAGATGCATTGGGTGAATGTGTCCTTGGAGAGAGAAAACTCCCACACTCTTTGCACTACATGTTCTAAAGGGAGCATGGGAGATGGTATGGCCACTACAGCAGAATATTTGTTTCCTTATGAGGTGAGCCATATGATGAATGTGATGCCATATGATGATGACTTCCAACTCATCACATATGAGATTATTTGGGTCAACATGTTTCATAACTTTGGAGGATAGATCCTTAGAGATCTAATCTTCATCTTACCACTTGAGGGAAATACCCTTGCAGCCCCGGATCAGCATACACTCTACACTTATCCTAAGTGGAGAGGGAGAAAACATGGGGTAGGCTATTTTGTCTACCAAGATCAAATTTTCAGCCCACCTACTGTATTGGAGCGAGAGGTGGAAGATGACTTTCAGGAGTTTCCATGTTGGGAGGTAACTCATTTTGCATGGATGATTTCTTGGGGGATGGAGGATCCACATGAGGAAGGTATTCCTCAAAACATTGTAGACTCCATGCCTTGAGAGGAGGCTTTCCAGTCCTAGCCTTGCAGTTGCTTGAGGACAAGCAACATTTGGGAGGGGAGGACTATAATATTCTAAAATTTTCCTACAATAAATTAGAATATTAATTTTTGCTAATTTCACCTAGGAGGAGAATAAATGGGTAAGGAGGCCCATGCATAATGAAAATATCAATAAAATCCCTCATATTATGAAAGGGGATCAATCATTGTAGCTGGTTTTCACACCCTCATGTGTGAACAGGGTTATTTGTAAGTGGACAAGGTCAAGTTTGACCAAGTCAACAGCGCTGGGATAAGAGGTGGAGAACACTTAGAGAAACAACGCAGTACGAATGGGAAGAGGGTTATTTGGTGGAGGAAACCGTAAAAGGAGTGGGACCCATGGAGAGGGGGCCTTCACTTGTTTAAAAGGAGGGAAAGGCAGCCATTGTTTCTCATGTTATGTATTATTGATTTTATGGTCTATTCAGACTTTGTGCAATCTCTAGTTGTTTAGCTGAGTTGTAGTGATGCTTAGCATGAGGGATTCCTATTTAGGATTTCCTCTCCTTCTTGAGAGGCCTCTTGAGGGATTGCACTGATTTACCTCACATCCAAGCTTGAGGCCAAGCATCCTCCTCTAAGACAGCATTATTTCTACAGCAGAATAATGTTGTGTTGCAGAGTGTTGTAGTGAGGGTCCACTACACCACTTCCATCAGCTATTTTTCAGAGGAGGAGTCCACTAGGTCCACAACTTCTCATTTTCCTTCTTGTATAACATGGTGTTCATAGAACTTAGGGGATTTTATGGCTCGTGTAATCTTGGCGACCAGATCTTATTTATCACGTAGATCTGGGCATGGATAGAGTATTAGGGGCTTCGTGGTTTGTGAAGTCATGGTTTTTCGAGCTTTTAACTCTAGACGTCCAAGTCATGGATACATCCAAGAGGATTACTCCGTAAATCCCTTCAGATCAAATCATAAGGATGACAAAGAGGGAATGGGGCTCTTCTCATATATTTTTAAAGGATCTCAAAGGAAAATCCATCAAACTCTGGTCAAAGGGATCATATCTGGTTGGAGATCTAAAAATAATAATTCAAAAAACCCTTCGAATAACAACTCCTTCTAAAAATATGTTATATGAAAGGAAAATTTTATAGGACTCTATGATAATAAAGGAATATGGCATTGTCGAGATTCCACCATTATTTTAATTTTGAGGTTGCGAGGTGGAGTACAGAGTTTACGAAACCCTAGTGGATCAGCATCATATAAGGAGGTATTTTGATCAAAATTCCCCAATGGATCTGGCTCTTCCCAGGACACAGCAAAACGTAGGATACATAGTTCAGTTGTGAAAATACAAATTATCCTGAACCCTTATATTATTGAACATATGGAACAGGCTCCAGCTATGACAGTCAATCTACCTAAGGTTAATGATCTATTCAATGTCCTCCAATATCAAGTTATTATTTGTATATTCAATGGGTTCTGGCCCAAATCGGAGGATCTTCATCAGTGGGTATTCTCCATCTGGACTCCAAACTACAATATTCACTTATCTTAAAAGAGATTTTTTATTGTACAAATTGATAGGCAAAAGGACCTGGACTTCACTTTATATAAGGGGACATGGTTTTAGTGAAGAGCGGGTCTTTTTATAACTCCATAGTTTATAGAATTCAATTCCAACACAATGGTGGTCTCCAAAATATCAGTTTGGGTGAGATTACATAACCTCCCTCTTCCTTTTTGGCACCACCAAGTAATAGAGGGAATTGGAAATACACTGAAAGTTCATAAAGACAAATATGGAAAGACCTGAAAAAGGAATTTTCACCTTTTCCAGAACATGTGTAGAGGTATACCTTAGCAAAGGTTTACCTAATCGCATTCACCTTATTCATAATGTTATGTGGGATTGATGACTATAGACAGAAATATCTCCCCTAGGTTTGGTGGCCAACCTAGAACAACAAAGAGACAAGGAACCCAATGCTTTCCTTAAAATAAATAGATGACGAAATGAAGCATATCTGGAATCTATCGCATGCTTCGCTCCTTCTTTAGCTTGAATGCTCCAAAATTAGAACTTGCATAGTCAGATAACACAAGTCAAGAAACTACGAGATCTGTGCAGTATCATCTAAGTACTCTATTCAATAGATCAACATGGTATTTAAAATACATGAAATAATGACATCGCATATAGGAAAACAAATATTTCTTTACATTAATATAAATGGAAGGATATACAACCACAAATAGATGTTGATCTTGTAGAATAGCTCCTCTAAGTTGTATTTTCCTTTCCTTGTCAGAATGTGCATCTCCAATCACCTTAAATGCATGGAATTATACCTCTCACCATAGCAACATAAGGGTAGAATCACTCTTTGTTGACGGGAAGAAATGTCCGACCAACAGTAAGGGATCTCCCTGGTAAAAAGTCTCGATTACACTCTAAACCGTCTATGATAGGGATCCTGTCTGGGGTGTGGGTCCGGCTACCGTTGAATATTCCTTTCCTCATACACAAACGAGCCCTGCAAACCTATGAACACATGATTATTCGGATAATACAAGACAAATGGTTGATGAGTCTCAATGAACATAAAACACTACAAATAGCAAGATGAGTTAAAGCATGTAGCCAAAGGAAATGTTGTTAGCAGCACATCATTAGGGCCATGCTTGTAGAAGCTGTTAAAACCACAGAATAAATAGTTCTTTATGGTCAAAACACCCTTCACTTCCTTAAGCGTTCTCAAAGATAAGATAAATGTTAATAATGAAGTTGCTAACATCTCCTAATTAAATAACCTAATATCATTAACACATTAAGTGAGTTGAAATGTATAAATGATATAAGGAGAAAACGCAGGTTAGTTAATCATAAAAGATATTAGATACATGAGACAAAAATATTCATAGTGTTAACACATTAGTCCTCATCATATCCAAGAGTGGAATCAAAAAATTTGTTTGTATTCATTCTCAGAAAGGTGTATTCAATGCTATACAATTCTCTTTACTCCTTTGGAGTTCCAAAAAAATATCCTTTATAATTCCCTGGAGGGAGTATTTATAGAACAAAATCGATGTTAGAAAATTAAATATTACAGACCACTGCAACATATAAAATATGCGGAAAACACAAGCACACAAAACACATAAAACCAGAGAGACACAGATATACGTGGTTCACCCAGTTTGGGCTACGTCCACCCCGAACAACTAGTCCTTCCTTTCTATTATCCAGCAAAAATGAAGAGACACAACCTACAGCAGATCCGCTGTAATATCCTCTGTTCTCTCTCACAATCTCCCTATCTGTTTCTCGCTCTGAGAATACACACACACTCCATAGCCGCAATACAATACCCTCATAAAATCGAGGGGTTTCCTTCTAGGGAAAAAAAACCTAAACTAAACATAAATTCTACCGTCAGATCATCCTCCTAATGAATGGCCCAGATTGACTAGAAATTACTATACTTTTACAAGGCAATTTTACTTCTGTTCTTAGCTTCGGGGGGGCTCCATAAAGTCGCAGCTGCCCCCCCCTGGACCCCCCAGGCTACGTTTAATTACGGGTGGTGTTGCCGCCCCATTAAGGTACAGGGGTCCAATGCTGTGATACAAAATAAACAAGATAATCAGGCTCCACACTCAACAATCGACCCTTGGTTGTCCCTGACTTTTCTCATTCCCGACTCTTGACATACTTTGCGACCTGAGGGACATTTGCGACTTGTGACCTTCAATACTGATGTGACCTACAACTCTTTGACTATTGCGACCTGCGACTTCCTTCCTATTGCGACCTGCGACTTGTGCCTTTTCCTTGGTCAAGGAAGCAACTGTGTGATTGTGAGGTCCGGTACGTCTACTTGTAGCTTATCTTTGAGGTACTTTTTCCATGCTAGGTAATCTACAACAACCAGAGTTACCTAGGGAGTATCTTCTTTCAGTCTATGGAAGCACTCAAGAGCATCCAAGATCAAGGTGCACCTTTTCACTGCGATTTGATTTGATAACAAAGCCAGTTTGGTGTAGATTCGAGCCGTAATAATGATGAACTGTATGAGATTTTTTTGGGAGACCGAGAGATCCTAAGAGGCAGCTGCTTGTCTCATGGGTTGCAAGAATGTTTGAATGTCCTTAGCAACTTCTTCTCTTGTTTTATCAGTGTCCAACGTACCCAGAGAAGGGATGTGGTGAGTTTCTTCCATTGAGTCGATCCCGCCAATCAGATGCTCGTATGAAGACATTACCTTTTCCAGGTCCTTGACCAGCTTTTATTTGGATTGTATCTTCATCCGAATCTGAACCTAATCATTCTGTGTGCAGACCCAGTCCTTCCTAGGCAGAGTGTCAAGAGCCTGTGGGTATATGCTTGACCATTATAGCATATTATCCAAAGCAGTAGAGGCTTCCTTTAGCTGCACAGTCCTCCGTTTGGTTTCTGCTTGTGCCTTCAGTAATGGAGCGACTGTATGTTTTATTGTGAACATCTCTTTGTATACCTATTTCATAGTCACTTCTAAAGTTCCTAACTCCCTTTGAATGGTGAGTGGCAAGTCGTTGGCTCAGGTGCTTGTGAACTGTAGCCTCTGAACTTCTTCCTCCAGCCCCTTCTTATTCTGTTCATCTTGAGCTGCTCTCTGTTCTAAAGTTTGCAGCCTATTTTGTAAAGAGAGAATATCTCTGCTCATTCTACTAAATTTTTCCTCCGCGGTCGCTGCAAAGGCAGTTCCTTTTGATGCGATCATTATTGTATTGGTCCTGGTATCCAAGACTATATTATTTTTCGTTGTGGCTGCAAGAGGAGCAACAGTGTTCCGCGCCAGACATCTTCTCTTATCTTGCCTGATCTTGTGTGTGAACTGGTCATAAGTTAGCCTTGTCAGATCCAAGACTTCATCTTCCTGTTCCTCGGAGGTGCCAAGTTCCGAGAGAGTAACGCACAAACTTGTCATAGGGGTTGTCTGAGGCACCTTGAGGTGTGCCAGCTCTATTTTTTTACCTGTTTCTAGAGGAGGTGTCTTGCTACCTTCTGCTTCCTTGGAGGAATCTTCCTTTTATTTCTGAATTTCTTCCTCCTTCCTCATTTTCTCAGCTTTTGCTTCATCCTTCTTTTCTTTTAACTGGTGCTCAACTTCTTTCTTGTCATTTTCTTCCTTTATCTTGTGCTCAGCCTCTTTCCACTCTTCCTCTTCTTTCCTCTTCTGTTCCTCTTCCTATTTTTTCCTACAGGCTTCTTCTGCCTGCTTTGTTAAGTCCCTATATTAATAGTATATTCCCTTATTATGTTAGTGTATCCCCCCTTATTTTTATTGTTGTACCTCTGTAACCCCCATATTGTTATTATTGTGCCCTTACATTATTATTGTTAGGTCGGCTAGGGTTACATTGTGGCCCCACTAGGATTACATTGTGGCCCCATGGACTCCTATATATAGAAAGGAGGTTTTTTCATTTGTATCATCCAAGAATTATTCATTCATGTAATGTATTGGAGGTTTCCCCCTCGAAGTGGCTTATTTTTAAGGTGTTGATATCTCTTTTCTTCTATTTTTGGAGTTGGTTTCCCAACATTTGGTATCAGAGCTTTGGATTCTAGGGTTTCGCTGCTCCAAACCGGTCATTGTAGAATTTTCACTATAAATATTTTTCTAAGAAGGTTCAGAAGCTGAAATATTTAGAGTGCAAAGTTGAAATCCTGAGGAACATCGTCACAAAACTTTAGAGCTTGGTTCGCAATATTTTCGGAGATATGATCTGTGGAAGTTAGGTCTTTTTGCAGGCTCCTGAATTTCACTTAAAAAGGCCAAACAATTTTCCGTAGAGCGCGGGGATGAAGTTATGTGAGATTGACTCTATGTCTTGCTTGTAGTTAGAGGCCCAGAATATCTGAAACTCTTTGTGGATTGGCCCGCCACGCTCTGCATCCCAGTTATGAGACCATCCGGTAAATTTACATCTCACGCATACTACGTCCAACAAATAGGAGGCCATATAGAATTCGGATGCACAACCTTCATCGGGTGCTTGCGCTGATGATATGTTTGACCTGAGGGCTGCTATCATTAGGCTGGCCCAGTTGAAATGGGTGCCATATGTGGTAACAACATACATGAGGTAAACCCAAGTACCATTGAAGGTGGTGGAATCTTGTTGGCCATATATCTTGCATAACATTGCCGCCACCAACTTGTATACTTTCTTGAGGCCCGTTGTTTTATATTCCTGATCCTTCCTGAATTTGAATTTTTCCAGTTCCTCCCACCATCCCCTTAAGGTCTCGGGTATGGGGACTGTATGAGTAGTAGCCCATTCAGTGTTGAAAGTTTGTTCCCGGGTGGGGAGTGAATAGTAAACCTTTGCATCCTGCCCTTTTATATTTTCAAATGACTTTCTTGCATGATTTCAAATGACCCAGATTCTGGATTTGACCCTTTTCAATATCCATTCGATCATCTCTCCTCATGGAAAAATGGGTGGATGGGACCCTGCGTATTGTAGTTTAGACCTCTTGACCTAAACATACACCTGTCGGTCTAGGAGGTCTTCTGGAAACTCAGGTTTTGTGAACTATTGGTATACCTGATACCAACTCATGCTATCCCCTTTCCCAAACACGCAAGCAGTGTCTCCATAGATAGGAGGAGGGGAAGGAGGCATCCCTTCTTCTGAAATTTCTACTTCAGGACTCTTGCCTCTTTTTCGCACTGTTGGGGACCGCATATCGCTTGACGCCGAAGAGATGGACACACACTCGAACTCGGCTTCGATGTTCCCTAGAATATGCATGAAACAGTCCCACGATAAGACGGATGACATAATTATAGTTACCTAGGTGTTGCTACTTCTGCTTAACTATTATTCAAGGAAATGGGTAGGCCTGCGACTTAGCAACCTTGCGAGTAGGTCGTTGGGTTGCTAAGTCACGTTGGTGTGAATTCTCAAGGAAGCGTGACTTGGTGACTTGGTGACTTGGTAACTTGGTGACTAGGTCATTAGGTCGCTAGGTCGCGGGTCACATGGTGGGCTGGTGCTAGGTGATGAGCGACTTGGCGACCTCGCGACTTAGTGACCAAGTCATGGGGTCGCCCAGTCGCGAAGTTGTCGGGTCACGCTAGGGCTCTGTCGATGGGTGATCCAGGTGGATATCGGTGGCCACCCACCTATTCCATTTGGACCAGCACCATCAATTATTGCAGCTTTTCACATTCAGCACAACTTACTATTTTTAGCAGGTTTTCGGGTCCTCCACTCCCGGAGCCGTTTTGGGGCCTTAATGATCCAGGTGGATATTGGTGGCCACCCACCTATTCCATTTGAACCCTCACCATCAGTTCTTTCAGTTTTCAAGTTGCAACAAAACTTACTATTTTTAGCAGTTTTTCGGGTCCTGAACTTCCGGAGCCGTTTTAAGGCCCTAAACGATGTTTTGGGAGAATCCGGAGAGCAACATGGGTCCATGGTGATGTTTTCTCATTCTCAAGTTGTACTCCTCGGATAGATATTTCTAACGAGCTATTGAGCGCGTCAAACGGAGATCGGATGCCAAAGTTACGCCCCCGGGAAGTTGAACCACCAATTTACCCAAACGGGCGCCCACAGTTTTGGCGCCTCATATCCTACGGTTAGGGTTTTGGATGTTTCGGATTCTACATTGTTTCTCAACAATAAATAGGCCCTCGAGCCTCATTGTAACACGGTTCAGAGGTCTGTAGCCATCACATCTCTCCTTAGAGATTCGCTACCAGCACCCTAGCTATTTTATTTCCATTATGCCTGTAAGCATATTTCTGTTATTTGATATTAATGAAATAAAGCGTTATTTCCACTGCATCTCTATGTTCTTGGTTATTTCTGCATTCTGTTTCGTTCCTGCATAAAATCCAGATCAGTGGTATCAGAGCGGGTCTGCTCTTTCTTTGTTTTTCTTTGCATGTCCCCAACGCGGTCAGGGTATAAGGATTTAGGGCTCGATCTGGTTGAACCCTTGCAAGATCAGCCTCGCAAACCCCGACGACCTCCCATGGCGGAAGAAAAGAAAGACGAGGGAGCAGGAGATCCTATCAAAATACTGCTCGAGGAGGCCCTCGAGAAACAAAGGAATGCGATGATGGATAACTTTGCTCAAATCCTTCAACGACTGCCCACATATGGCGCATCTGCATCCAACAGCCACTCTGGAGGCGCCACTCCCTTCAAGGTACAGGTAAACTTTGACATTCCTATATTTTAAGGAAAAATAGATGCAGACGCCATAGACAGATGGTTAAATTTTTTAGAAGGGTATTTCTCGGTCCATGAATTCTATGACCGAGAAAAGATTATTTTTGCACTCCTCAAAGCCGCCCCCCATGTCAAAGACTGGTGGGAAACCTACCGTGAGCAAGAGGGCGAAGGGGAACCCTCTCTGTTCTCGACCACACCCACTTGGAATTCGTTTCGAGACGGCATCAAGGAACAATATTACCCCGTGGGGAGCTATGAGGACAAATACATCCAATGGACCACGCTGCAGCAACAAAAGGATCAAGATGTGCACGAACTGACGAATCTATTCCATACCCTGCGCACAAAGTTGGGTATTAAATATTTAGAGAGACATTTGGTGCTCAAGTACCGCGGTTTTCTACACAAACACATTCAGGAGGAAATGGAGTTCCTCGACATTACATCGCTTGGCACGGCATATCGCTATGCTGCCAAGATTGAGCAGAAATTTAAGCAGAAGAAGCGAGACTTTGGATCTGCGAATCTGAAAGGTGCCCCCGAACCAAAGAACAAGGGGAAAGGCCAAAGAAATGTGACTCAGAACAACACCACAAATCCAAAGAAGGACACAGGGAAGTGGTGTGAATTTCATAACAGCCCCACTCACAGCACAAACGAGTGTCGGGCCAAACAGTCTTTGGTGGCCAAACTAAAGGCAATTTAATCATGCATTTTCGGGATCCCAGTTGAACTGTATAAAGGAATGACAAATGACACAAAGATAATTTGGCAAGATCCAAAAGGCTTTTGCCACCACCAAGATCCAGAGGGAGAGTCCGAGGATCCGTAGGAGGGGAGCGCTCTTCCACTTGCATGTGGGTGAAGGGTTCCTCGTCGTAGTTAATTATCGACAAGCGTAAGCCAAAAAGAACCTCATTTCAGCAGAGGGTCATGTAGCAGCTCAAATGGACCATGCTACAAGACAACCGCAGCTCGTATACCATCTGTGGCTCCACCAGAGAGATCGACGCATCCGCGCCAAAGGTCGCTCCGTACGCATCGGTTTATCCACGGATGAGGTATTGTGTGATGTTGCTCCTCTTGATGTAGCCGATGTATTATTGGGCCAACCATACTTGTGGAGGCAACATAAGCCAGAAGGAGCTCCAGCTCAGGTCGTTATTATTACTTTGGGGAAGACCATAGGATACCAGAGGTAGTACTGCCTCCGGTCATCTCTTTGACTACTGCAAAACAAATCTGATTGTTTCCCAAATGAGGAAATTAATTTTCCTTACAACTCGCTCATAGGGAAAGAAGAATATTGGGGCCACAACCTCGAAATAGGGCTCCCCTATACGGCTGCAGCAAATGGACAAATTCATGGAGAAATACGAGGACATTTTCTCCTCACTCCCAGAGGTTCCTCTACACTGTCAGGACAAGCACTCCATTGATCTGACTCCCAACGCACCACCGCCTGATGTTGCCATACATCCTACAACTACACATACAGAATCCAAACATGTACTGTCTGAGGCTGATAAAGAAACCAAATTTACTAAACGCATCCAACATGTCCACCCGCAGGTCCATGACATCTTCAACACATCTAATACTCAGTTCAACAAAATTTGCCTCATCTCATGGAGGATCTCAACGCAATGGGGACCATTGCTTCCTAAGGAGGGAGGAATGATCCAGGTGGATATCGGTGGCCACCCACCTATTCCATTTGGACCAGCACCATCAATTCTTGAAGCCTTTCACATTCAGCACAACTTACTATTTTTAGCAGGTTTTCGGGTCCTCCACTCCGAGAGCCGTTTTGGGGCCTTAATGATCCAGGTGGATATTGGTGGCCACCCACCTATTCCATTTGAACCCCCACCATTAGTTCTTTCATTTTTCAAGTTGCAACAAAACTTACTATTTTTAGCAGTTTTTTGGGTCCTGAACTTCCGGAGCCGTTTTGAGGCCCTAAATGACGTTTTTTGGGAAAACGGAGAGCAACATGGGTCCATAGACTGATTTTTCTCATTCAAAGTTGTACTCCTTGAATAGATATTTCTAACGAGCTATTGAGCGCGTCAAACGGAGATCGGATGCCAAAGTTACGTCCCCGGGAAGTTGAACCACCAATTTACCCAAACGGGCGCCCACAGTTTTGGCGCCTCATCTCCTACGATTAGGTTTTTGGATGTTTCAGATTCTACATTGTTTCTCAACAATAAATAGGCCCTTGAGCCTCATTGTAACACGGTTCAGAGGTCTGTAGCCACCACATCTCTTCTCAGAGATTCGCTACCAGCACCCTAGCTATTTTATTTCCATTATGTCTGTAAGCATCTTTCTGTTATTTGATATTAATGAAATGAAGTGTTATTTCCGCTGCATCTCTGTATTTATGGTTATGTGTTTATTCTGTTGCGTTCCTGCATAAAATCCGGATCACACACAGATCAGGTCCCATGGAGAAACACTAGAGGAAAGAAGGATTGTGGAGAAACTATTTAGGATTCTACCCTCAAGGTTTGATGTAATTGTTACCACCATAGAAGAGACTAAGGATATCTCAAAGTTCACGGTAGATGAACTTCATGCCTCGTTGATGACTCATGAACAGAGATTGGAAAGAACAGTGAATCCATCTCTAGAGCATGCCTTCAAGACCCAGATGCCTTTTGGAAGAGAAAGAGGTCAAGGCAGAGGAAGAGGAAGAGGCAGAAGCCAAAACAAAGGAGGAAGGAACAGCCCTTCACATTCACATGGAAGGAGCAACAATCAGAATCACAACCACGACCATTGCAACAGCCAACAAAGTGGACACCAACATGTGCATGGACAAAGGTATGAAAAATCCAATGTCCAATGTCATTATTGCAAGAAATATGGGCACTATACCAATGAATGTAGGAAAAAGAAAAATGACATGAATAATAGGCAGAATGCTAATGTAGCAAAAGAAGAAAAGAACCCAAGGAATGTGTTGTTAACATGTAATGTAGCACAAGATAGACAAGATGATGTATGGTTCTTAGATTCAGGCTACAGTAATCACATGACTGGAAACATAGCAATGTTTTCCAATCTTGATGAAGAAGTTAAATCATAAGTAACCATAAGAACTGATACTAAGATTTATGTCAACGAAAAAGACAGAGTTAGTATTCGTGCAAGGAATGGTGAACAAAAATTTGTGCCAGATGTGTATTATGTTCCTGGTTTGAAGTGTAATATTTTGAGCGTTGGGCAGCTCATAAACAAAGGTTACAATGTATTCTTTAAGAATGATGTGTGCACAATAATGGCTATACCTCCAAGCAAGAAGATCATTGCTAAAATACAAATGACCAGTAATAGAATGTTTCCACTCAAGCTCAATACTGACTTGAAGGGAAAAGGAAAGAATGTAGCAGCTGTAACTCAAGAGGTCTTTCAGAAAGAAGCAAAAGATGAGAAATGGTTATGGCACTTGAGATTTGGACATCTCAATTTCGATGGATTGAATTTGTTGCACAGAAAATGAATGGTAAGAGTTCTACCATTGATTGAGAAACCTGACAGCCTATGTGAAGGCTGCATCTTGGAAAAACAACACAAAGAAAATTTTCCATCAGGGAAAAGCATAAGGGCGAAAGCACCCTTAGAAATTATTCATTCAGATTTATGTGGGCCGATGCAAACAACATCAGTTTCAGGCAGCAATTACATGCTAACCTTCATAGATGATTTCACAAGGAAAGTATGGGTTTATTTCCTGAAATATAAAAGTGAAGTCTTTGAAATTTTTTTCCATTTTAAAGCTCTTGTAGAGCAACAGAGCGGGTTGCATATCAAAGTTCTCAGAACTGATAGAGGAGGTGAATACATCTCAAAAGAGTTCCTGCGTTTTTGCATAGAGAATGGCATACACAAGCAGTTTACTACAAGATACACACCGCAACAGAATGGAGTTGCTAAAAGGAAGAATCGAACCATAATGAAAATGGTGAGAAGTATGATGAAGGCAAAGCACTTGCCAAATGAGTATTGGGCAGAAGCAGCAAATTGTGTTGTGTATATTTTAAATAGATGCCCAACAAAAGTTGTAATGAACAGAGTTCCAGAAGAAGCGTGGAGTGGCAGAAAACAGGGAGTCACCCACATGATAATTTTTCGATGTGTGGCTTATGTACACATTCCAGATCAGTTGAGGAATAAGTTGGATAGTAAGGGGGAGAAGTGAAGATTCCAACGGATAAGATTGTATAAACCATCCTCAAAGAGGTCTATGATAAGCAGAGATGTGCAGTTCATTGAAGAGGAAGCATTGGATGGAAGCATAGAGAAAACAATCAATGTTAAAAGTTGTTTATCTCATGATGAAGATGAGGAAAACATGGCTGAAAATAACACCTCATCGATAGCACAACCTCCACCAACACAAGGATAGCAAGGGACACCTCAAGCAAGAGTAAGAACACCCATGAGAAGAAATGAAAGTGCTTCTCCAAGCACACCACATGGAGCAGATTTGAGTACTACTTCAAGCACAAGTACACCGAATGAAAAAGGGACAAGATTCAGAAATTTAAATGAAATTTATGAGCAGGAAGCGGCAAAAGAAGGTATGAACTCCTTATTTTCTTTGTATTGTCATGTTAATGATCCTATTCATTTTGAAGATGCAATAAAAGATATAAAATGGATAGAAGCTATGGATGAGGAAATTAATGCCATAGAGAAGAACAAAACATGGGAGTTGGTTGATCTCCCAGAAGGTAAAGAAGTCATTGGAGTTAAATGGGTCTACAAGACCAAAATTAATGCTGAAGGTAAGATAGAAAGACACAAGACCAGACTTGTTGTCAAAGGATATAAGTAGCAGCATGGAAGAGACTATGAAGAAACTTTTGCACCATTTGCAAGAATGGAGACCGTGAAAGCAATGTTGTCAATTGCAGCACAAAACAAATGGAAAGTATACCAAATGGATGTAAAATCTGCTTTTTTAAATGGAGTGCTAATGGAAGAGGTATATGTGGAACAACCTCTCAGCTATGAGAAGAAATGCCAAGAACACAAAGTGTGCAGATTGAAGAAAGCTCTTTATGGGCTGAAGCAAGCACCAAGAGCATGGTACATTAGGATAGATTCCTATCTACTAGAAAATGGATTTGAAAAATGTGAGGGAGAACCCACCCTATACATCAAAGAGAAAGATGGTAAGATGCTCATTGTTGTGTTATATGTTGATGATGTAATTTTTTCAGGTAATGATGATTACCTTATTGAAAATTTTAAAACAGTCATGAAAGATGAATTTGAAATGACTCATATGGGATTGCTGAGGTAATTCTTAGGAATAGAAGTAGAGCAAAATGAAAATGGGATTTTTATCTCACAAGCAAAATATGTGAATGAAGTTTTGGAGAGATTTAATATGCAGGAGTGCAAAGGAGCAATTACTCCCACAATAATGGGATTGAAATTGAGTAAAGATGATAGCAACAAGAATTTTGATCCAAGTTTGTACAAAAGCATAGTTGGCAGCCTCATGTATTTGACTGCAACTAGGCCGGATATTATGCATGTTGTGAGTTTGATTTCCAGATTCATGGAGAGGCCAAAAGAATCAAATTGGCAAGCAGCGAAGAGAATTCTGAAGGTATGTTAAAGGAACTAAAAGGTATGAGATTTTATATACTACTTCAAAAAAATTTGAGTTAATTGGTTACACTGACAATGATTGGGCTGGAAGTGTAGATGATCGGAAAAGCACATCTGGTTATGTTTTTCATATGGGTTCAGGAGCCATTTCATGGGCTTCTAAGAGACAGCCTATTGTATCATTATCTACAGCATAAACAGAGTATGTGGCAGCTACAGCAATAGCATGTCAAGCAATTTGGATGAGAAGAATGTTGAGAAATTTGTGTCAAGAATAGGTAAAGGGCACAGTGATATATTGTGACAATAGCTCAGTTATTGCATTATCAAAGAATTTTGTGTTTCACAAGAGAACGAAGCACATTGATGCTAAGTTTCACTATATCAGAGAATTGGTGAACAATGGAGAAATTATTTTACAACATTGTAGAACAGAGGAGCAATTTGCAGATATTTTGACAAAGCCATTGGGGCAAAAGAGTTTTGAATTTTTAAGAAAATTTTTGGGTATGACTGATAACCCAGCAGCTGACTTTAAGGGGGAGTGTTGAAAATATTAAAGTCACATGCGTACTCCGTGCAGGAAAAAACAAAGTACAACAGGGGCAACAGAGAAGGTTGAGTGCACAGCACTGTGTATTCAAGAAGAATGGAGAAAAATGTAAGGAGGAATTAATGTTTGATGGGCAGCAGCCGAGTTTGCAGAGGAGAATTTAAGTTTGTATGGGTGTAGCCGTTTTTGCAGAGAAATGAAGACTTTTGTGGTTCAAACCACGCAAGAGAAGAGTTTTATTAAAGAGAAGTCTTTTCAGGCTTTGAAGCCCTCAACAACCAAATATGAGGAAATTTTGATTAAACAGCAAAGTCCTTTAAATTTTTGAATAAGACACGTGATAGTGGTCCCTACCACTTCACAACCGATTGCAATCGCAAGTTTCATTTTAAGTGTCTTGTTGATATAGAAAAGTTGCGATGCGATACGATGTGGTCCCACCATGATCGCAATCGCAAATCGCAGTAGCAGAGTTCACAAGTGTCTTGTTGATATGAAGTGTTCTGATGCGATGCGATGCAATCGCAACCGCAAATCGCAGAAGGAACGTTGTAATTTTTCGCCATTGCAATATGTTACCGGCGATGTATTATATGCGATGCGATCGCAATCACGCAATCGTAATCGCATTCACCAACTCTCCATCCACCATATGTATGTTCTGCCGATTGAGTGTTTGCGATGCGATGTGATGTGGTCCCACTGCAATCGCTCGTTGCATGTGTTCTCCACCATATGTTATGTTACGTTGGATGTTTGCAATGCGATCGCAATCGCAATCGCAACATCCGAAGTATGCATTCCGCCATTCACATTTGTTTTCCGCCGATGCGATTGCCGATGTCACTAATCGCACATCGCAATCGCAAAGGTCAGTCCGTTGATGTTTTCCGGTTATAAGTTTCATTGTGATGTGATTCGCTGATGCGATGTGGTCCCACCACAATCACTCATCGCGCAATCGTAACATTGCAAGTTTGTTCGTTTTTGTTTCGCCGATCGCCGATTGCGAAGTGGGCTCCACTCGTACATCGCGCCATAGAAATTTTTAGGTTAAAAGTTATGTTTCGGCAGTGTAATTTAATTTAATTTTGTTTTATGTTTTATTAAAGCCGCGCCATATAAAAAAGTGAAAGACCCGTAGTATTGTAAGAGAATGAATGTATTGTATTACTGTGTAGTGAAATAGCCCGCAAGTAAAGAAAAACACAGTAAGACCAGAGAGCATTGTTTTGTGCGTTTTGAGAGACAGAGAGAAGTTTTTTAGAGCATTGCGTCTGTAGCATTCAATCATATTTTGTGAATCTCTCCAGTGAGGAAGAAATTTGTAATAGTTTTTAGTTTTGTTAATGAAATAGAAAAGTTTTATTGTGCAATCTCTGTCCATTTTATTCTCTGTGTTAGAAGGAGAGTATTATTCTCTCTATATTGTTCTGGAATTATCTGAAATTCCAACACGTATGTGTATATATTGGGATCTTGCGGGTCTCTTTGCAAGAATTCCCTCGATATCAAATCCTTAATTTTTTTTGTAGTGCGTTAATCTTGGGTTTGAACGTCCCTTGAAGTTGTTGAATACATTCACTCAATAATTGCTGGTGATGTAAAGACTTTCTACTTTTCATGATACGAACTATGGCCGCTTCAATGGCTGGTATTCTATCTTTTTCCACCTCCCCAACGACTCTCTTCTTCTCATTCACCAGGCTGGGAAGTGGAATCTTAATCCTCGCCATTTTGTGTGTAAAAGCATAATTGAATTCAAAAGTATCATGTGGAGCTGCTATTTTTTTGTTAGGTGGCTTCTTCAAAAGAATTATGTAATTTCTACACGTAAGTGAATGCAACAATCTCTCTAAATCTTCATCTGGCAAATTGAGCCGAAATTTAATGTCTTCGTAAGTCAATTTTTGGGAGTCATTGAACAACAATAGCGTAGCTGCTTGGTAGGTTGTTACTGTCGTGTCTATACGCTTGTAGTCAAAGTGCGAGATGAGATCACAGGTACCCAGTGAATGTATCCATGTAAGCTTACGATTTTTATGTTGGGTACAATAGAAGTCCTTGAAAACCTCAACACAAGTAAGCATCTCAGATGGCAGATTAAGTTGGGAGCGTTGGTAAGATCAGGATTCTGTTGTTTCGAAATATCATGAAAAACAGAATCTTACAATAGATTTATCCCCTGCAGTGTTGAATACCGCAATGTGGCCAACCTACCAACGCTCCCAAGTATTGTGAATTTTGATTCAGAGTTAAAATATCATTTGTGGAGAATTATGTTGTTGTCCTAATGATATTTTTTGAAAAAAAATAGTGTTGTATAATTTTTCAATTTCCATTAAATAAAAGGCTCATCCTTGCACATTTTCACACATCTTATAAGGAAACCCAAATTATATTCTCCATTGATTATTTATTGTACCCCATCCAACACTTAGCTTAATACTCTGAGCATACAAAGGAAACCCATCTTATTTCCAGGTGTGTGTGGCTCATAGACATTGGATACATATATTTTTTTGTTTTATCCTATTATTCTAAATTTAGTTGTTAAAATGTGATTGGTAGCCTAGTAATATGAGAGAACTGCCTCCTATCAATGCAAAAAAATGGCTAATCGTCCAATTTTCCCATTACCATCAATGGTTATACTATGATACCCCTTCAAAATTTAGAGAGAATGGATGAGACTCTTTCTTTAGAACTCTTAGTTTCCTGGATCATCATAATATCAAGATTGTCTTGGTGAATGCAATTCTTAAGAAGCATCTAGTTTCCTAAGCACTTGATGCCTCACATATTCCAAGAGATAATTTTCATTGAGTAGAGGAAGGCATTGAGGAAAACACCTTTGTCATAAAAGTAATCCTACATGAATTCGCTTGAATTTATCCAAGTTATTAAAGTACCTACATTTTGTTGTGAGTTCCTCTATGGTGATATTTAATTGGCTTGTGAAAATCCTTGGGATTTTGTAGATTGATGCCAAAGTTAGAGGGGGAATGGTTGGAGTGTGCAGGATCTATCGGAAAATTAGTATTAGCCTTTATGAGCACTCACTTTAAGATCAAGATTTGGTATTTAGGAATGGCCTTAGGATATTTTTTCTTCCAATATACTATCATTTCTTGTAGGTACAAAGATTCCAACCTCATTTCCTTTCCCCCTTCATGGTTGTGTTGTGAGAGAACCTTTGGCATGATGAATTTGGTGTTATTAGGTTATATCATCTTGTGTGGATTTGCAAGAATGGATGATCTTGTGAGTGCAATCAATTCTTATTTATGTCTTTTGATTTTAGTCGATGATGGATCTTGTTGGTTGTTCACGTGAGTAGCTTGAGTGTCTTCAAAAATTGTTCTCGCAAGGGCATCAAAATTGTTTTGAGCTTGGCTCTTTGTATACCTTTCTATAGAGGCTTGAGATTTGGTATGTTGCTCTTGTAATTTACCATAGTGAAACCCTTAGGGTCTTCAAGTGATCATAGGTTTGGTGTGTGACAACAGTATATAGTGGGAAATGTTTCAAGAGGCATACATATTCATGCCATTGCCTACAACAAAAGGGGATGTGTTCATAGTCCAATAGTTGTTTCCAAATCTCATCCATGTAATATAGATATATGGAAGTTGGGAGGGGTTGTGAGATGTTTTCGTACACATAGATACATGCATGGGAGATATATCTCCCTCATTTGGTGACCTTCAAAGATTTAACATAATTACCTAGGGTATTTCCAATACCAGGGAGGGTTTCTTCTTCCCAAAATTCCGTTGGTAAGGAGTATAGCTAGTGATGAGTACCATCATTAGGTCTATTTTGAGGGGTTAATTGTCACACTTTTAGCCTTATTAGTCTCTCTTTCTCACATTTAATTACTTTATGGTCATATGTTGCTTATTGTAGATGTTGATTAAGGCTTGTCAAACTTCAAATGCCTAATATTGTTTAAATGAAGGATAATCACGAAGATATGCCATTTTTGTTAAAGATTGTGCAATCAAAGCTCAGAGTAGACAGCAAGGAGAGATTATAGGGGG
Source organism: Pinus albicaulis (assembly GCA_034641835.2). Classification (NCBI taxonomy): domain Eukaryota; kingdom Viridiplantae; phylum Streptophyta; class Pinopsida; order Pinales; family Pinaceae; genus Pinus; species Pinus albicaulis. The sequence continues at coordinate 319,056 of JAXQQM020059661.1, forward strand.
TTTACCACCTCCTTAACTCCTAAAGGCAGCCAAAGGATCCTTGAGATTCCCTCCAATAACTCGAAATCAAGGGCAACCAAGCAAGTGGAATACCAAGTGAACCAAAACTCTGCTTATCTTGCAGTAAAAGGGGACAAATCACCTACTTTTTAGGGAGTTGTTGAAAGTTACCCTTTAGGTTAAATAGGGCAGAGAAGGAGCTCATGAGGATTCGAATTTTCGAGATAGTTAGGAGGTTGTTGGCTCTTGTAATAGACTTTTGTGACTTTCATGGCTATGTGATGGGATTGTTTCTGCAATAAAATGAGTATTCAATTTATCCTTCATTGATTTAGTTTCAGAGACCTGAGCTTATGGGTTAGGGCCCAATCCGTTGGCCTCATTATCTCTTGTTTATTTATGTTTACTTTTCATGCCATTGTAGCTAGTTTATTTCATGTGTTGTAATTAGCTTGCTTACATTTCATTTCGTTGTGTTTATTTTGCTTCCATTTCATGTTGTTGTAGTTAGGCTATTGTAGATCATGGTACAATAGCATATAAAACTCCAAATTTGTGTGTGTCAAAGCCTCCCTCTCTTACCCCTTTCATTGGACCTTGAGGAGGGTAGATCTTTACCATAGACCCAAAATTGCTTTCAGTTTATGCTTTTTTGGAAAGGATAGATAGGTTGTTTCATTTATCATGAACATGTTATGAATGTTGAGTTAGGTTTCTTATTCAAATGCATAGGTAGTTTTTTTTATCAAATTCAACTCATATTTTCCACCATTTTCATCATATATTTGTCAATGTTAATTGCATGAACATGTAGTTTGCTTGTAAGCGTGATTAGAGCAACAGAGGAGGACTCCGCCAGTATCCCTAGCTTCATATTCCACCCTCCACCAACCAACTTTGAACAAAATCTCCTTGAGCCCTGTTTTTTTTAGATCTTCACCATAACATCGAGAGCTACCCTGAAGGTGCAAGACGAGTTGTGAAATAATTTATGAGCTTGGCCAAAGGGTTGACCACCTTACTTCCATCTAATTCCACCTTCATCCCACCTTTCCTACCCCTTTCCTCATCATTTCTGGCCTCAAACTACCCTTGGCCTGTTTCCTATAGCATTTCAGGACATCCTATAGCACTACAGGAAACCGTGTCGCAGATCATGTAGCAGCACCACTTAGCCACTTCTTCATCCCAAAAACCATGTCTAACCTCACCTAGACCTGACACAACCTCCAAGAAAGCTTCAAATCTGATCCATGGGTCCAAGACCTTCTTAAGCCACCTCAGTGCCTCCTTTTGCTGCAAAACAAAGTATTTACAATCATAGTTAGCTCATGAATAAATGCATTGTTAAAACATAGTAGTCAAGCATGAATTAGTTAGAGGTTTATTAGACATTTGGCCTAGCTATGTGTGATTAGATTAGTTTCCCTTTCTGCAAGTTTAATTCATCCTTCATAGGACTCAGAAGAGGATGGCATGAGTGGAATGCATTTGTTGTGTATATAGCACTGTCACCTCCAATTTTGTATGAACCTCGGGTTGATAAATTAAATTAGAGTAGCGTTTGGGAGTTGCAACACTCTTGGTGCAATACTAGGGCTCACCACTTTTTGGCGTCGTTATCGGGGAGGTGTCTAAGTAGATTCTTTTATTTTTTTTTCAGCATTCTTTTCTACTTGTATTTTACATTCAGTTCCAAAATATTTAAAAAACAAAAACAATTTGACTTTCATGCCTGATAGGAGTAGGGATAACCAAGAAATTTTTTTACCAAAAACCCTCACATCCCCACACATTCACCCTTCACTCTTCTTCAGTGACTGTGAGGTTGAACACACCATAGGTGAGTATCTTGAAAAATCTGAAGAACTTATTGGAGAAGAGGAAGAACTTGCTTCACCAATTCAAACTATGGCTAAGACTGGGACCCAAGGACTCTTTCCCATTAGAGGAATAGACAGGGAAACTAGGATGAATAACATCAGTCCCTCAACACTTCCACATTTCCATGGACTTACCTCTGAGGATCCTGACACCTTCGTGTTCGAATTTTTTGTTGTCTGCAGGACCTATGACTATGCCTCAAGACCAAAAGTTGAAATTGTTACCATCCACCCTCAAGGATGCAGCCTTGCGTTGGTTCATGGGTTTGCTTAGGAACAACATCATTACCTGGGAAAAAATGCAAGAGTCCTTTAACAACAAATACAGGGACTATTGTAGATCCAAAGAAGCTAAGGAGGAAATATTTAGGATTACTTTAGGACCTCATGAATCCCTAGAGGATTATGAAGAAATATTCCATCTAAACTACAAAAGAGCCAACTGCACCCTTGATCCCAGATCACTTGAGTTGGTACTTCTCTAAGGGCCAGGGAGGAGGTGATAGAAACCATTAATATTCTATCAGGAGAAGATATCTACCAGTTGCCTTATGAGGAGATCAAAAATTTCTTTTTGAATCACTCTAGTGCAGCTAGGAATAAAGGTAGAGCTAGCCAAAGCATGACCAACACCCATTCCTCTTCCACCTCCATCAAGCATGAGATTGGAAATATGTTGGAGGACTTCAAAAGTGAGATGTTGAACACCTTTGCTCTGCAAATGGACACAATGCAGATCAAGAGGAAGCAAGAGGAATTAGAAAGGGCCTTGGCTATCTTCTGCCCTAAATGTACTAGAAAACACCCTCGGAACGAATGTCCACTAAATTTCATGGAGGTTTTCTTAGTATGTGAAGTGAATCATGCCACATATAAGTGTCCCTCCTTACCTGGGCTCAAAGTTGTATATCAAGGTGGGGAAGTAGGACCTTAGCAACTATGTTTCATGAATCATAGAAGGCCTCAAGGGCCTCGATCATATCAGCAAGGTATGCAAGGTGAACCTTACTCCTATTACCATTATAATCAGAATGCACCTATGCAATATTAGTACACTTTCACTCCTCCATCATGGCCTACACCTCCTACTTGGCCTTACAACCCTCCATATCACCCCCATATTGTGAACCAACCATTCCAGCAGTATGTTCCTCATCACAAGGGTGGAGGCCCCAACATAATCAACCACCTACCTTACTTCACCCCAACCTCAACCTCAGCTCACGCATTCTGCTCCACCTAAGTTGCCTCAGATTCCTGCATAGCCAAATCCAAATTCAAACAAAAAGTAAGCACAACAAGTTTACAGTAGAGAGACATCATATCTAGCTTATGCTATAGAGATACATGAGATCAATATCAGTTGGGGAAGAGTAATCCCAGAAAATCATCCCCCATCTCCACCTGTAGAGGTTGAGGAGGAAAAGGAAGAGAGTAACACTCAAATCAAACAACCTCCTTTTATTGAGTGCTTGATCCACTCTAGTCAGCACACCCTAGAGGAGACTGAACTTATGGGAAAACTGGAAAAAAAATTGTGTGAAAATGCCCCTTCTCCAGGCCATTAAGGATGTTCCTATTTACAATAGGCTCATCAAGGAAATGTGCTTCAATAAATCTGGGAGAAATAAGAAATATACCCCCACCATCATTGTAGTAGGATAGTTTTCTGACTTAATGTTGGGAATGATTGTCTTCTCGAAGTACCTAGACCCTACTAGTCCAGTTGTGGATGTACACATAGATGGTGTCATAATCCTTAATACTCTAATTGATCTTGAGGCTGCCATCAATGTAATTACCAAGGAAACTATGCTTAAACTCAACCTCCAAAGGACTTTGAGGAAAACCACAATAGTTTTGCAACTTGCAGACCGATCCACAGTAGCTCCGGAAGGAATTGTTGAGGATGTTATGGTTTTAATTAACTCTTGTGAGTACCCTACATATTTTTTGGTCCTCCAGCCAAAAACCAAATTTAATGGATATCCTCTTATTTTAGGAAGACCTTGGTCAGCCATTATCGATGCTTATATCATCTTTCGGGCTGGAAAAATAACTCTGAAGAATGGGCCCTTGTATAAACAGTTGGTATTATATCCTCCTACAAAGCCTTCCATTAACCATGACCTACCTTTGTGGTTAGAGGATGAAGAAGAATAAGATGAAGTATACATCACTACGCCCTACCCCATTTATACCATAGATGTTGTACTTAGAGGGGGGAAACCTGATGAGGATGAGTTCATCGACCACATCATTCAGAGATAGCCCCCCACTAATAGTCCACTCGATGACCTAGCTAAAGAGTTTGAAATACACCCTTGGATGGATTTGCACTCAATTGATTCATCCTCTGAAACCACCAAGGCTGTGGAATTTGGCCCATCAAAATCTCCGAAAATTAAATCATCCATCTCGGCCAAAGAAGGAGAGCAATTATGATATCTCTTGAAAGAAAACCTTGATTCATTTGCATGGGACTATAGATACATAAAATTTGTGTATCCCTCGGTGTGCACACATCATAGCTACATTAAAGAAGGATGCAAGCATGTGCGCCAACCCCAAAGGAGGATGAACCCAACTCTAAAGGACATAGTGAAGGAAGAACTATAGCAATTATTGGATGTAGGTTTCATCTATCCCATAGCTAACAGTAAATGGGTGTCTCCTCTTGCCCTAGTCCTAAAGAAGAATGGAAAATGGTGAATTTGTGTTGACTACCAGGAACTAAATAAAGCCATTAAGAAGGACCATTTTCCTTTCCCTTTATAGATCAAGTCTTGGATGGCCTTGCAGGGAAGAATTTATTTTCTTTCCTAGATGGGTTTAGTGGGTATAACACAATTCAAATTAGCCCTGAAGACTAGGACAAGACTACTTTCACATGTCCCTAGGGCACCTTCACTTACAGAGTCCTTCCCTTTGGGTTGTGTAATGCCCCAGCTACTTTCCAAAGAGTAGTCTTGAGAATCTTCTATGAGCTAGTCCATGACTCTGTTGAAATCTACATCGATGATTTCACACCATTTGGGGATGACTTCCAAGAAGCTCTCTCCAATTTGGAAAAAGTGCTGAGAAGTTGCATCGAGTTGCATCTCTCCCTCAATCCAGAAAAGTGTGAATTCTTAAAAAGAGCAAGAGTAGTCTTGGGCCATGCAATATCACATGCAGGAATACAGGTAGACCCGAACAAAATCACTATCATAAAAAGGGTGCATGTTCCTCAAAAGTAGAGAGATGTCATAAGTTTCCTAAGTTTAGTCGGCTACTATAGAAGGTTCATTAAAGACTTCAGCAAATTGGTTTTGCCATTATTTGGATTATTGTCCAAAGATTCTGAGTTTTTTTCTCGTCCATTCTCTATTAAGAAGATTTTGAGCTCATTAAGGAAAATTTAACTACTGCCCCCATTCTCTGAGTCCAAATTGGGATCTTCCTTTCCATGTCCACACAGATGCATCAACCAAATTTGTGGGGGCATCTTTGGGGCAGTTAGAAGAAAAATTACCCTATGCCATCTATTTCATTAGCAAGAATTTGTCCAAAGTTGAACGCAACTATATTGTCACAGAAAAGGAGCTTTTAGCCATTGTCCATTCCTTAAAAAAATTTAGACATTATATTACTGGTTATCGGACCTTTGTACATACTAACCATGCATCCATAAATTATTTAATGAATAAACCTAATGTAAATGCTAGAACAATTAGATGGTTGTTTTTATTATAGCAATTTGACTTTAGAATTCTTGATAAAACAGGAAAAGAGAATGTTGTTGCATATTTCTTATCAAGACTAACTCTACCTATAGATGGGGAAGGGATGGTAGATGATCAGCTTTCGGATGAACACCTATTTTCTATCTCACCACTCTCTCCTTGGTTTGCTGACATAGCTAACTCCTTGGTTGCTGAAAAGTTCCCTCAAAACCTCTCATCCAAGGAGAAGAGGAAGATTAGTAGGAAAAGCACCCCTTTCACCTGGATTGGTAGAAATAACTTCAATTTGGATCTTAAAAAAAATCTCAGAATATGTGTGAGGGAAGAAGAGGTTTTTGACATCCTCTCGGCATGTCATGATAGTCCTTATGGAGGCCACTTTGCTGCAAAACAAACAGCCTTCAAACCTTTGTAGGAAATTTACTATTGGCCTACCCTACACCAAGATGTCAGGAGATACACCAGTAGGTGTGACCAGTGCCAAAGAATGGGGAGACCTACAACAAAGGATGAAATGTTGTTGCACCCTCAAACATATCTAGATATATTTGAAAAATGGGGGATGGACTTCATTGGACCCATTGATCCATCATCCAGATAGAAGAGGTATATCATAGTCATCATTGACTACTTGACCAAGTGGGTTGAAACAAGGGTTGTAAAGGTAGAAACAGAGGAGAAGGTAGATGAGTTTCTAAGAGAAAATGTGTTCTACAAGTTTGGATACCCCAGAGAGGTATCCATTGATCAAGGGGGCCAATTTACATCTCATCTCATTGAAAACCTCCTGAGGCAACACAAGATAAAGCATAATACTTCCACTACCTATCATCCTGAAGAAAAAGGCCAGGTGGAAGTGACGAACAGAGCCTTGGAGAATATCATCACCAAGGTTGTGAGCAACAGTAGAAAATATTGGGCATACAGATTGGTGGAAGTCACTTGGGCTTACAATACCACTTGGAAAACAACCACATAGTTTAATCCTTATGATTTATTCTATGGGAAGAAAGCTCTACTTTCCATTGAATTTCAGTACAACATCTTGAGAATGGTAGCTTATTTAGACCTACATATCACAAAGGCCCAACAAGAAATTTTGTTGCAGTTAAGTGGTTTGGATGAGGTCAAAATGTAGGCACTCCTTCACACAGACGTAATCCAACTGCAAAGGAAGGTTTGGCATGAAAAAAACATTAAGGAAAAGACATTTCAAGAAGGAGATTGGGCATTTCTCTATGACTCAAGATTCAAGGACTTCAAATGAAAATTAATGACAAGATGGTTGGGACCCTACCAAGTGGAAAATTTTTATGACAATGGTGTTTTTCATATCATAACCATAGATGAGGAGGGGATCCCCATGATTTTTAATGGTTACAGGCTCAAAGTGTACAACAAGCCCCTGTCTAGGTTTGAGTTTATTAATTCCATAAACACGGAGGTGTATTTCACTGGAAGCTCCATAGTTTCTGGCACCTCCCCTTCCTAGAGAAAATAAAATATAAGCAAAAGAATTAATAAATAAAGAGGCATGCGTGAAAACCTCTCTGAGGCATCCAAGGCCAACTCCTAGGTTAAAACCTCTATGAGGCAATCCTAGAGCAAAAATAAATAAATAAATAAAACAAAGAAATAAAATATCCTTGGGTGAAAACCACTTTGAGGTGCCCAAGGCAAGCTTGTGGGTTGAAAACCTTTGTGGAGGTAGCCCACCTGTCTTCAAAAAAAAAATACAAAATAAAAAAAATAAAGAGAAAAAGAGAAAAAGAAAAAAATGAAAACAACACCTATGCACTCACTTATTTATGTTTTGCAGGTTGCTATTCAAGGGTGGTTTACACGAAGAGGAGCAGCTTTCTTCATCTCTCCTCTCTCTCCTCTACCTACCCACTCCATAAGAAACCCCATCATGCATCCATCCACCTATTTCTCCCTTCAGGTGAGCAAAAATCTATATTTTTCTCCTATCTGTAATTCCTACAAGATGTCCTAGCTACTATAGGATTTCTTGTAGTGCTACAAGAAACCCTGTACTACTACTGTAAATTCATTTTCAAGAAAGAAAGCTCTCTCAAGGACATATAATCTTCAATAAAAGCATGAAAATCATTTTTTTCCTATACCTAGCACTCTTAACCCTCACTCCACTCCATGCATGAGTATTCTCTCTTTAAACCCTATTTTTTCGCCACTAGCAGCTAGGTCACCTATATCTTGACATGGGACCTCTACCCTCATCTCTCCATCACTCCACTCACTCCATAGATCCATCCCTAACCTCCATACACTATTTCCCCTCATTTATGAGCAACCTAGAGCTCCAAAGCAGCCGAAAGGACACCGCTACAGGAAGTGATCAATGTTGATCAATTCTTGTAGCAATCCTCTACATGACATAGGAAGCATAAAAAGTGATAAGAAGTTGATGGATATGGATTCAAATGACCACCAAAAGACTCCAGGATGATTACCACACCAGCAAAAGCACCTAAGGACCTCCATGAAATACCTGCAAGAAGAACAAGAAAATAAAAGTGTTAAGCGTCTCACTCAGAAATAAGTTTCTCACTTAGAAAAATGCATTAAAAAAACACATCAAAGGAAAAAACATGCATGGCTATCACCAAACTATAGCTCCCTACATCAAATAATTTTTCAACTCCTCAGCAACGGGTATGCTCACGTATGTCCCTTCACCCTCTCGATGTGCATCATGTTGATCAAAATGAATTAATGTCGAGAATTAGAGGTTAAAATGGAAAACAGGTGGTAAGTTAACTTGGCCACCCTCATGAAGTTAAAGTGAATGAGAATTGAAGTATGCATGCCACCTGGGCAGTCAAATCAGTTAAGGGTGAGTTCACGAGGACGTGTAGGTGATTCTGAGGCAAAAGAAAATGATTAAGTGGAGTGGGACCAACAGTCCAAAAGAGGAAAACTCGTGCCAAAGTCCAAGTCACCACTCTGCTCCAAATTCGTTCAAGTTTCCATAAAGGGAGGTTTTGGCTCATTCTCATCATTCCATTGAGCATTTCTAGAGAAAATAGAGAAAGAGGGTGAGAGGATCCATCGAAGAACTCTGCACCAAGGTCTAAGTCTGCATACAAACCCCGTGCTATAGGAAACTATTGATTCTACATAAAACTTTACAAAAGGTTGAAGAGTGCCTAGAATTGTAGTGAGAGCCACTCACAAGTGGTATTCACACCTAAAACCACCATATTCCACACAAGAAACTTTAGAGGTCGGTGGTAAGTGGATATTACCTCACCAAAAGTGAAAATTTTTTCCATGAAATTTTATACATAGTCACAACAGTAATTCGGAATTTAAGAGGTTGGTTGATGAAATAGAATCATGGTAGTTGAATTTTATGTAAACCTATAACCTCTAAGGCCACACATCACCAATATTCTCAGAAAAAACATTCAGCCACCTTCTTAACACAACCATAAAATGGGAGGAGGTTTTAATAGAAGGGAACCCACAGATATCAAGAGGATCAAATTACAGGAAACTCAAATTTTGTTGTAGGAAACTCTATCTGTGCTACAGGAAACTCCAGCAGTGCCACAAAAAAAGAAGAAAACCATGGGGGAGGAAGATAAGGAACCCTTGGAAGGAAAAGAGGCACAGGATGTTGAAAAAGAGGCACATATTGAAGGGAAGGAAGAGATGGAACAAAAGGAGGAGCCTACCTGCCCAAAATTTGTCCCTAAAGTCATCTTAGAAATTTCACACCCTAGCCCTCAGCCAAATCTAAGTTCCTACTATACATTTATTTAAGGAGGAAGAATGGTTCATCAAAAGCTTGCAGTCCCCCTATTTTATCAACTAGATCAAGAAAGAGCATGCACACAACATTGGAAGCAAATTGAAAAAACAAAAGGTTTGCATGATATAGGAGTCATGGAAGAAAAGGTCACTGAAATGCGAAGGGATTTAGCTGATTTCAGACTCAGGGAAACCATGTTAAAGGAGCAGCTTTAAGAAACACAGGCATAAAATCCAAGATTACAAATCCAACTCTAGCAGAAGGACAAGTATATTCCCACCATGGAAGATTTTTGCATGGAGGCAATCTAGCATAGACATCCTTCAAACTCTTATGTCATCTACCTAAAATAACAGTGGTTGCAATTTTAGATTAAGGCACTAACATCTCATGGATCATTTCCTTTTCAAAACTGCAGGAATTTTATTTAATTTTGCAATCATTACAGCATAGGAGACAAGGCCAAGTTGGTAGAATTTTATATGCACAATCTTATTTTGATTGATTTAAATATTTGGTACCCTAACCCTAGGTTGGTGGTCATGTAGTTTATGGCCTTAGGCTCTTGGATGGTCAATGAGGAGGCAAGGGTAGAGGAGGTCAAAAGGGTGATGAGAAGAGAAAATTGAGAGCCTCTACACATAAGGGCAGAGCTATTCAGCCCTAGGGGAGTCATTAACAATTACCTCATGATAGAAAATGATGCCATTCTTGCAGACAAGTACCTCAACACCCAAGCATAGGCCATTGCACATTTTGATGACATTTCTAGATTGTTGGGAGATTAATGTGTAATGGAAATTCAAATAAGATGGAGTGGCCTCTCCCTTAGTTTCAGGAACATGGAATAGCATACGCCAGATATATTGAGAAATTCCCTATAGAGGAAAATATTGTATAAGAGGGCTATGCAGACAATGAAGATCCAATGGCTTGGCTTGAAACTCATTCCACCTTTGCTACTGAGACTGGGTGAAAGGAAAGACCAAGCTAAGGAAGACAAAGAATGGGAAGAGGTAGAAAAGAAAGTTGGATTCTACCCTCCTGAGGGAATTCCTTCACTTCTTCCTTGGGATGTCAGAGGGGCCACTAAGGAAATGGTAGGGGGGTAATGATGAGCACCATCATTAGGTATATTTTGAGGGGTTAATTGTCCCCTTTTTAGCCTTATTAGTCTCTCTTTCTCACATTTAATTACATTATGTTCATATTCTGCTTTGTGTAGATGGTGATTAAGGCTTGTCATACTTCGAATGCCTAATGTGGTTTAAATGCAGGATAATCACGAAGATATGCCATTTTTTTTAATATTGTGCAATCAAAGCTCGAAGTAGACAACAAGGAGAGGTTATAGGGGGGTTGACCACCTCCTTAACTCCTAAAGGCATCCAAAGTATCCTCGATATTCCCTCCAACAACTTGAAATCAAAGGAAGCCAAGCAAGTGGCAGACCAAGTGAACCAAAGCTCCACTTATCTTGCAGTCAAAGGGGACAAATCATCTACTTTTTAGGGAGTTGTTGGTAGCTACCATTTAGGTTAACATTAGGGGAATTTTGAGGTCTAAAATGGGCATCCTAAGAAAAATGTACAACCAAAAATAACTTTATAATAACCAATAGGATTCAATATGATGATGTCAACCACGGGGGATGATTTACCATTTCTGGAGTAAAAAGGTAAAAATATTAAAAATAATAAAATAATAAAACTACTTTTCAACTGGTATTTTCAACTTATCTCTCTAATATTTTACTCAAATTTCAAGTGTGAGTATTCGTTGGATGAAAAAATTAATTCCTTGTCATAAGTAGCACCCATATTGCATACTTTCAATGGACCCTGCTACACGAAAAATGAGAAATACATGAAAAAACATGATTGCAATCACATTTTTCATGTATTTATAATTTTTTTGTAGCAAGGTCCATCAAAAGTATGCAACGTGGGTACTCCTTGGATTAGGAACCAAAATCTACATCCAATGAGTGTTACCACTCGAAATTTGAGTAAACCCATAGGGAGATAAGTTGAAAATATGAGTTGAATAAATAGTTTTTTCTTTTTCACCTCTAAAATTTGAAGATGTAATATAATATTATTTTATTATTTCCACTATTATTTTATAATTTCCTTAGGAGGCCGATTTTAGACCTCAAAACTCCCCTAATGATAGGGAAAAGCAAGAGCTCATGAGAATTCAAATTTTGGACATAACTAGGACACTCTTAGCTCTTATAATAGACTTTTGTGACTTTCATGGATATGTAATGAGATTGTTTCCGCAATAAAATAAGTATTCAGTTTGTCCTTCACATATTTAGTTTCAGAGAGTTAAGCTTGTGGGTTAGGGCCCAATCCATTGGCGTCAATCTCTCTTGTGTATTTATGTTTACTTTCCATGCCATCGTAGCTATTTTATTTCATGTGTTCTAATTAGTTTGCTCAAATTTCATTTTTTTGTGTTTAGTTTTCTTCCATTTCATGTTTTTGTAGTTAGGCTCTTGTATATCATGGTACAGTAGCATATAAAACTCCAAATCTTTGTGTGTCAAAGACTCCCTCTCTCACCTCTTTCATTGGAGCTTGAGGAGGGCAGATCTTCACCACAGACCCAAAATTGCTTTTAGTTTATGATTTCTTTGAAAGGATAGATAGGTTGATGTATTTATCATGAACATGCTATGAATGCTGAGTTAGGTTTCTGATTCAAATGCATAGGTAGGTTTCTTATTAAATTTAATTCATATTTTCCTTCATCATAGATTTTCTAATTTTAATTGCACGAAAAGATAGTTTGCTTGTATATTTGAGTATAGGAGTAGAGGATGACTCCATGAGCATCCCTAGCTTCAATTTCCACCCTCCACCAAGCTACTTTCAACAAAATCACCTTCAGCCCTGTTTTTTTAGATCTTCACCACAACACTGAGAGCTACCCTGGAGGTGCAAGATGAGCTTTGAATGAAGTTCTAAGCTTGGCCAAGGGGTTGGCCACCTTCCATCCATATAATTCCACCTTCATCCCTCCTTTTATACCCCTTTCCTCATCATTTCTGGCCTCATACTACCCTCGGCCTGTTTCCTGTAGTGTTTCAGGACATCCTATAGCACTACATGAAACCCAGCCAGCCAATTCTTCAGCCCAAAAATCATCTCTCACCTCACCTAGACCTAACACAACCTCCAAGTCACCTTCAGCTTTGAATCCATGGGTCCAAGACCTTCTTAAGCCACCTCACTACCTCTTTTTGCTGCAAAACAGAGTATTTACAAGCATAGTTAGCTCATGAATAGATGCATTGTTAAAACATAGTAGTCAAGCATGAAGTAATTAGAGGTTAATTAGCCATTTGGCCCAACAATGTGTTCTTAGATTTGTTTCCCTTTTTGCAAGTTTAATTCATAAATTTACTTTATGAATGCCACTTAGTTTAACTCTATTTCTTGTGTTAGCCTAATTGTGGATTTCCTTTCTTGCAAATAGCTAGGTGTGTCCTTATGCTTTATACTAGTTTCTTTCTATCTAATAGAGTAATGGTCTTGAGTTATTTACAGTCTTAGGTTTCATTAAAAAGTGTGACAAAATTCATCCCCTAGAAGTAACCCTAGCAGTAGCACCCCTTTGTAGGACTACAAAGAGGATGGCATGAGTTGAATGCATCTGTTGTGTATATATCACTTTCACCTCCAATTTTGTACGAACCTTGGGTTGATAAATTAAATTAGAGTAGCCTCTAGGAGTTGCATCACTCTTGGTGCCTACCAGCTTGATCCAAACAAGATCCATGGTGAAACTTTACTTTCTTGGGTGGAAATGTTTAGTCCATAACCAGAAATATATCCCTAAAAAATTATATAAGTATAGTCTTCCATAAAATACCTTGGTTCAATCCTCCAAGTTGGTAAAAATCACTATGAAACTCCCTTACCCCCTAGCTCCATCCCTATTTGTCCTTTGGGTTTCCATGTGTTCTAAATCAAAGTGAAAAGAGCTCTCTCTATAGGCCAAAATCTAAGGAATTTTCCAATCATTAGTGATCTTGCATGAATTTAATGTATTGTTTTATTTCCATGAATTTGATCTCAAATTTTGGGCCTTTAGTTACCTTTGGTGGGGAATGATTTTATCTTTGATCTTTCCATTCTACCCTAGCCGGTGGATCCATGGGTGACTTAGAGGGTGATTTTTTTTTTAGCAGATGCCTCATTGTAAGTGTGTCAAGCTCCATATTTTTTTAAGTTGCCTCCTAGCTTACCGTTTCCAAATGAAATGTTGTAGTATTAGGAGAAAGAGGGATTTTCTACTCCAGCTTAGTGCATGAAGGAAAGAAGAATCTAAATTTTGATCGAAAATCCTAGTTGCAAGCTTATTAGTAAACCTAAATCGCAAAGACTTCATCCTAGAATTTTCTCATTTCATCTTGATTAATCAATTAATTGCTAGATGAGTAGTCCCCTTGTCTCACATATAATAGGGTTTCATACACCAATTTAATGTTTCAATTGATAATGACCTTAAAATATTTAATGTTCAACTTAATAATAAGTTCTCTCTCTCTCTCTCTCTATATATATATATATATATATATATATGCCAGGGTCTATAGTAAAAGACCCTACTCCAGTCTCTTCTTCAGATACTTAATGGTCCCATTTAATATGATGTTTTATGAAATTTACAATTTTGTATAAACTCAGTTTCTATTTTCAGCAAGTAGAAAAGTATGAACTAGAACAGTTAGCTTATTATGGACATAGACGGATGAAAATATTCCAATTTTGGTTTGCTTTTCATGCACTGAGATGGCCAACAGGCCTGGTTTCCTACGGGTAGGTTGAGGCCATAGACTGATTTTATAATTTTGTAACCTGCTTCGCAAGTATAAATAGAAAATAGAAAGGTCCTACTAAATTTACAAAAAAAAAAATTGTTATATATTGATTTTTTTATTAACTTGTGAATATGCTTTGTTACAATACTCTCAGATAATGCCATGGCTTACCAATCCCACATGCCCAAAAAATATAACTTATTTCACAATCAAAACATTTTATAACAATATGAAAAGATTCATAACCATGAATATTGACCCCCACTTTACGTTGGATATTATTAACATGTAAATAAGGTTTGTTACAATACCATGGCTTATCAATACCACATTCCCAGAAAACATAACTTATTTCATAATCAAAATATTTTATAAATATTTTATTTTAATTTACTTTTACAACATTTTTTTAACTAACTATAAAAGGAAAAATGTTATAATTACTTTTGAGATATATTAAACCCTCAATCCTCACTACTAATAAAAATATTCACATAGAAATTAAATCAAGGTTATAATAAAATTAAAAATGAGAATACTATTATATATAAAGGTGTGAAATCTATAAATATAAATAATATTATTAAAAACAGTAATAGATCCATCTTAAGTAAGAGAGATATGGAGTTGGAGGGGGAGAGAGAGGGAGGAAATAAGAAAGACATAGAGAGATAGAGGTAGAGAGGGAGTGAAAAAGGATATATGGGGAGAGAGTGAGGGAGAGAGGAGAGGAGGGAAGAGAGATAAGAGGAGAGGAGAGAGATAGGGAGAGAAGGGGAAGTGAGAGAGAGACAAAGGGAGACACAAAGATGGAGGCGAGAGAGAGGAGAGGAGGGAGATAGTGATAGAGCTAGAGGGAAGAGAGAGAGAGAGAGAGAGAGTGATGGGGGGGAGGGGGGGAAAGAATCATAGAGAGAGGAAGGAAGAGAGAGAGGACTCAAGAGAGAGAAGGAGGGAGAGATATATGGATTTGGAGGGGGAGAGAGAGGGAGGGAAGAAGAAAAAGATAGAGGGAGAAAGGTGGAGAGAGAGAAGGTGTACACAAAAGAGATGGAGAGAGAGCAAGGGAGAGAGTAGAGCAGGAGGGGATCAAATCTCTTTTCACTTTAAAAAAAGGTTTGTGTATCAAGGGATTTGACTCGGTGCTTGATAGTTTTGGGCTTAAGATGGATCTAACCTGATTGTATTTTAAAAATAATGTCTTTCAATTAAATATTAAATTTAATTAATTATTTAAATTCATAATAACAAATGTTTTAATTAATTTAATTAATATTTATATTATTTTAGCTACCTAATATTTAATTTATTTAAAAATTAATAAAACTAAAACAACACACCTTATGTTATTTTAATTTTGAATAGTCCACTTAACACTCTTATGATTGATGCTATGTGATTCATTTCACTAGTTTCAATCCCACTTCTTCACCCCTGTCAGAATCACCCGATGCAATGAGTGTTAAGTGGACTATTAAAAATCATGAGAAATTAGTCAGTTATGGCTACCTCTCATGGAAATGGTCATAGATGAATGACTTACTTAAAGTAGTTGAATCTCAAAAATGATATCTAATATAATGCATTGCGAAAACCCCTCATACTTAAATACAAAGAGTAAAGGGAGCTCTACTTGAATGGTTCATGAGGCACAATATTTTCTAAGGTTATGCAAATGGGGTAGCAAGCTAAGTGGGCTTGATTGTGCGGAAAACTCCACAGTTAAGCGCACTTGACCCAGAGAAATTCTGTGATGGGTGACCTCCCGGGAAGTCTTGGTTACCGGGCATTAGGGAAATTTTGAGGTCTAAAATGGGCCTCCTAAGGAATTAATAACATAATAGCTAAACCAATAAAATAATATTTAAGAATTTGCAATTCACTTTTTGCATCGCAATCCATGTAACCATGATTAAATTCAATTCAAAAATTGTACCAAAATAAAATTAATAAAAAAATTGTATTGATGTGACTATAAATAAAAATAATTAAAAAAAATTAAAAAAAAAAATTCATTATCATTGAACAACCAATGCATTTGTCCTTTGTACTTAAATAACTTAAAATAAAATATAAATATAAATTCATAAATTATTTATTATATAATATGTTATTAATTGATGGAAATCAATAGGGTTGAGTGCTCTCCAGTCTGCAACTAGGGTTTATGACTGCTTCTGTAACGGAGAAATCTGACCCTTTCTGTTCTCTGTGGACCCCTAACATTCGATTTTTCGATAGTCGTTCTGTTCCTAAGGGTCCCCTGTAATGGCGACTCTGTCGGGGGGGTGTTTCAAACCCCCCACCCCCCCCCCCCCTCAGACTCTGGCTCGAAGACGGTCACGGATATGACAAAGATATCCACCCAAAGCAATGAAGAATGGCAAGGTATTCCGTCCCAAGAACCACCAAAATCTTCTCAAGATTCGGTAGACAAGACAAGCGATGATCAGGGAGACACTGCTATACCCAAGGATAGGCCCACTGCGACATCTACCACCTGCAAGCCCATAGCAGCTGAATGGCCCAAAATAGAACTGCCAAGCCATAGGATAAATGGTCAAATCTAGTTCATGAAGGATCATGTGCTCATCGGAAAATTTATCGGATTTTGGCCGACTAAAAAAACTCTTTAGGGTTGGATCACAGAAAAATGGAAACCCAAAGGACATGTGCACCTGCAGCTTGGACCAAAAGGATTATTCACGATGGTTTTCTACTACATCGAAGATCGTAACAGGGTCCTTGATGGTGGCCCATATTTTTTCAACTCAACCAGCTTATATTTACGGGACTGGGTGGAAAGGTTTAACCCAGACAAAGAGGATTTCAGCTGGGCTCCTGTGTGGATCTGAATGTATTCTCTTCTGCTGGAATATTGGGATGAAGAATCATTGAAGGACATAGCAAAGGGATTGGGGGAGTACATCAAGATAGCCGAAGAAACAAAGCTCTGAAGATATACTTCATATGCTCGCATATGCGTATACATGCACCTAGACAGAGCTCTCCCGGATTTGGTAAGTCTTTATCATGATGACTTTGAATGGATTCAGCCCTTAGACTATGAACATGTGCCTTTCAAATGCCGAAAATGTCATGTCCATGGCCATATTTTCTGTGACTTCCCTTTAAATGTTAAGCCTCAGACCAATGATGCATCTGATAAACCTGATCCTGAAGGGTTCACCAAAGTCACCACTAAAAAAAGGACTCATAAAAAATCTGCCTCCGAGAAAAAAGCCCTCCATGATACTTCTTCCATCCCATCAACTAGCAACAACTTTGATTCTCTTGCGAAGGTTTCAGACTCCATCCCATCAGCTAACCATCAAGAAGTCGCCCCTCCCAAATCCACCCAAGATATCCCTCCTTCTGACTCAATCTCGACCCTTCTGTCTTCATCTAATACCCCGCCTAACATGGAAACAATGGATCCGGATTGGAAACCAAATGGAATGGATGTAGATTGTGTTACCCACCAGCCACAATCCACAAATGGAACTAAGGAATGCAACAATCTGGTGCAAAATATGGAGGAAGAGTTGGAGAGTATAGATCTAGGAGGACTTGACATTTTGAGTCTGGAGCAAGCTTGTAGAAGAAAAGAATTTGATAAAATCCAAGATCACCAGATAGACAACCTGGAGGTCATAATCTCAAGAGCTTTTCAGCAGCGCCAACTAGGGATTCATCCAGGCAGTCAATGGGATGGAGCTCAGTTTCCCAAGGAATCTAAGAAGCGTGAAATAAAGAAGGATTTGCAGAGAACCATCACCATCGGCAAGATCTCGGTGGAGTCAGGAAGATACTCCAAGTTGACTAAGTACTACAAACACCTATCAAATAGTGAATCATGAAGCTCACATCTTGTAATTTAAGAGGGCTAAACAATCCTGAAAAATTTCGAATGATTAAAAACATGATAAAGCAGGAGAAACCACAAATTTTCTTCATGCAAGAAACAAAATGCAACAATACCACTCTTGGAAACATACTAACGAAAGCTTGGCCAGGATGTCACTCTATTGCAGTGGATGCCTCGGGCGCATCTGGAGGGTTAGCCATTGCCTAGAATACACATGCTATAACACTCTCTGACTTTCATGCATCACATCATATCATCCAAGCGACTTTTCACATTATAGGAACAAATATTCATGGACATCTTACTAACGTCTATTTCCCTCAAGCCGCTGGTAGCAAGACAACCCTGCTAGACACTATTGCACAGCTCAAATCGCAGGTAGAATAGAGGAGACTTTGGAACAAGAAAGGAAGATTCAAAATCAGTTGGAGGAGAGGAGAAAGCAAGAGGAAATTCTCTGGAAGCAAAAATCCAGAGTCAGGTGGCTGAAAGAGGGGGAATGAAACACAAAATTCTTTCACATAACTACTATACAAAGGTGTATGCATAATACCATCTGTCACATCCAGAATCAACAAGGGGATAGGTTGGAGGATCATGAAGAGATTGAGGCGGAGATAATCAATCATTTCCAAGAGGTTCATCAGGAGCCCCAAATCAACAGGCTTCCAGCTATAGAAAAAATCACTCAAAACATTCCAAGAATTATAATGGAGGAACACAACCAACTCCTCTTGAGGCCTTTGTCCCCTCAAGAAGTAGAATTGGCTATGAAACAACTCAAGGAAGGGAAGGCACCTGGTCCGGACGGCTTCACTTCCACCTTTTTCCACACTTTCTGGGACCTCATCAAAGAGGAAGCCTGGCAATTGGTGGAAGAATACAGAACTCTACATTGGTTGCTTCCTTCTTTAAATTCAACGTTCATCGCCCTAATTCCTAAAGAAGACCATTCTTTCACGCCGAACAAATTTCACCCAATAGCACTATATAATGTGATTTACAAAATCATATCCAAATTCATTTCTTCTCGGCTGAAACCGCTTCTTCCCCTCCTCATTTCGCCCGAGCAATCAGGATATGTGGAAGGAAGACAAATTTTGGATGGAATAATCCTCACCCATGAGGTTATTCACTCCCTCAAAATGCTCTAAAAAGGCAGGTATGCTTCTCAAATTAGACCTTTCTAAAGCTTTCGACAAATTAAGCTGGACTTATATTCAAAATATGTTGGCAGCCTTTGGCTTTTCCCCCCATTGGATTTGATGGGTAATGAGTCTGGTTTCATCCTCTTTATTCTCCATCCCCATCAATGGCATACCTTCTTTTCCTTTCAGTCCCACCCGAGGTATAAGGCAAGGAGACCCTCTTTCTCCTTTTCTGTTTGTGTTAATGGCTGAAGGACTAGGAAATCATATCAAGCAGGCACTACTTACTCAGCATCTTAGGGGCATCTCCATCCACAACTCTCTTTCTATCACCCACCAACAATTTGTTGATGATAACATGCTTTTTGGCCATCCCTCTATACAAGAAGCTTCAAAATACAAATCGCTTCTTGATGACTTCTCAGAGGCTTCCGGAGCTTGCATTAACACTTGTAAATCCCAAATCTTCTTCTTTCATACTCCTCCCATGACCCAACACGCTATAGCTCACATCCTTGGCTTCTCCATAGCGTCTCTTCCTTCCAAATATCTGGGAGCACCCTTAGCTAACTCGGCCATAAAGCATACCTGTTGGCTTTCTCTTCTTGATAAACTTGAAGCCCGTCTCTCTTCTTGGACATTCCGAGCACTCAACATAGGCAGTGGATTTATTCTTGTCAAAGTTGTTTTACAAGCTATGCCTCTCTATCTCTTCTCAATATTAGCCGCTCCAAAGTGGGTTCTCAAGAAGATCAAATATTTGCAACGTAATTTTCTCTAGGGAGCCACGGGACAAAACCAAAAATGGGCCTTGGTAAAATGGACGATAGTCTATAAACCCAAGGAGCACAGAGGCATAGGTTTAAGAGATCCCCATCACAGTAATGCCACCTTGGGAGCCAAAATTTGGTGGCAATGGCTTTCAGCTCCTAACTCCCCATGGGCAACAATCTGGACTGCCAAATATGCTAATCACAGGCCCCTTGAAGAATTAATCAGATTTACGCCAACTGAAAAGGGTTCCTTAATATGGAATGCAGCTAGACAACACTTTCTTCTGATCCAACAACACAGTTTATGGGAAATTAGAGATGGAAACACAACTCGGTTTTGGATGGACTCATGGCAACAATGACCTGGGCTTTGCAGAATCTACAATCCTCCACCCAATGAGGGGTGGGCAGAACAGAAAAAGGAAATTGTTCAGTAATACTATACTCCAAACTTAGATCAAGGATACAGATAATGGTGCCCAGCAGAACAAATGACAAGAAATGGAGTAGAGCACCTACAGATGGAGCTAGAGGCTGAAATACAAAAATGAAAAATTAGATATTCTGACAAAAGGGATATTCTAAGATGGGGATATACCCCAAGAGTATCTTTTACTACCAAGGAGGCATACAAAATTATTTTCACTAAGCCAATGCCTCCCGATCCTCTTTGGAGCAGAATTTGGTCTCCAGGAATTTGGCCCAAGGTTTCAATGTTCCTCTGGATGGTTGGTCATAAGAGAATCCTAACCTGGGACAACCTACGGAAATGAAATTTTCATGGACCGTCAAGATATCCCAACTGCAATCAACAGGAAGAGACTATACAACATCTCCTCGATACCTGTTATCTGACCAACCAACTCTGGGAGAAGGCCAGCTTTAGATGTAAAAAAAGATGCAAAATTTCAAAGGATATAACCGACTCAATCCGCAACTGGTAGCAGTCTCCTTATAAAAGTGAGCTTCTCAACCAACTCTAGTGGATTATTCCTGGCCTTCTCATGTGGACAATCTAGAAGGAAAGAAATTGGCGCATCTTCAGGAATCAAAGTACTCCTCCAGATACCATATGGAGCCACCTCTGTCTCAATCTTCAGGAGACCTTGGTGCTCCAAAATTGGCAAGCTGAAGATTTTCCAACTACGCCCCGAGAGCAGGCTATCTGGGCCAATTGGAATCTACAAATCCCTCAGCTTATGAAACCTCCCGGCCCTCCGCACAATTCTTCCACAGAGCCTTGCAACTGGTCCCTGCCCCCCCTCTGGGTACTTTCAAACTTAATTTTGACGGTGCCTCCAAGGGAAATCCTGGTATCATTGGGTTTGGGGGAATATTTAGAGATCACAGTGGCAAACCTCTCCTCCTCTTTCTGGGTAATATAGGATGGGACACGAACAACTCAGCTGAATTAGAAGTCTTATGGCAGGGTCTCTCTTTGTCCCAGAAACATGGTATGTATCCCTTAGAGATTGAGGGGGACTCACAAATTCTCATCAATATGGCCAATCAACTACTCCAGGGGGTGCATGCAAACAAAATTGCTAAAAGCTGGAGACTAGAGGCTAGATTGGCTTTGATCGAACAAATGCTCAACACAAATAGAGAAATCCTGTTCAAACATATCAAACGGGAAGGAAATAAGATGGCAGACCTTCCAACCAATATTGGAGTGAACAGTGATCATACCATCCTTGTTGGTTCTCAAAATATAATCCATGAAGATGATCAATTACAGGAATGCAAAAATTTGGTTCAGTCTGATATGGATCTCCCGGATGCGGGTGCAAATTTATAAAAAGGGCGTGATGGGACTTGGGTATGGCAAGTGGGGGAGCCACTTGGCCACCCAAGATCCCACCATTAGTATAAGCTGACTCATTCAACATACAGGCATTCAAGCCAGCACACTTCACCATACAGCATTAATGCCCAGCAGGAATTGAGATCATTCCAATAGGTTCGTTCAATCCTCCATAAAGAATTCTCTTAACATTTCAACTGCGAATATTAATGAGGTTTTAAAGAAGGGAGAGCCGCGAGACAAAGACACTCAAAGCTTAAATATGGACACTGGCAGTCGAGGCACAGACATTCCTCCACCACCGTTGCAGAGAATTTGCTCAGCCTTGGCAGTGCAACCCTATGTTCGCATTGCCACTCGCAAACGCAGCCATCTTAGCTGTTGTTTTGATCTTGGGGATGGGTTCCACCTCTCCCGCATAGGCCGCTACAATAGATCCGTTGTCACTCTAGATTTTCTCCTCTCCCTATCCAACTCTGTCATTCAACCTCCCTTGTCGCCTTCGTCTTCGCCCTCCACCATGCTGCGCCTGAGACATTGCATGAGATGTCGAAGAGGAAGTTCTAGGGGCCACTCCCATCGCACACCTTCCTCCTCCAACTCGGGTTCCTCTTCACCCTCCTTGGATTAATTTTCTGGTAGACATCCAAATACTCGCAGTGGGCAAGGTAGATCTCACCATGTCAGCCCTGCTCAGCACCCCCCTATCAATCTATCCTCCGACACTCCCCAAACAACCCAATTTTTCTTTAATTGTTCTCTGAATAGACCTCGTATCATTGCCTTGATTTCGGTTGTCTTCACAGAAGAACCCCAGCAAGTTGTTCCTAGGGAGCTTCAGACAGGAGCTTCTTCAGTTCTAGCTCAGGAAATGGACAAGCCGCAGCAGCAGGTGCCCAAGGATAAAGGCAAGGTACTTGAGGGCGAGGAGAAGGCCGACATTGAGCGCTCCAAGCAAAGTGAAGACCCAGGTGCGGACAAGCAAAAGGAAGAAGATGATATGGAGGCTTACAGGTGCTTTATCCTGGAGGAAACCTCTCCTCAGCATGATGCCTAGTCATTTCATCTGTGTTTGTCTTCTGTTTCAGGATTCCCACTGGGATGGGATTGTTTTTGTCTTTCTTGTTTTCCATTTTAGCAGTCTTAGTTTTATAGTTTATCAAATTGGAACTTTACAGTGGACAGCAGTATCGTTTCCCTTGCGCAGGCAGTATGGTAGAACTCTATTTGGTTTGGACTGGTTTCCCATAATGGGCAGTCTGTTTTGTGTGTTTTTTGCTGAATATTCCACTCTCATGGGCAAAGACAGGGCTGAGGCCAAGATGTAAAATATTTTTCCTTCCTTAATAGATTAAACTAATTTAGAAAAAAAAATAAAAAAAAATATATATATATATATATGTATGTATGTTATTAATTAAAATTTTTATTATTTAAATTGTATAATAACATGTAATTAATGTACTATATAAAAATAGTATAATATAATATAATAAATGTAATATATTATTTTATATATGAATTTTATATTACATATTAAATTGATTTATAATATAGAAGAAATAATATATAATACAAAAAGGAATATAATATATATTCTATATTATTTAGATTATTTTCCATAATATTATAGACAATAATATATAATATTAATATAATCATAATGAAATGAATTGGCTTATATTTAAAATTAAAGAAAAAAAAGTATTCAAATAGATTTAGTTTATATTTATAAATATAATATAAGATTTATATACATTGAAATTTAGATTTTATTTTGCCCCAAATTATATTGAACCTAATATCATTTTTTTCAACATACAAATTAATATACATTTTTTCATCATACAAAACTAAAATGTTTTTTTCTTTAATTTTAATATTTTTATATTCTTATGAATAGTATAATATTATTATTTATAAAATTGATTTATCCTAAAATTACAAAGTTAAATTTTTATTTATTTTGGTTTCATATGTATAATATATATGTATAGATATTAATATATAACTAATTTGAAATTGTAATATTAAATAAAATGAAATGAATATATAATTTAAAAATAAATATAATAAAATATACAAATATAATATTTTTTCAAAAGTTTGTAAAGACATGAAGATTGTGTAGAGATATGCATTGTTTCTTTCAAAAAATATGAAATGACAATAATAATATTTTATTCAAAAAGAGTGAAATGACATTTATTATGAGTACTTTACTTTATGACTTTAAAAGTACTTAGAACACTACCATGGTTAACCATGAGTTTTTATCCACCATTAAGAATGTGACAAGTACCTTTAACTCAAGTAATGCCACCTCAATTATTAGTGATGATGTCATCCCCTAAAACGTGATTGGTTCTCATAAAGTGAATTTTGATTGTACATTTTCCTTAGGAGGCCCATTTTATACCTCAAAAATTCCCCTAATGGTGCAAACTCACAGTAAGTGATGATTGACGCTATGTGATTCATTTCACTAGTTTCAATCCCACTTCTTCACCCCCTATGAGCATCACCTCGATGCAATGACATTTACGACTACCTCTCATGGAAATGGCCATAAATGAATGACTTACTTAACGCGGTTGAATCCCAAAAATGATAACTAGCATATCTTATCTTAAAAATATTACGAATAATATATCCTATTTTAAAATTAGAATTATAATTATTATTTATAATAATTCACCAACATAAAATTTAATCAATAATAGTAAACTTTAATTCTTTTTTCACACCATCACAAATGATATATCCTATTTCGAAATTATAAATAGCAATTTTTTTCACAATTTTACAAATAGCCTATTTTTTTTCTCACACAAAAATTTATTAGAAATACATACCCATAGTTGAAGGAACTTAGCTAGAATGGCATGCAATGTGTGTTTATTGTCCCTATATACAATGTAAGCTTGTATTTGTGGCATTTATGAAATAGTTGTTCTACTTAATGAAATAGTGGTAGTCGTATGTATGAAGTTATCAATTCCACCAAGTTCGCTTTAGTTTTACCCTCTAATAGTGATTGTTACAGTGGATTGGATGATTGGACATCAGGCTTACAAAGAACTTCCATTGTTCATCTTCTGGTGCATATGCATATGAAGAATTGAGATCATTCTAATAGGTTCGTTCAATCCTCCATAAAGAATTCTCTTAACATTTCAGCTGCGAATATTAATGAGGTTTTAAAGAAGGGAGAGCCGCGAGACAAAGACACTCAAAGCTTAAAGATGGACACTGGCAGTCGAGGCACAGACATTCCTCCACCACCGTTGTAGATAATTTGCTCAGCCTTGGCAGTGCAACCCTATGTTCGCATTGCCACTCGCAAACGCAGCCATCTTAGCCGTTGTTTTGATCTTAGGGACGTTCCACCTCTCCCGCATAGTGTCGCTACAATAGATCCGTTGTCACTCTATATTTTCTCCTCTCCCTATCCAACTCTCTGTCATTCAACCTCCCTTGTCAGCCTTTCGCCTTCGCCCTCCACCATGCCTGCGCCCGAGACATCGCATGAGATGTCGAAGAGGAAGTTCTAGGGGCCACTCCCATCGCACACCTTCCTCCTCCAACTCGGGTTCCTCTTCACCCTCCTTGATTAATTTTCTCCGGTAGACATTCGAATACTGCGTTGGGCAAGGTAGATCTCACCATGTCAGCCCCGTCGACACTCCCCCTATCAATCTATCCTCCGACACTCCCCAAACAACCCAATTTTTTCTTTAATTGTTCTCTCCGAATAGACCTCGTATCATTGCCTTGATTTCGGTTGTCTTCACGGTAAGAACCCCGCAAGTTGTTCCAGTGAGCTTTCAGCACAGAGCTTCTTCTGCTCTAGCTCAGAAATGGACAAGCCGCAGCAACGAGTGCCCAAGGATAAAGGCAAGGCACTTGAGGGCTGAGGAGAAGGCCGACATTGAGTGCTCCAAGCAAAGTGAAGACCCGCAGTGTGGACAAGCAAAAGGAAGAAGATGATATGGAGGCTTACGGTGCTTTATCCCGGAGGAAACCTCTCCTCAGACATGATGCTTAGTCATTTCATCTCGTGTTTGTCTTCTCGTTTCCAGATTCCCACCGGGATGGGATTGTTTTTTGTCTTTCTTGTTTTCCATTTTAGCGAGCCTTAGTTTTATAGTTTATGGAACTTTACAAAGTGGACGACGCGGTATCGTTTCCCTCTTGCGCAGCAAGATGGTAGAACTCTCATTTGGTTTGGATCTGCTTTCCCATAATGGGTACGTACGTTTTTGTGTGTTTTTTGCTGAATATTCCACTCTCATGGGCAAAGACAGGGCTGAGGCCAAGATGTAAAATATTTTTCCTTCCTTAATAGATTAAACTAATTTAGAAAATATATATATATATATATATATATATATACATATATATATATATATATATATATATATATATATATGTATGTATGTATGTTATTAATTAAAATTTATATTATTTAAATTGTATAATAACATGTAATTAATGTACTATATAAAAATAGTATAATATAATATAATAAATGTAATATATTATTTTATTATGAGTACTTTACTTTATGACTTTAAAAGTACTTAGAACACTACCATGGTTAACCATGAGTTTTTATCCACCATTAAGAATGTGACAAGTACCTTTAACTCAAGTAATGCCACCTCAATTATTAGTGATGATGTCATCCCCTAAAACGTGATTGGTTCTCATAAAGTGAATTTTGATTGTACATTTTCCTTAGGAGGCCCATTTTATACCTCAAAATTCCCCTAATGGTGCAAACTCCATAAGTGATGATTGACACTATGTGATTCATTTCACTAGTTTCAATCCCACTTCTTCACCCCTATGAGCATCACCCGATGCAATGACATTTACGACTACCTCTCATGGAAATGGCCATAAATGAATGACTTACTTAACGCGGTTGAATCCCAAAAATGATAACTAGCATATCTTATCTTAAAAAATACTACGAATAATATATCCTATTTTAAAATTACAATTATAATTATTATTTATAATAATTCACCAACATAAAATTTAATCAATAATAGTAAACTTTAATTCTTTTTTCACACCCTATCACAAATGATATATCCTATTTCGAAATTATAAATAGCAATTTTTTTCACAATTTTACAAATATGCCTATTTTTTTTCTCACACAAAAAATTTATTAGAAATACATACCCATAGTTGAAGGAACTTAGCTAGAATGGTATGCAATGTGTGTTTATTGTCCCTATATACAATGTAAGCTTGTATTTGTGGCATTTAGTGAAATAGTTGTTCTACTTAATGAAATAGTGGTAGTCGTATGTATGAAGTTATCAATTCCACCAGGTTCGAGTTTTTAGTTTCACCCTCTAATAGTGATTGTTTGCAGGATTGGATGATTGGACATCGTAGCTTACAAATAACTTCCATTGTTCATCTTCTCAGTGCAAATGCATATGAAGAAGAATAAAAAAAATAAAAAAAATAGGGGAAGTTATTTTATATCCATTTGGGTTGTGCACAAGTAGTTCCTTATTTCACGAAGTCTAGTCCAAAGGAGAAACAAAAAAATTATTAAGAGGATGCGATTCCATGAACTTGCTAATTCATATTGTGGGAGCGTGAGGACTTATATTTTTATTAGAGAATCATGATTAATGCTTAAGCAAATATATCTAACTACTTGTTACTTCTTACTAATGTATAGTTATGGTCGGCCATATTTTTCTAGTGTATATATATATATATATATCCAAGGTATTTCTCTTCGTGGAAGATTATATACTTAATGTTCTATCAACATTGTGGACCTTGAGGCCCTCATGGCACTTGTATACCAGGGGTTGTTTGGCACTCTAATCACATGAAAGAAATTGCATATAATGGATATGCATGGCCTAAACAAACCATAAACAAGTGTCATAATTTGACAGTAGCATTTTTCTCATTTTGATTGATGGTAGGGATTTTCCTCCATTAGAGTAACTAGTTAATTGTTGCCTCTCATTGCAATGGTCTCATTTACATTTTCACATGTTGAGAGCCGAGATTTGCAAACCTCGAGATTAAGTTGAGAAATATTAGGGTTATACCATGGATTTGAAGGTTTTTCCACCGTAATTATAAGTTTCTTTCTTGGCAATTTAATAGAAATGAGGATTTCTTGTTGGTCGAGGTAGGGTTTACACACAAGGCCTTTAATTGAATTTTACCTTTTGTCCACTTATTCCTCTTGATGTATGTATATTTTTGTGAAACTTTCACTAGATTAGTGTAGATGACAACAACTAACTTAATTTTTGAGTGGCATATATGCAAGTCAACAATTTCTTTATTTAGAATTTTTAGTTTCAACGATAATATTTCACTGGGGATTTTTACCATGCTATTCCCTCCTCATGACTTCATCGATAATTATTTCTCAAGAGTAAGTCTAAATTTATAAACCCTAACTATATTATTTTCCAAAAGGTCCCTCTTTAGATATATATTCAATATTGAGGCATTCTTTCCACTATAACATGATGTTGAAGAAGAGACTTCATCCTTCCTCATCAAAGGTGGGATTTTGGTTGTCATTAATATTCTTTTACATATCATTATGAAAATTTCCTAAGAAATTTGAGGGCCTGAGTATGGATTTAATCGCACAGGTTAGTCCTTAACTATATTAGGGTTTTGTTCTGGGAAATTTTCTAGAGTTAAATACTCACAAATTTACTTCCTTCTACTACTGCTACAAGTGCTCATTTACTTTTAACTTTTTACAAGTTTCCAGTGTCATTATTTCGGGCTTCAACTTGTTTTTGGTTCACATGAAAATTACTTATGATTATGGTTTTTTACTCTAGAGGGCCTTAATTGTCCAGGGGTTTACAATTTCTTTTGTTATATCATTTTCTTTAGGGTTATTCAGGTGGAAAAAATTTGAGGAAAAAATCCTACCATCGTGGATAGAGTTATGTAATAGTTATTTTTAATTGAGGGTTTATCCCTACTATTAAGTTCAATTTTCTTACTCCATAATTTTGAGATATGATCGGTATTCATATGGTCGAAGATGTAAATAATTTCAAGAAATGAAACTATATTTTATTATCTTATGGTTACTATCCATGTTAATATATATACTGATCACGATTTATTTAGCATTGTTAGATAATTTCCTTTTTGCAACACCAACTAGCCCAAACTCACGAGGGAATCATGTCATGCCAGGGACCACCTAAGGTTTCTTTAGGCCCTACTAATTTTATTGCCGGAGACTACATGTCTTTTGGCCATTTGATAGAGTTACCTTCCTCATCCTTGGCTTGACATGTGTTAACCTAGGAAACACACCTTACCACTATTTAACTCGGTTTCCTTATTGTTTCTTAGTACTCGCTCTTAACCTCGAATTTTTTCAATTGAACTCAGTTTCTCGTTCAAATATAAATTTATTGTTTACTATAAATGGGCATTTTTCTACTTTGGTCAATCCTTCTTTTCATATTCACTTGTTTAGTGAATACAGGGTGTTATTTTTTAATTTGATTTTCTCTTCCGATTTCTCTAGTAGAGGGAATTCTTACTACGTACATGCAACCAATAGTTTCCCTCTAACATAAAACAATGCATATACACATACATCTATATATATTTCACTCATAAAATGTTACCTTTTGTAGCATCAGATGTGTTCTAGCCAAGAAATTTGGGGGAGAGGATAGAATACGTGAGATCTCCAAAACATAAAAATCGTTTATGGAAATTCCATCATGTCTCAATTAGATTATTAACTATTTTTCAAATATTTCCTAAGTCCAGACTTAGGGAATATGGTTAACTAATCAAGATTAATTGAGATAAGGTGAGAATAGTCTAGAAACCCACATGGATAGATCCAGAGATTATCCTAGCCATGTGATTATGTTTTAATATTGGTCGTTGGTGCTCTACAATGGATTATAAGATGATATCTATGTGGTGATGGAGAAGACACTTGACAGTCTACGATTTCCTTGGAAGATTGATTTCTGCAGTAGCAACCGCAGTAGTTGTTGGAGAAGAGCCATAAATCAAGACAATGAGTGAGGGCAAAGAGAGTGAGTCTGGAGGAAGTTTTCTAGCTTTCAAAGAAGAATAAGCAAGAGGATCGAGTTATTCCTAGTGAGGCGGTAGCAAATGACTATGCAAAGCAGCTTCATATAGGGCGCATTCGATTTGCTCGGAGAGAAATTATTTCTAAGTTCCATAGGTCGGGTAGAGGTTCCAGAGGGTTGGAGAGACAATTTCCTCAGACATCGAAGGTGGAAATACTTCATCAGAGGCTAGTTGGAGGCTTTACATCATTGAGACTATGCAGTGGTGACGTAGAGGCTTCGTGGAGGTCGAGTTTTCTATAGGAAAGTTACTATTTGGGATTGCTTGTGGAGGAAGGGTAATTCCCTTCAATAGTTTTTTCCCATATTTTCTTGTTATGGATTGCATGTTTCAGGAATCCAGATTGTATTCAAATTTCCACAACTGCATAATAATAAAAAACCCTCACCTGTTGCACTCGTTTTCCCAAGATTGGGTTTTCCAAGGACTTTTGTCCAAAAACAATTATGTCAAATTTTATGTGTGTGTGTCGGCATTTCCTAGTTTCCGTGTGCTATTATTTTCTCGCATAATTTTATTTGTGAAGGTTGTAGTGTGTTTATTTTGATGTTGCGTAGTAATATAGTTAATAATTAATTTATCGGTTAGAATAAATAATATCAGTTTATACGCAATAAGATTTCAATAGTAAGTTGAAATTTTCACATAAAACATTAGTGGGGTTATCCATTCATTTCTTCAATACCCTAAAATAATTAAAATCATAATATCGTCATACCCCATTCTTTCCTAACCCTCGAAGAGCCATCACGGGGGATTCACTAGGGGAGAAATACCATACCACGTGCATTCATATTGGTGGATATATATTGAGGAAAATTTTGACATAATATATTGAGCATATACTCGGGGGTAAAGGGTTTTTATATTGCTAGGTATAAAAAATGGAGCTCAAAATTAATGAAAAAATATAAAGGGGTATAAAAAATTGTTAATGGAAAAATGGATACCTACAATATCTAGTGAAAATAGGGGTTTTTTAAATTAGGGAAGATGTATTGGGTTTGTGTTGGTAGGGGGTTAAATAATATGATTTTTTAGAGATATTTTCCAATATGTACCGAAATTACGAGTATTGTTTAGTATGCCACAAACATATGTGATATGTCATAGGTTCATTGATCGAAGCCCTTGTGAGAGCCATAGGTAACTATAATTAACACATAATTATCTAGACATTCATATACTTATCTAAATTTGTATTGTAAATAGATTAAAGGATGACATGCTCTTCCCAATCGTGAACTATGTTTCTCGCAGTCACCCCTGAGCTCCAACTCCTTGCTAGGAGAAAAATTCAATAGTTCTTTCGTAATTCACACCTCCTCTAACCTTAGCATGTCCCTGCTAATTTCTAGGTTTAGGTCCATTATTTCTCTCCTATTTTTTGTTTCTTTTAACTATGACTTCCTTTATCTCCCATGGTCCTTTATTTTTTGGGTGTATGTTATATTATTTCCATGACTATCCAAAGTGAAATTTTCTTGGAAAAGATGCCTCGCTATCATTCAAAGACAAGGCACATTGATTTTCAGGTATCACTTTGAGAGGGACATGGTTGAGGATAAAAAGGTGTCATTGGGGAAGGTGGACATTTTTGAAGAATGTTGTAGATGCATTGATGAAGTTTGTGAGCAGTGAGAAGTTTTTTTGGTGTAGCAAAACAATGGTTATTGTAGGGTTGGACCAATGACTAAGCTCTTATGTGACCCCATGTGTGGAAAGGAAAAAACAAGTGGGAGAATGTTGGGTTTGAGTTATATTATTTCCATGATTATTTTCTCGTGTTGTATGTTTTTCCAGTGCACTAAAGCAAGGGTGGGGGGTCAACAGGGGTGGTGACATCCCCTTTCACGAGGCCCTGGGGTAGTGCCCCCGAGAAAAAAATTTATCCAGACCCAATAATAGTTGGCCGGGACCTTGGATGGGGGGCGTGACTCCAAAGATGGTGGGAAAATCTCGGGGAAATATCTCGTGTATATTTTCTTTATGTTCATATATTTATATATATATATATATATATATATATATATATATATATATATATATATATATATATATATATATATATATATTAAAGAATTCATTTGCAGGTAATTTCTATATAGTAAGACCTACATTTATAGATCATATTCCACCCATGACATCTATTTCCATTCATGTATTCTCTTGGTGCTTTGTTCATCCAACGATTTAAAATTGTGGCAAAATAGAAGATTTCCCTTCTTCTTTTTTCCCTCCCTCTTCTTGGGCATAATTGTTTCCAATTATTTTCCTAGCATTCAAGAGTTTAATCTCACACATGATAGCCTTTAATATATTTTCCAGAATATTAATACATAAAACATTTTTTTCTTTTCTATTAATCAAAATAATATTTTCATTGTCATAGGACATTACTTGTACCACTTATCTTCTCACCACATGTCTAATGTAAAATTCATAAAAGTCATAAAAAATAGACTAATTTGTCGTGGGTATCACATCTCTCCTCTCTTTTAAAAGGGAACATCATCCTTAGTGTTTTCATGCTTCCATTTTCTTTGGAACAACATAGGAAAAAAATTATTTCATTTCATCTTACATCTCCTAGGTGGCCTCATGAGCCCTAAAGTGCTTCCATTGCACTTTAACCTAGACAATGGATTGATTATGGAGTGTAGTTTCTGTCTGGTTCAAAATTTGTAAATTATCGACCTAAAACTCACCTTCCAATTTGACATGTATAACATTCTAATTGATAATATGAGTAGGATCATGAATATACTTTTTTCAAAAGAGAAATATGAAATACATTATGAACCCTAATATGGGATGGTAGTTCTAGATGGTAGGCCATTGGACCTACTTGGGCTTGTATCTCAAACAATGCACAAAACTAAAGGGCTAGTTTATAACAGCTTTCCCAATTTTAAAGAACTCTTTTTTTTGTCATAATTTAATATATACAAGTTCACCATCTTGAAATTCTATATGTGTCCTTTTTAAGTCTATGTAATATTTTTTTTCTCCCGTGTTTCTTTTAGGTTTTTTTTTATATTTCTCACCATATATTCCATTCCATGTGGCATGATATGGCCCTAGCATGATTCTATCTTCGGGTCCACTCCAACTTGATGGAGTATGACACTTTCTTCCATACATAACTTCAAAAGGACTCATCTTGAGTGATGTCGGATAACTATTGTTAATAGGAAAACTCCAAAAAATGCAAATAGTACTCCCATTTCGTGGGCTAGTATATTACATACATGTGTAGCATGTCATTAAGGACCTAGTTAGCCATTTTTTTTTCTCATCTATTTGTGGACGGTACATAGTGCTGAAATTTAGTTGTGTACTCATTCAAGTAATTAATGCCTTCCAAAAGTTGGAAGTGAATTTTTCATCCTTTTCTGATATAATAGTATTTCGTATTATGTGAAGTATGAAAATTTATTTCAAGAAGACTTACACCACCTCTATAGCTCTATAAGTATATTGAACATGTATAAAATGAGCATCCTTAGACAGCTTGTCTACCACAACCATGATAGAATCATCTCCTTTCCTAGTCTTTAGTAAACCAATAATGAAATCTAATGAAATTGCCGCCTACTTCCATTTCAGTATAGGTAGGGGTTTCAATAGTCCAACTGGGTGTTTATTTTCTACTTTTACTTATTGAAATTCTTGGAATCTTTCCAAGTACTCAACTACCTCCTTTTTCATACCAAGCTATAAGAATTCCTTTTTAAGTGTTGAAAATTGGCAGCTTAGGGATGAATTTCCTTAAATAAAATCTCATTTCTGACAATTATGGATTGAATTTCTAAAAATAGAAGGTCATGTCTAACATCTCAAGTATCACTTTCCAAAAATAGTAAATCACCTTGCATCAATTGATAATCAAGTATAGTTGATGGAAATTTACTTAACTTATCATTAATCAATCCTAATAGTTCAATCTCGACTTGATATTTTATCATCAACATCATTATTATCCCATTTATGATACTATGATATTATTATCAAAAGGAAATACAAGTCACATTTCCTAGATGACACTCAATCAAGTCATACGTTTCACCTCTCTCCTTCATGAGTCTCATGGATCTACATTTCTCTATCTCCCTTAATGGATATATTGCACTCTCTCTTACACTCTCATTAAAGGCATGATATGCAACGTACCTCTTACAGTCACATTATTTCATATGTCACAGTCTCATCATTTATATCATATGTTTCAATATTCAATGATGACACTTATGACCTCTCCTTAATTGCATAAGTTACACTTATCTAAGGCATGTATTGCCTCTCCTTTATGGCATGAATTCATTGTACCTCATGTATATGTATCTCATATCTTCTCATCTTATTACACATGCATTATGAAAAAAGAATTTGAATTTGAGAGAGAGAGTTGGAGAGACTTGAAGAAGATTGTGAGAGAGAGACTTGGAGAATAATAGCAAGACTTTATGAGCCAAGGTTGTTTTAATGTTTTAGTGTTGATTTAGTTAAAGGGAGAAGTAAAGGTTGATTCAGTGTTTACATCTGATGTTGCTATCAGTGATCTTTATGTTGCATCTTGTTCATATTTGGGTGAACTTATTCACTTTCTTGATCTCTCATTGTATTATGTATCTCTGTTGAACAATTGACAACGAAAATTTTAGGGGCTAATATTCGCAAGTGGGCTAATTTTTTTCGATTTTTCGCAAAAAGAAAAAAAAATCGCTAATTTCCATTTTTTCTAAATGTGATTCGCCTAATTTTTTTAGTATACTTTTTTTTACCTTTAAAATCACCAAATTTTTATATAGACTATATATAACATCATTATAAATTGAACATTTTTACAAGGATATCAACAACCATTTTATAATTTGTGTATTAGGGACTAGTGATATTTGCCAAGGTTTCTAAAGTTTAAGATAAATTTCTATGCTTAAAGTTTTCCCTGACAATTGATATCTAATAGAAGAATTTGGTTGGGTTTTCCTATTTTGGGGTTTTACCTTGTCATTGGACCTAAATTCTCTATGTTTCATTTTGTTCTTGATTGTATTCCATCATGCATATGGTTTATGTGGTTTGTGTTCTATATACCATTACTTAATTAATATTTGAGTAGAAAGAATTGTTGTAATAAGTAATTGTTACAGCATGGAACATCAAAATTTCATTATGGTATCAAAGCTTTGCTAAATACAAGCCCAAGAAGATAATATCTATCACTCCTTTGAAGAAATCTTACTTTCTACTAAAATTTATTTGACTTGATCAAGATGTCTTCTTCTTACTTCTAGAATGAAGATAAGTTGAATGATGCTTCGAATTTTGGACCATGGAAGGAAGATTGGATGTTACTTTTGAAGAAAATGGTGTGTTGGAATATGTTGAAGGAAAAGTAGCTAAACCACCATAAAATTTGAATTTTATTGTCAAGGCTAGATAAAAGAAGGGAGAAGTCAACTCTAAGAAAATTATCCTTGATTCTCTTAGAGAACATCTCATCACCTGTGTCTTCAATGTGAACAAATATAAGGAAATGTATGCCAAGTTTATTGGGATGCATTAAATAAAAACTTGAATCAAATCCTTTCTTTGAAGAATCAACTCAAGGATATTAAGAAGAATAGAGGAAATACCATTCAAGCATACTCCATGAGGATATCTAAAATCGAGGATCAACTGTCAATTGTTGATGAAATTGTATATGATAAAGAGTTGGCGTTGATTATGCTTGGAGGTTTTCCTCCAACTTGGGAAACTTTTAGTACTACCATCGGTAACAATAATAAGTGCCCCTCATTTGATCAACTCCTAGGAAAGTGCGGTCAAGAAGAGGCCAGAAGGATTTCCAAAGGAAGAATTCCCAAGCATGAAGAGGGAATACCTATTACCTTTGTTTTCCAAGATAAGAAGTAGAAAAGAAAAGGAGGCCATAACTTTTCAAGAAAGTATGCTCCTATATCCAATAGTTTTTGTAAATGGAATAGGTCCTTATCAAAATTTCAATGCTACAATTTCTATAAGCATGCCCAATATGCCTGTGATTGTCTAGAAAATAAAAGTATGCAAAGATTCAACTACAACAATCGTAGCAACAAATTCAGTTTCGATTATAGAATAAGAAGAGAAGCTCTTGTTGTTTTTAAAGAAATATATTTTTCTTCTAATATTTCAAGGAACCCAATGTATGATAATAATTCAGCTAAAACACACTCATATTACTTTAAAGAAATATATTGTTCTTCTAATATTTCAAGGAACCCAATGTATGATAATAATTCAGCTAAAACACACTCATATTACTTTCTTGTTTCTTCTCTTTCTAGTTTCTCTCTTGCATATTCTTGTGATAGTTAGTTGGTTGATAGTGATGCTTCAAGACACTTTATTGTTCATAAAAGGCTCTCTAAAATCTGGTTGAGAGAGAGACGAATCTGAAAATTATACTTGGAGATAATTCTACATATACTATAAAGGGATCGTGTTCTATTTATTTTCGTTTGGATCAAGGTGAAACTATATTTCTTCAAGAAGTTTTATGTGTACTTGGTTTGAAAATAAACCTTGTATCTATATCTTCCTTAGATGACAAAGAATGAAAGTTTCTTTCATAAATGGAAAATCTCTGACTTAACCAATGAGATATACCATGAGATATTCCTTCACTTCAGGATCGAGATTTGAAGGAATTTATAAAATAAATGGAAGACAAATACATGTTTTGATTCATGATAGTAATCATCAATGTGAATATTGGCACCGAAGGTTCACTCATCTGCAATATAAAGCATTTCCTTGTGTGATATCGGATGGTTTCTGGAATTCTTGAGAATAGATTGGATCATGATGGATTTTTCCAAGGGTGTGCAAGTGGAAAGCGTGTAAATGGATCATTCCCATAAATCAAAAGAAAAACCAATCAGCCATTTCATCTTGTACATTCTGATTTATGTGGACCTATGACTGTAACTTCTCTTGTGGTTACATGTATTATATAAACTTTATGGATGAATTTTCTCGCAAGACATGGATTTTATTTTTGTAAAACAAAATTCAAACATTTGAAATATTAAAAATTTAAAGTCCTTGATAGGAAAAAACTGGAAAATAGATCAAAATCTTCGGATTTGACAATGGAGGAGAGTTCACTTCAAATGATTTCAGTGACTTCTGTAAGGAAGTTGGAATCAAGAAAGAGACCATCATACCATATAACCATGAAAAAAATGGTATGACTAAAATAAAGAATAGAACTGTCATGGAAGCAGTCAAAGCTATGTTACATGATCAATATATACCAAAGCTTCTAAGGGGAGAAGGTTCTAACACTATCGTCTATATCCAAAAAAAAAATCTCTGCACCGAACCTTAAACAACAAGACTCTTGAAGAAGTCTTCTCTTTTGAAAAGCCTAAGGTTGGGAACTTGAGGACCTTTGGCTTCCTTATCTACTTTCATTTTCAAAAGGAAAAGAATACCAAGTTAGAAGCTTCAGGTAATAAAGGTACATTTTTTTATTATTGTGAAAATTCTAAAGCTTACATAATTTACATTTTTGGTTTTATAAAGTTTTTAAATTTAATATAAATAATATATATATATAAATTTAATTAATTAAAAAATAATTTTCCATATAAAAATCATTATGAACCCAAATTCAACTTTGAAGGACATTGGGCGATTTTTACCTTCACACGCCAAACTGGCGAATCCCGCAATGACACTTGTCACAATCCTATTAAACTAAAAAATGAAGAATATTTTATGCATGCTGACTGGAATTCCATGTCATCAAATGTACCAGTTCTACAATATATATTTTTTAAATTTCTCTATTTTGAATGGTGATCAACAGACCATAACTCCTTCATCCGAACTCGGTTTTCATTGAAACAATTTGCATTGGATTCCTTGCGATGAGATGGTTGCTTTCATTCTAGCTTGGTGAAATTCCGAACATTTTCATTTTTAAGCTAATTTTTGCCCCTGCTCCAGACTCTGATCACCCTATCACTCATAGCCTTCCTTTCCATCAATTTCATCAAAACCCTAATTTTCACTACATTCTTGTAGGAAAACTAGGAAATCCATGTGTTTTGACCTTTTGGCCACCTTCCTCATACCCATTTCCAAAAATCTCACTTGCATCCTATTGAAAACTCATCACCCTACCTCCTTAATTTTTTGGGGAATTTTCCCTATTTTCTTTCTACATCATTTATGTGTTGGAAATATTGTCATTGATGGCAATGGAGGCAGTAAGGACAGAGACAGAAAAAGAATGTAGCAGATGCAAAGATAGGCAAATAACAGCAGCAGGTAATATGTACAGCGAAGGCAGAGGCAGAGGTCGAGCAGCAGTAGCAGCTAAGGTAGAAGAAAAGGCAGAGAATATAGAGGCAGAGCCATTATATCAGAGGTAGAAGCGGAGCCATTATCACAAGCAGAGGCAGAGCAGAAAAATTCCAAGAATCGCTACCCCAGCTGGAGGATACATAAACACAATTTCGGGAATCGTATAACCCAAGCGGCAAGTATATATATATATATATATATATATATATATATATACAAACCTTATTCTGAGAATAATTACCCTAGGCAAAGGATACATATATATAATTCCGGGAATCATAACCCAAGCGGCAATGTATGTATATATAAAACCTTATTCCGGGAATCATTACCGAGCCGGGCGTTGAATATATATATATAAATAAATTCCGAGAATCGCCTACCCTGCTGGAGGATACTCCAAAGATGAAACTTAAAACTTACATATATATGCAGCGCATTACATATTTCACAAAGAATCAAAGTATCATAAGGTGGGACCCTTTCTCAATCGCATCGGAGAAAAACTGAGCAGCGAAATATGTAAACAACGGAAAATTGCGATTGCGATTGAAAGCCCGGACCCGATGGGAATACAAACTAGAATACATATATAATTTTCATATTATTGAGCCCAAATTTAAAATAATCAAAGGTCCAAAGCATATTTATTAAGTTATATGGAGAGCATAATACAAAGTTTTATATGGCGGGACCCTTTCCCAATCGCATCGGAGAAAGCAGCAGAACATGTTAACAAATATTTGTGATTGCGATGAAACCCAGACCCGATGGGTTTATAAAAGATAATTGATATGTTTCGGAACATGCAACTAAGAGTTGTGATTGCGATCAATCGCAATCAGAAGCAATACATCAATTGCATCGGAAAGAAGCAGAACGTCAGAGCACTATGTTAAAAGATTGCGATTGCGATTGAGTTCCGGACCCAATGGGTCTATAAGTTATGACTTTATATGTTTGAGTTACGGTCGAATCGCATCAGCACTGGTCAATCGCATCAGAGTGAAAGTGTGGCAGCGGAGCATAACAATGCAATTTGCGATTGCGATTAATTGCAATCGGAAGTAATCAAAGAGTGAGACATCGCATCGGAGCAACTCAATGGAAATCGTGATTGCGATTATTTGCATTCGAAAACATTTGCAAGAATTTTCATCACATCGGAGAAGGATTCATCGCATTGCATCGAATCGGAGGTAGCTCATCGCATCGGCGGATAGTCAAAAATCGGCAAGTGGGCTCGAAAGGTTGTTTCCTATGTTAAATAGGTCTATTATTATATCGCCGGAAGTTACATAAGAAAGCGTTCATATACATTAAAGTGCAAAGAAAGGAGTTTAATTATCATAATACATTGAAGAGAGGGCGACATTATTAAAGCGTTGTATTTTAAAAGGACCATGGATATGATACGTGTTGGTTGAAACTGCCCAACAGTTATATTAAAAAGGGGCGTTGTTAGATAAATAAAACAATTGTTACGACTATATTGAAATATGCCGCGTGGTCTGTGGACCCACGGGCCTCAGCTTAAGGTGGAGGTTGATTGTTAATGTAAAACGATTGCGATGTGTGCAATCACATCGGGCCATAAAACAAAGGCCGTGATGTATGTATGTTCCGCTTGCGGAACTCGCCACATCAACAAGACACTTGCTATGTAAAGAGCGTTGGAATTTGTCTAGAATTATAGTCAGTAGTTTCATATATATATATAAAGCGCTGATATAAAAATAAAAAATGCAGTTCATAAATTCAGGAGTTATGCAACAGCCATAAACAGAAAGGCATACAGAGGAGAGAAAGGGACAAACACAGTCAACGAAAAGACAAATGCGCAGCGATCCAAAAGGCTGTATGAGTGAGTTGGAGCTCTCATTGTAATTAAATGTAATATTTTAATTGGTTTATATTGTTTGTGATGCATTGGCAAGTCTCCGGAGGAAAAACAAAGCTCCCACTTTGTAATATTGAAATTAATGCATATTGTTATATTTTACGAATGAACGAGTGAAAGAAATAAAAAGGCGAGAAAGCGAAGAGGCATGTTTGTCCATTCCAAATTCATTGAGGAATGTTAAAAGTCGAAGAAAATCCTTATAAATAATATCATCTTGATATGCGAAGAGAGGTTAGAGGTAAATCTAGAGGAGGCGAGAATATAGAAGTGTGAGGCGAGAGAAGATTAAGAAAGAAGAGTAGAAAGAAGCTACGGAGACGAGCTAATATACGAGGTAAATCAACAAACATTCGGTTTGATAAATTGAGGAAGTTGGAGCTTCCCTATCAAGTTGCGGCTTGATAGGTTTGTCGATTGTAAGGGCGGCGGGTTGGGCCTCATTTGTAGGTTGGGAGACACAGAAAATTGAAGGGAGTTGGTGCTTCCTTGCAAGTTGTAGATTGCAGAATTGAGGATTGGAGCCTCCTGTAGGTTGGTGCTTGTAGAAAAAAAGTGGTGAGAGAGAGTTGGACCTTGCCTTTGTATCACAACAATAATAAGATGTGGTTTTCTCCCTTTATGGGTTTCCACTTACATCTGCTGTCTCTATGTGTGTTTATTATGTGTTGATGTGATTCTGTCAATCTGCTTAATTGTTTGCTGCTCTCAACATAAGTATGGTGTCACCTTAATTTAATATTAGCTACAACATTTTAAGAGTGTTCACATAGTAAGCTGTAAATAAGTTTGGTGAAAATTTTAAAAGGCGTATGTATGTATTAAACTGATTAACGCCCCCCCCCCCCCCTCTCAGTTTAATTAAAGATTCAACAATTGGTATTAGAGTGGGTTCCTTTGTACAAGTCTAACAACTGAAAGGAGATCCTAGGTTCCCAAGATGGCTAGTAAATAAGGATGCTCAACCAATAAAGCCCCTTTCTTCACTGGTGAAAATTATGCTTTCTGGAAAATCAGAATGAGGACATACATAATGTCTCTAGGAATAGAAGTCTGGGCTACTGTGGAATTAGGATAGGCCCCAAAGGCAACTGACACAGAGAAAGAAACAAAACAAGATTTTGTGGCTAACGCAAAAGCCATGAATGACATCCTTAATGGATTGTGTGAAGCAGAGTTTATTAAAGTAATGCACAAAGACACTGCCAAAGAAATTTGGGATACTGTGGAGAACATCCATGAGGGGGACAAGAATGTAAAGACTGCCAAACTTCAAGTTTATAGAGCCCAATTTGAGAACTTAAAAATGAATGATGATGAAGACATTGCCAGTTTTTTCCTAAAAGTTGCAGAAATTGCTAACAATATGAAAGCTCTTGGAGAAACCATGTCAGAAAGTATAATTGTGCAAAAGATTCTAAGATCTCTTACATCCAGGTTTAATCCCAAGGTATCTGCAATAGAAGAAACAGCTAATTGGGAGACCTTGACCATGAACCAGCTACATGGAAATCTAACAGCATATGAGATGAGGCTCCCACAGAAGAAGCCAAGTACAAGGGAGGCAACCTTTAAAACAGAAAAGAAGAAAGAAGAAGAGGGAGACATATGCTCTTTCTCGGATGAAGAAGAGGCAAAATTTTCAAGAAATTGGATAGAGGATCAGGTAAATACAAAGGTAAACTTCCTTTCAAATGCTTTAACTGTGGAAGATTTTGACACTATGCTGCCAAGTGTCCTCACAAGAAAGTAAGGAATCAGGC
This sequence comes from Pinus albicaulis, assembly GCA_034641835.2. Taxonomy (NCBI): domain Eukaryota; kingdom Viridiplantae; phylum Streptophyta; class Pinopsida; order Pinales; family Pinaceae; genus Pinus; species Pinus albicaulis. The sequence continues at coordinate 361,038 of JAXQQM020059661.1, forward strand.
TCAAGAGTCAGAGAAAATTAAATCAAAGAACTGGCAGAAAGGAAAGAACTTCAGCAAAAACTCCTTCTATGCTCAACAAGACAGCAGTACATCTGAATATTCAGATGAACCCTCAAGTGAGGAAGGAACCTATGAATTCTTATTGATGGCCATAGAATAACTTGAAGGAATCCTGCTAGAAGATGAAGAAGAAGAAGGGGAAGTCGACCTTGAGGGGGAGCTAAGAAGTGCTCTGGAGGAGATTGATAGACTCAAGCTGAAATGCAGAAAACAAAAGGATATTCTCCTCAAGTATGTACGAGAAGAACGGAATTCAGAAATCCTTATGCAGCTAAAGATAGAACTTGAAGAAGATAAGAAGATAGAAGACATGTTACTTAAGCAAATCAAAGAAAAAACTCAGGAACAAGAAAAGTTGGAAGAAGAAGTAATATGTCTCAGGAAGAAATTAGAAAGTGCTCAAAGGAAAATGGTTATTAACTCTTATCAAATAACAGGCTCTAGTAAGTTGAATGAAATTCTGGTTTCTCAAAGATCCCCTATGATAAAGACTAGAATAGGCTATGAAGGAGAATCAAGTAAAGGAAAAGAAAAGGTTGATAGAGAGATTATTTTTTCAAAAGCAAAGAAGAATGATAAAGCAGCTCAAACATTTCCTACAAAAGAAGAAACCTGTAATGAGGAAGATAGAGATTAGAAGAAACCTCTAATAACAAAGAAGGCAATAAATACTAAGACAACAGAGAAAGGGACATATGTCTCTGAATATGTCAAATTCGGAAGCCATCAAAGGAGATTCCTCCCTCCTTTGAAGAATGTTGCCTGTTATGTCTGCCACAAGCTGGGACACATTGCTGCATATTGTCATGCAAGGAGGAGTAATTAAAACCAAAAAAAGATGCAAACATTGAAGAGACTTCCTCAAGCAAACAAATGGAAGAGACAACCTTACATTAGGTATGCAAATAGTTTCTATGGTTACTGTTTTTATTGTAAGGAATTTGGCCATAAAATCATTGAGTGTAGAAAGTATGGACAAAGATTGATGTTTAACACCTCAAGAAGGTTTATGAATCAAAGAAATTATGTTCATACTCATAATTCTACAAAAATTATGGTCAAATGTTGTGTATGCAATCAATTTGGACATATATCTTCCAAATTTACTCTAAGAAGATGTAGTTCATCACCCCACAAAAGATACCAAAAAAAAGGGTGCCTCCAGTGGATAAAGAAAGTGAATAAGTGTGACCTCGCTCTAACTGATCAAGATCTGAAAAGCCAATGGTATTTGGACAGTGGCTGCTCTAAACACATGAAAAGAGACAAAAGCAAGTTTATAACTCTTGACGAAAAGAAATCTGGCAATGTTACTTTTGGCAATGATAAATCAAGTAAGATCAAGGGAAAAGGCTCAGTCAGCATAGACAATGGCAAAGGAAAGGCCCAAGATGTACTATTTGTAGATGGGATGAAAGAAAATTTACTAAGTGTAAGTCAGATGTGTGACAAAGGCTGTGAAGTTCTTTTTAGAGCACAAGATTATGAAGTCAGATCAAGCACCATAGGTAAGACTCTGCTCAAAGGAGTTCGAATAGAGAGTAATGTTTACATTGTGAAAGAGGAAGATGAAGCATGTCATCTTAGAAAACAAGAAGAGTCATGGTTATGGCATAAAAGGTTGGGACATCTCAGCTTCGATCACATCATCACACTAAGCAAGAAGAAAGCTGTCAGAGACATGCCAGAAATAAAGAGGCCTCCTAATACCATATGAAAATCATTTCAATTAGGCAAACAGACTTGCAAATCCTTCAAGGCCAAAGATGAGTTATCAACAAGAAGACCTCTACAGCTTGTGCACATGGATCTATGTGGACCTGTAAGAACTAAAACACCAAGTGGAGAATCCTACTTCATGCTGATAATAGATGATTTCTCCATAATGACATGGGTTGCATTTCTCAATAATAAATCAAAAGCTCTAGAAAAATTCAAAATATTCAAATATTTAGCAGAAAATCAAACAGGATGCAAGCTGAAATGCATCAGATCAGACAGAGGAGGTGAATTCATAGATTATGACTTTGCTAATATATGCAATGAACATGGCATAAAACAACAATTTACTATTGCAGGGACACCTCAGCATAATGGATTAGCAGAGAGACAGAACAGATCTGTTCAACAAATTGCCAGAGCCATGATGCAAGAGAATAATATTCCTCAAACCTTCTAGGTAGAAGCGGTACATACATCAGTGCATATCCTTAATAAAGCTCACTTAAGGCCAAGCAGTGACAAGACTCCCTATGAACTATGGCATGGGAAACCATCTTCAATCAAACATTTTAGAATCTTTGGAAGCAAGTGTTACATAAAGAATAATGATGAAAATCTTGGGAAATTTGATGCAAGAGCAGATGAAGGGATATTTCTAGGATATGCATCCAAAAGTAAAGGGTACATGTGCTACAACAAGACTCTTTGAAAAATAGTAGAAAGCATTGATGTGAGATTTGATGAAGAACTTACAAACAATACAAGAGATACAGACTACTGCAGTCCATCAGACAACCATGAAGAAGAAAACCAAGATGATGAGGAAATAAGCAAGACAACAGAAGATACAGAGTTGAGTTCTAAAGCTCCCTCAAGATATACTCAGAAGAACCATCCTGAAGATCAAATCATTGGAGACAAGAGAGTAGGGGTCCAAACAAGAAGGCAACTAACAAAACAAACTAAAGAGGTATACATAGCCATGTTGTCACAAATTGAGCCAAAGAGATTTGAAGAAGCTAGCAAGGACAATTCTTGGGTAAATGCTATGAATGAAGAATTGGACCAAATTGAGAAAAACAATACCTGGGAATTAGTTCCTAGACCCACTTAGAAGAATTTCATAGGCTCAAAATGGGTATTCAAAAATAAAATGAATGAGCAAGGACAAGTAATCAGGAATAAATCTAGGCTGGTCTGCAAAGGATACTCACAAATTGAAGGACTTGATTACGATGAAACATTTGCCCCTGTAGCTAGAATGGAAGCTATCAGAATGTTCCTGGAATTTGCATGCTACCAAGACTTTAAGGTATATCAAATGGATGTAAAATATACTTTTCTTAATGGAGATATAGAAGAAGAAGTCTACATGGAACAACCAGAAGGCTTCTCATTGACAGACAAAGAAGACTATGTGTGCAGACTGAAGAAGGCTCTATATGGATTGAAACAGGCTCTTCGTGCTTGGTACTCAAGACTGGATAAATATTTGCAAAAACAAGGCTTTAAGAGAGGTGGAGTAGACAGAAATCTGTACATAAAAGCCCATGAAAATGAACTCCTGATTGTTGTAGTATATGTTGATGACATTATGTTTGGAAGCAACATAGAAGAACTAGCAAAAGGGTTTGCTGATGAGATGAAAATAGAGTTTGAGATGTCTATGATTGGAGAGCTCATTTTCTACTTAGGACTTCAAATTCAGCAAAAGAACACAGGTACATTCATGTCACAAGAAAAATAGTTGAAAGAAATGTTGAAAAAGTTTAAAATGGAGGACTGCAAACCCGTGTCAACTCCCATGATCACGGGATGCAAGTTGTGCGTTGATGATGGATCTGCTGATATAGATCAAAAAATCTACAGATCCATGATAGGAAGTCTGTTGTATCTGACTACATCAAGACCATACATCATGCTAGCAGTAGGACTAGAGGCTAGATATCAAGCAGCACCTAAACAAAACCATCTTTCTGGCAGTAAAAATAATATTCAGATATCTACAAGGAACAACACAGTATGGACTTTGGTATCCTAAAGGCAAAAGCTTCACCTTGATAGCATACATAGATGCAGATTGGGCCAGCTGTGTGGATGACAGGAAAAGCACAAGTGGAGGTGCTTTCTATCTAGGAGAAAGTTTGGTGGCATGGTTAAGCAAGAAACAAACATCTATCTCTCTGTCTACAGCAGAAGCAGAATATATAGCAGCAGCAGCATGTTGTACACAAGTCATGTGGATGAAGAAAACCCTCCAAGACATGAAGGTAAGCATTGATGAACCTATCTCAATCAAATGTGATAATACAAGTGCTATAAGTATATCTAAAAATCATGTGCTTCACTCAAAAACTAAACATATCCTAATCAAGTATCATTTCCTCCAAGAACAAGTGACTCAAAAGATAGTAAAACTGGAGTATGTACCAAAAAAAGAATAGATAGTAGATATATTTACTAAACCACTTGCCAGAGAACCATTTGAATATTTGAGAGACAGATTAGGGGTAGTATCTGTAGATGCTACTCTCTAATATAAAGAGAAAGAACAGTTTTAGTAGGAGAACAGAAATAAGAATATCATTCTCAGGGGGAGATCAACCAGCAAGGAAAGCATGAAAACAGGTCCTCAGGATCAAAAGGATTATGGAAATAATACATTCAGCAAAAAAGAGTCAATAAAAGGAAAAAAGGGTCAGTGGTGCAGCGGAAGAGTGGTGAACCTGACGTGAACCAAACATAGAAGAATAATGAACATGACGTGTTTCTAATCCAAAAGTTGAAGTAGCAGCGTACAAAGTCAGAAAATCTCAGAAAGAGGAAATGCACGAAATATTGAAAAACAATAAAATCACAGAATCAAAGAATAAGATCTACACTAAGAATTCAAACCCCTTGTCATTGATGTCAAAGGGGGAGGAAGAGCAAGCAACAGAAGAAAGGATCCTAACAGGAAAACAGAGGAAGTGTATTGCCATCAATGCCAAAGGGGGAGACTGTTGGAAATATTGTCATTGATGGCAATGGAGGCAGCAAAGACAGAGATAGACAAAGAAGGCAGCAGATGCAAAGATAGGCAAATAACAGCAGCAGGTAATATGTACAGCGAAGGCAGAGGCAGAAGTCAAGCAGCAGTAGCAGCTAAGGCAGAAGCAGAGGCAGAGCCGTTATATCAGAGGTAGAGGCAGAGCCGTTATCACAAGCAGAGGCAGAGCAGAAAAATTCTGAGAATCGGTACCCCAGCTGGAGGATACATAAACACAATTCCGGGAATCGTATAACCCAAGCGGTAAGTATATATATATATATATATATATATATATATATACAAACCTTATTCCGAGAATCATTACCCCAGGAAAAGGATACATATATATAATTCTGGGAATCATTACCCAGCTGGGTGTTGTATATATATATATAAATAAATTCCGAGAATCAGCTACCCCGCTCGAGGATACTCCAAAGATGAAACATAAAACTTACATATATATGCAGAGCATTACATATTTCACAAAGAATCAAAGTATCATAAGGTGGGACCCTTTCCCAATCGCATCGGAGAAAAACTGTGCAGCGGAATATGTAAACAACAGAAAATTGTGATTGTAATTGAAAGCCTAGACCCGATGGGAATAAAAACTACAATACATATATAAGTTTCATATTATTGAGCCGAATTTAAAAGAATCAAAGGCCCAAATCATATTTATTAAGTTATATGGAGCGCATAATACAAAGTTGTATATGGCGGGACCCTTTCCCAATCGCATCGGAGAAAGCAGCAGAACATGTTAACAAATATTTTTGATTGCGATGAAACCCAGACCTGATGGGTTTATAAATCATAATTGATATGTGTCGGAACATGCAACTAAGAGTTGCAATTGCGATCAATCGCAATCGGAAGCAATACATCAATCGCATCGGAAAGAAGCAGAACATCGGAACACTATGTTAAAATATTGCGATTGCGATTGAGTTCCGGACCCAATGGGTCTATAATTTATGACTTTATATGTTTGAGTTATGGTCTAATCACATCGGCACTGGTCAATCGCATCGGAGTGAAAGTGTGGCAGCGGAGCATAACAATGCAATTTGCGATTGCGATTAATCGCAATTGGAAGTAATCAAAGAGTGATACATCACATCGGAGCAACTCAATGGAAGTTGCGATTGCGATTAATCACAATCGGAACCATTTGCAAGGAGTTTCATCGCATTGGAGAAGGAGTCATAGCATTGCATCGAATCTGAGGCAGCTCATCGCATTGGCGGATATTCAAAGATTGGCAAGTGGGCCCGAAAGGTTGTTTCCTATGTTAAATAGGTCTATTATTATATCGCCGAAAGTTACATAAGAAAGGGTTCATATACATTAAAGTGTAAAGAAAGGATTTTAATTATCATAATACATTGAAGAGAGGGCGACATTATTAAAGCACTGTATTTTAAAAGGACCATGGATATGATACGCATTGGTTGAAACTGCCAGCAGTTATATTAAAAAGGGGCGCTGTTAGATATATATAATGATTGTTACGACTATACTTAAATATGCCGTGTGGTATGTGGACCCACGGGCCTCAACTTAAGGTGGAGGGTGATTGTTAATGTAAAATGATTGCGATGTGTGAAATCGCATTGGGCCATAAAACAAACGCCGTGATGTATCTATGTTCCGCTTGCGGAACTCGCCACATCAACAAGATACTTGCTATGTACAGAGCATTGGAATTTGTCCAGAATTACAGTCAGCAGTTTCATATATATATATAAAGTGCTGATATAAAAATAAAAAATGTAGTTCATAAATTCAGGAGTTACGCAGCAGCCATACACAGAAAGGCATACAGAGGAGAGAAAGGGACAAACACAGTCAAATAAAAGACAAATGCGCAGCGATCCAAAAGGCTGTATGAGTGAGCTGGAGCTCTCATTGTAATTAAATGTAATATTTTAATTGGTTTATATTGTTTGTGATGCATTGGCAAGTCTCTGGAGGAAAAACAAAGCTCCCACTGTAATATTGAAATTAATGCATGTTGTTATATTTTCTTAATGAGCGAGTGAAAGAAATGAAAAGGTAGAAAGCAAAGAGGCATGGCTGTCCATTCCAAATTCATTGAGGAATGTTAATAGTCACAAGAAAATCCTTATAAATAATATCATCTTGATATGCAAAGAGAGGTTAGAGAGAGTAAATCTAGAGAAGGCAGAATATAGAAGTGTGAGGCAGAGAAGATTAAGAAAAGAAGAGCAGAAAGAGAAGCTACAGAATAGAGCTGATATCTGAGGTAAATCAACAAACATTTAGTTTGATAAATTGAGGAAGTTGGAGCTTCCCTATCAAGTTGCAGCTTGATAGCTATCAGTTGTAGCTGACTGAGGTTGGAGCCTCCTGTAGGTTGGTGCCTGCAGAAAATTGAAGGGAGTTGGTGCTTCCTTGCAAGTTGTAGATTGCAGAATTGATGATTGGAGCCTCCTGTAGGTTGGTGCCTGGAGAAAAACAGTGGTGAGAGGGAGTTGGAGCTTGCCTTTGCATCACAACAATAATAAGATGTGGTTTTCTCCCTTTATGGGTTTCCACTTACATCTGCTATCTCTATGTGTGTTTCTTATGTGTTGATGTGATTCTTTCAATTTGCTTAATTGTTTGTTACTCTCAACATAACTATGGTGTCACATTAATTTAATATTAGCGGCAACATTTTAAGAGTGTTCACATAGTAAGCTACAAATAAGTTTGGTGAAAATTTTAAAAGGCTTATGTATGTATTAAACTGATTCACCCCCCCTCTCAGTTTAATTAAATATTCAACATTATGTCCCTCAAATCACCCTACCACTATCCCGTGCTTTCCTAATTCTACACCTCCCCTACCCATTTCATCTAGCTAGGGTTTTCATCTTGTTGAAAAACACTTTGGAGGGAGAAAAGAAGATTCATAAGGGAGGCCATCATTCCAGGTTTGAGCCAACTCAGACCCATGGCTATTTTTAGAATTGCGTGATCATTTCCTAGGGTTTACATTGCACACAAGGATAGTCCTACTTCAAATTTTCTTTTTGAATACATGAATATGCATTTGAAAAAAGTGATATATTTTATTGTCAATCATAGGCTAAAGAACAAAAACCTCCTTCATTTTATGTATAGGTGTTATTATTTGAGAGAAATTCTAAAAATACAGTTGCTCCAGGTCATTTTCTACACTTTTCAATAGGTTGTCTTCAAGTCAATTTTTCAAGGGTTTGGAGCAGGGGTTTGCAGTGCTTGATGACTCCATTTTTTTGCATACATCCTATGTTTTCCAACCATACCACTTGTAGCCCACAAAGCATCTGGGAAGGCCTCCAAGCTCCCTCTCAAGGTAGGTGTGATGCTTCCGCTGAGTGTGCGCTACACGTCTACAAAGTTTTAGTGATCAACTTCAAACTTGGATTCTGAGAAAATAGGAATGTATTTTGGAATACTGGAGGATTTTGTTGTTCCAAACATTCCAAAGAAAAAATCCTCTCTCATTTTTTCAAAAAACATTTTGGTTAGATAGATATTGATCCATATTTAAGCCCTATTTTTGGAGAAATGTTTTTGAAATTTCTGAAAATTGGTCATTACAGAAGTGTCTCGCAGCGGTGCAACGCTTTTCCTTAGCGCATACAAGTGAGGAAAAATCTATATGGATGAATGCATCTACAACTTTAAATCACATATATGACATCAGTTCAACATTTCACCCTCTCATTTTGAATAAAAATGCAAAAAAGTTGGTTATCTCATAAGTCTTGAACACTCTTATGTTTCTCAAGTTCTATCATCTTGATTCTACTTGGAGAAATCGCTATGACAACCACTTTGTTCACTAAAATGACTTGCATTACCTTGAAAATGGCTTGGATCTTCAACCATTGTTCTCCTTTTGTTGCTGACCCAATCCAACACTTGTTGGCTACTTTCTAATATAACTATTTTTTTGTACCCGGATCGATTCCTCGATGCCTTCCCACTGAGAATCATCTTCCGCCTTCACACAATGAGTAAACTACACCAATGAGTTCCAACATTAGTAAAAATAAGAAAATAAATTACCATTATTTTACCTCCATAGTTACAAATTCCACATCTGGAAGAATGCATTCGCCATCTCCTTTTCCTCTTGGCATCAACACATAAAATGGTCTACAATGGCTACAAAAAAAAGAAATTTGACATCTTATCACAACAACACATCATGAAAGAAACAACTTGACGGCATATCCTCTTGCTCCAAAGCAAAAAATTTCACATCATGTGAACATCGCCATGTACTCTCACATCTTGGTGTCAAAACTTATCGACCAAACACAAGTCAACAAAAAAATGCCTCTTCAAATAAATGACTCTCAAGTCAAGCATAAGCATGTGAAATAATTTTACGATTCTTTTCCCAAAACAAAAATAATTTCACATCTCCTGAAACACTTCGTCAACATCTCCTTTTCATCCTTGGAGACAAAATCAACTCTTCCAAGTCGATATGACATGCAGGCAATACACAATCAACACAAGTCGACACTCATGCATGTGGAAATGATCAACACTCTCAAGTTGACATCATGCATGTTAAACAAAGAAATCGACCAACACATGTCAATTACTCATGCATGTTCAAGCATAGTGGAACCATCAAAATTCCACTGTTCATACACACAAACTCTCATGCATGTATACAATTCTTCAACTCTCTCAGAAGTACAATCATAAGTACAAGAACTCCATTCATATGTACATGTACTTAAAGTTGAAATGAACAAATTTGCTGCAATAAAGTGAGTCAACATACTCCACTTTCAATCACCTTCTTGGTGTAAACATGCAACATGCATTCCATTGGCATAGCAATGCATCAATAAAAAAAATACATGCAAAGCCTTAATTGAAAAGAAATATATCCATCTCTTACCAAACCATTTCAATGGCGCTTCTTTTAGATGCACATCATCATCATGTGAATCATCTTGACCCGCATCAATTATGGAATCTTCTTTTCCATTCTTGTAATTTTGTTTCTCCACCTTATTTAAATTTTGTGGATGACTTGCTGGATACAATGTCCAACACTTGTCTACAAGATGACATTACTTATGGCAATGAGTGAAAAAGAATTGTCTCTTATTTTTAGCATGGTTTGCTTTGTCTTTGGCTTTCTACCTCCTTTTCTTCAAAAGTTTCCTATGCATGGCTATCCTCTTCCTACACCTTGAAACATTATGGTTATCCAAACCACAAGTGGAACATTCAACTTTTCTCCAAACCTTATGTGAGAATTTTACATGGTTATCATAATCAAAAGTAACTTCATTAAAAGCAGATTTATACCTTGAACATTCACCTTTGTCTCCTTCTTGAGGAGGTGATTTGATGAGGTAGTGGCTCTGTTTGGAATGCAAACAATGCATTCAATGACTGTAGAACTTTCAACATCCTCTTGTTTTCCATTCTCATTAGTTGCATGCTTATGAACACCTTCTTGCAAAGTGGGTGTAAAACTTTTGCATTCCTTATGAACACAATATTCACAAGATTGAGGTAATGAACATGAAATGAAAGTCCTTCTTGGAAAACCTTCATGTGCCTCCTTGGCTTTAGAACTTTTTTCATAATGTTTTACATAACCAAGACCCAAATACTTAGGTCTTTCCTCAACAACAATTGTCTCAACTATGCCTTGTGAATGTTTGCTCAATCCTTTACTTTCATAGCTCATCTTCAACAATAATTTGGACCCCATTCCTCGAGTGTGTCTTTCAAAAGCACCTACACATTCATCTTGAGAGGAAATTGAAGATAAACTTGAATTGCATACCTCTTTTTCAAGTACATGCTTGGCTAAGGCTATGGAGTTGAGTCTCCATCTCATGCATCCTTTCAAGGTTCTCATTTCCAATATGGAGCCAAGTCTCCATCTCATGCACCTTTTCAAGAAGCTCTTGCTTCTCCTCCTTCATGGCAATCAACTTCTCTTGAAATTTAATTTTCTTATCTTCATACTTCTCTTGCACCATATCAATCATGATGCAGAGCTTCTGCAACATCTCTTTATCAAAGAGTTTTCCTAATGAAAATTGATTAGAAAAATTACTTAATGACGCTGCCATTACACCTGGAATGTATAAAAATCTTATTTGTTATGTTTTGAGAATCTGAAGTCTCAATTTAGATCCCTTCTCATTCACAAATAAACTTGCACACAAGATTAAATTCTCCTTGCACAATTCAAAAACCAATATCTAGAGAAGCAATAGCTAACCTTGGCTAAAATGAGCTAAAACATTTCTCTGATACGAAATTAATATGAATATGGGAAATCTTGTTATTCCTATGCAATCTCCCTCATCAGTATTAAAAATTTGTTTAAGGATCAGCTCAATTAACCATTTGTGAAGGGGTTTATGTGTGTAGTTTCTTGTGTCTTCATGATCAAATTATGAGTTAATTAACAATTAAAAACTCACGTGCAATAATTTAAATTCATTAAAATAACTCACAACAATCACATAGCATAATGGATGATGATGGAGATCACCCTTCCTGGGTTACATCTCCATGGACCTGCTTTAACTAGTTAGGCCATCTTACGATTATGAATAAAATGTATCATTACAAGAATCATTATTGCTCCACTGTATTTTCTAATTGTTCCATTGGCTACATAACACTCAAATACCCCTAAAATGACTATTTAATCACTAAATTTGGTTACTATCTCCTCTAGGATTGACCTCCAACCCCAGTGGCCACGCGCTTGTTTAATCTCCAAAGTGATAAAATCACATTCAGATGTGCTCCAACACCTCTATAAATTTTACCACTATATTAATAGCATCAAATACATCAAAAATTAACTATTCACTCACTGAAAATGACCTTCAGCTGATCTGAGCATGGCATTCCCTCCTAGTGGCCCTAGGCTTCAAAATTCTTCAAGTGACCAAAATCATCTGTAGATGAGCTTCATTACCTCTGCAAGCTATTACAATGGATTTAGAGAATGCCAATCTACTCATAATGACTATCCTTGAGAAAAAATTGGTCAAAAATTGAAAAATATAGGCCTCATTAATGTTTTCCCGAGATTCTGCATTTTAATCTGGAACACTGCCAATTAACTCCACCAAATATGGAAGTGGCGCCAGATTTGCAGATTTTGCTAAACATCTGCCAACTTAACTACATGATTAATTAATCCTTAATTGTATATTAACTATGTATTAAGTGCGCACTAATCCGCACTTAGTTGGGCGCTCAACCAAGGTCATATGGTGAGGTCTCATGCGAAGGAGGGTTGGCCCCTCCCTCTCCTCCGTTAGAATCCACAAAATTTTTTAATTAAATGTTCTGCACCTTACCTTTGAAGTCTGAATGTATTGGCACGTTGGTATACAGTGAGTGTGGAGAAGGGGAGGTCATGGGGTCAAACCCCGACTTCTCCCCTCATATGCATTTTATATAACTCCACACGAATTACTAAATGTACCCCCACATATGTTTTATATGCCTCCACGTTACACTCCAAACTTAAGCTAAAATAACCTTCGCATATTTTAATACAACTCCACGCGAATTATTAAATGTACTCCCACATATGATTTATTTGCCTCCACATTACGCTCCAAACTTAAGCTAAAATAACCTTCACATATTTTAATACACTCCCATAATGATATTCGTTGGAATTAAATGTATTGCAAAATTAATTAAATGGATGCCAAATTTGACCAACATAATGTTTATAACCAACATATTATAAACTTTGGGTAATCGACTTTGAATTATAAGTGGATTATTAATTAATATAAAGTTTTTGAATATATATATATATATATATATATATATATATATATATATATATTTATATTTATATATCCAACTTAAATTAATTAAAAAATAATTTCCCACATAAAAATCATCATGAAACCAAATTCAACTTTGAAGGACATTGGGCGATTTTTACCTTCACACACCAAACTGGCGAATCCCACAGTGACACTTTTCATAGTGCCATTGGACTAAAAACTTAAGAAGATTTTTTTCATGCTCACTGGACTTCCATGTCTCAGATGTACCTGTTCTGCAATATATTTTTTTTAAACTCTCTGTTCTGAACAGTGACCAGGAGACCATAACTCCTTCATCCAAACTCGGTTTTCAACAAAATGAGTTGTGTTGGATTCCTTGCGACGGTGTTAGTCATCAGTATTTTTCACTTGTTAGTGATGACTAGATCCATAGCTGAGTTTTCTAGAAGCTGATTTCCATATGTCAATTTGTCATCTAGAAAACCCTCATAAAACTTTTTTCGCCCTCGTACTTTTCAGTCCGCCCATGTCAAAGTTAAAACTCATTATCACTATCCTATCTAGCTTTAGCCCTACTGGTTTGCCCATCAGCTCTAGGAGGAAAATCCAAGTCTATTTCAAAAGCCTCCCCTAAGTTAGGAAGTGGCGCTTTAAGGTATTTTACCCTTGGCAACCATCAAAAGGCCAAAAAACCTCCATATGATACAAACCAATCATGACAGACCTCCCACTCTACAAATCAAGTTGATCATAGCTCTAAGTCGCGCCACTTACACACCCCTAGGTCTCAGCACTGCATAAACCACAGTCTCAAGCTGATTATTAGGTGTTTTACAGTGTTTTATGGATTCTACAAAGACAGGAAATATAACTTCATCTCAGGAGAAAATTCTTAAATACACTTTTAGAAGAACAACTGCTTCTTAATGCCAGCATGAGCCTGAGATAAATATGCAGGATAAGGAGTTACTCATCAAGACCTTGCAGTTTCCGTTCAGCATGAAATCACAGTAAAAGAAAGACAACACTGTCAAGCAAACTAGTAATTTGTCATGGCCAAGAACCTCCTTCATCTACAAGCAGAGGGTTAAGGCGCCTCCTTCATCTACAAGAAGAGGGCGCTGGCCAATATTGACTTGAAGGATTGCAGAACCTACTATAAGCCCAGGTTTGCTTTTTACTAGACAGTAAAATAGTGAGTCTAGGTTTCTGAGTATAAGTGATGATTATAACAGGGCTAAGATCTGAAAAGTGCAAGACAAGAAAAGACAGAGTTTTTGGTCTTGTAAAGAGAAATCAGTTGAGGTTTCAGTCATCATCAGAGAGCATAAAAAGAGACTCTTCAATCAAAGCTATCATAACAAATATCTCTGCAGGGGTGTTAAGATGCATAGCTTCAATTAGTCTTAAACAGGAAGATACTTCAGTGAAAAGACCCCTGTGTTTTCTTCTGTTCTTGTTGAAATGTCAAACACAGTCCATGGTTTCTGAATGAACATAAAGAAAAGGCAGGAAAGGAGTATACAGTCCCAGGCTTAAGACATCTAGGTATCAGACAAAGCGCCAGTATAAGTCCAGCTATTGCAAGCTGCACCCCACCACAAAGACAGAGGTTTTCTTCAGATAAAGCAGGTTGGTGTTTTTCAGTTTTTCGTTAGGAAGAAGATGTCTAATGAAAGCCTTGGTCTCTATGAAATAGGACAACAATTTGTCCACATCTTATATACTTGCCTCCTCAATACAAAGACAGAAAATGCTTATGATCTGAAGTTTAAAAACCCTAGGGCAGCATGCCAAGCTAATCAAGGAATGTCATTATTGAAAGAAATTCCAATCATAGACAGGTGTCTTCTCAAAACTGTTATATCACAAGCTGACACAGAAAGTTTGGGTCTATCTCCTCAAGAGGCCTTACAAGTGAGACTATTGTTCATAATAGGAAAGAAAGTCATTTGACATACTGTCAGTTTTTGTAAGGTTTGAAACAAACACATATTTTTCATTTTTCAAACAGACAGAGACATCAAGGTAATATTTTCTGAGCAGAGAAAGTCTATTGGAAAGCAGCGCCCTTATTAACCAATAGACCATGACAAAATCTGAATAAATGCAGTACTTTTGGACACCTACAGTTGGAGAAAAAACTGATAACTCACCTACAAGCATAAAATGTATTTGATCTAGTTTTTCTTTCCAGCAAAACAGATATAAGTATATAAAGCATGAAAATGCCAAGACAATTCCTGAAGAGGTAATCGCCTCCTTGCAAATGGTAAAGGGTGGTCCAAAATCATTGGTGTTATTTAAGTAAAGCCTCCATGATTGAAAATGTTACTGTAGGGACATCAGAATGAGCGAATACCAGGCCAAGAACTGAAAAAAGGATCCTTAATTTGTATTTTAGCTCCTTATCCAGTAGAAAAAAGCAGTACCACTCAAAGGACACATCTATAGTCCTTCGTATAACTCAGAAAAATTGTTTCCCATACAGTGCAGAATATCAAAAGGGTAGACTGTTATATCCCTATTAGAATGGTCAAAGTTTCGAGTTCTCAAGGAAGTGGTTTCCATTTCAAGAAGGGTCAAATTCATAAAAAAGCTGCTCATTTTCATTGTGACACATACCCAAACAAAATGTATAAGTCTATGTTTTGAATGATGAAGGTTAAAATTTTGTTTAAAAACAAAGACCTTTTCAACACTTTCAAAAATCATCATGAGTCAAAGTTAAGAGGTTTTTCGACTCATTACATTTCAAAAGGACAAAGTTCGTTGCAAATTCATTATTCAAACACCACAGCCCAAGCAAATCGTTCATTGGAGGACCGAAGAAAGGATTTCCAGCAGATATACAGAGTTTTCAGGGTTAATAGTCGCGCGACGCGCCTGGAATATTGCGCGACGTGCTCAGGTGGATTTTTGCACTGATCGATAATAGTCGCGCGATGCGCCTGTACGTGTGCGTGACGCGCCTGTACACGGCGCCCGACCACGACCCGACAAGCCGCTCGGTTGGCTATTGGCGCGGCACTCTTCCTCTACAAAGTGCCGCACACCTGTTTATACCTGCAACCGCCTTCGAAGTGTTTCAAACCCACAAACAAAGATCTGCATCTTAATTTCTGAGGTATTTTGGCTTGATCTCCTTCAAAGTTCACATTTTCTAAATATTGTTTGAGGCAGAAAAAAAGTGTTTGTTGAAGAAGGCAGCGTTCAAATTAAAGCAGTATTTGTTTTTAAGAGCGGTTGTGATTGAAAACTACAGGCCTCTTCTACCACATCATAGAAACAAAACAAGCCCTTTTAACCTCTTTTATAAATAATGACTTTGACTGAGAGTATATGGTTCAAATAAGTGCAAGGAATGAAGGAGTTAAAGCAGAATTGTTGAGTTTGTCTTAGTTTATTATCATCATATATTTGTGGAGCTGCCTATCAGGGTTAAAGTCAAATCAAGAGAGGGTTTGTCCTCATTTAACTTGCTACATCACCATATCTGTAAACTGGTTTTTGCTGTGAAAATATCCATTGGTTGAAGCTGTGCTTGAGTGATAGATATATTGCTAGAAGTGCCTATAGAGAAAACAGTGTGTTGAATTGCTACAAATTTCTCATACCACAGCATACAAAACTTTCAAACCTTGTCACCATGTCTGAAAAATAGTGTTTTTGCTGTGTGGTGATCCGAGGTGTAAAACTATGGTAAAATGTTGAATGTGTTATTAAAGGCACCTACAGGAAAGAAATTGTGTTGAACTAGGAGCTGTGTGTTTTCACCTTTATTAGTCAAAGGACAAGAGATCCTATACCTTCAAAGCATCAAAGGGCAAAGGTCACTCCTATAAACCACAGAAAGGACAGTTTTTCACTGAGTATTCTACTTGACTGTCTTTGTTTTTCAAGCTTATTTTGATAAAGTTGATTATTCAGATGGAGTAAAGGTTTTTTCTACAAAGGCAAGGGTTTCACATTGATAAGGTTTCTTAACTATTTGACAAGGTAAACTCCTACAGGCTTTCTTGAATTTGTTTGAAGCATTTTCCAAAACTTTGTCACCTGTTCACAAAGACTGTGACATTGATTGTCTCATTACACTAAGGGTTGATTGCTTAAGACATAAGTTTGTTGAGTAATTGGCACATTAGACAGGGCAGGTTTTGTAATGATTGGAAAGCCTACTTTGGACAAAGATTAAAATGAGTTGTCAACCTCCAAACTTCACAAAGAGCAAAGTGATTTTTTGACACTTTACACAGAAATTTCACCTAACAGTTTGTCTCCTTTTCACTGTGTGGTCTCTTATTGAAAAGTCTGTTGGCTGAGATACTTTAAAGGTGGAAAGGCCACTTTTTGAAAGAGAAGAGGTTTTAAAATTGTGAGGAAACTTGTTGCAATCATCCAAATACATTGTTTCTCTATCAAAACAGTGAATTGACACAGTTTGGCTCCAAGAAGGCAGTTTAAGGACAATAAGGCTGTTTGGTTTCTTCAAAAGCACATCTAGGTCAAAATGCCTCTTAGGTAGGACAACAGAAGTGGTTCGCATAAGAGATATGAGCCAATCTCTACAGAGGAGGTTAATGCTCATCCTTCCATCCTCTTCAACTTCCATGAAGTAGGTTGTCTAGATTTCTGCCAGAAGATACAGGAGGTCAAAAGTTTTTCACCATTAACGCACCTATGCGCCCTGAGGTTCCAGAACAAGCATTTCCAGGTAGCAGACCTTGATTTCAAGTTTTCTCCAAGATCAGTGTCCAAAGCCACCAAGATTCCATATCATGGCGAGAAATGGTTCAAACAGACCCATCTTGACTTGGAAGATTACAAGCCTTTCATCAAACCTGAGCATAGAGATACTTTCATTGCTATTTTTCCTTTTTCGTATCTTCTTGACAGCTATGCTCCTCTTATGAAAGTCATAATGAAGTATTTTACTTGTGAAGGGAGGTTTACTCGAGTTTATTCCTACCATGTCCGACTATTGATGCATTTCACTAGAACCAGGCAGCTAAATCTCCCTTACTTTTTATACAAGAGCATCGAGAAGATGGCATCCACAGTCCAGAAGAAGACTCCATCTCTACAAATACCTTCCATTTTCCATCATTCTCTGATCAAAATTATCATCCTACACCAGCTAGAGAAGAAAGAGGTTCCATGGGATGTATTCATCAGTCACCCAAATTTCTCTACTATTCCTCCTGTCCATATATCTCCCACTCAGCCTATTCATTTCCCTATACCTTTGTCCAGCAGGCCTACTCCTAGAAGGCTCAAAGTTACCACTGAACAGTCAGGACAGTAGGAAGAAGGAGAGGGAAGTGGACAACAAGAAGAGAAAGGTCATGAGCAAGAGGAAAGGGATGAACATCAGCAAATAGAAGATGAGGAACAACAGCAGGACAGTGGTGAAGGTCAGCAGCGAACAGAAGATGATGAACAACAGGTACAAGAGGAAGAGCAGCAGCTTGGGCTGGAAATTGAGCAACATATTGAGCCATAAAATGAACAGGAAATCCAAGCACAGCAGCAGCTTGATTTTGGTGAAAAAGGGCAGCAGGTTGAAACACAAATTGAAAAAGGCATTGAAGTATAACAACAAATTGATGTTGGCGAACAGGGGCAACAAATTGAACAGCAAGAAGAAGACACACAGCAGCCTCAAGAAGATGTCAAGGGTAAAATAGTTATGTCTCCTCCTCCCAAAATAACAAAGCCCAGCACTGCAAGGAAGAAAGGGTCTAAAGCTGCCACTCCAAAAGTGACAAAAGTTGTCCCTAGCAAAAGAAAATCGCCCAAGAGGACACCCACTGGCATGCCAAGGAGGAAAAGTGCAAGATTGGCCTTCAAAGGGAAAAGCAAGGTTGGAGAAAGTAAAAAACATGGAGGTGCATTGGCTGTCATCCCAATCCAAAGCGATGACAGCGATAATGAAGCCCGCATTCTTGAAAAAATCCTAATCCATAGAGAGGGGAAAATTGAGGCATTGGAAAATGATCTTCAACGGGCAAGGAACTTCAACTATTTCTTGGAGACCCAAAATAAACAGATGAATGTTCACACAGCAGTTCATGAGGCACGAGCTATCAAATATAAGAATGAGGCAGCTAAGGCGCAAATGAGGATAGAGGAGCTCATTGGTGATTTTGATGAAGAAGAAGAGGAAGATCAGCCTAGGCAGAAGAGGCCTAGAACCATAGGGCTTAAAATATCCTTGGAAAAATAGAAAGAAAAAGAACAGGCCCATCTTCAAGCCTTTCCCCTCACTGCATTACTTGAGCAAGAAATTGAAGAAAATAAGGAGGCATGGCTAGAAAGAGCCAACAAACACTTGGAGATGAAGCTTGAAAGAGAAAATAGAGATCTAGAGATACAAAGGAAGAGGACACATCACTTTCAAAAGTTGAATCAGTTTGCCCGGCGCAAACTAATGGCAGCCCAAGAGAAATTGAAGAAAGCAAAGGGGAAGCGCCCGGCACGGAAAGAGGAGAAAGGCACATCAGCACTTGACATTTTGGCCTCAGCTTCAGAGCATGTTTCTAGGGACCCTTGAGGGTCATGCGCACCAATTTTGGGCCCATTTTGACAACTTTTTGTTTTTTGGCATTTTCTGAGTTTTTGGTCGAAAACTCATAAATTTTCCATTTCATTTTGAGGATTTTTCAAGGGAGGAGGATGATACCAGTTGATGCCATAATTTCATGATCAGGTCCTCAGCGATTTTCAGAGCATTTGAAGGTCATTTTCCCCCTCAAAACGGCGAAAAATGCTCACTTTTTGCACATTCGGCCCGTCATATTAGCAGTCTACAATTTTCTGGCTTTTTACACACAGGTACAGATTTGGAGGACTTCCAGGCATCATATTGAGGTGATTTTAGTTGCGCCGGAAAGTAGACACTCAGAGCTTTCCAACGAGCTATCATGAGCCTCGTTTTGACATCAGGAAGGCTGCCAAATGTTTCCGGCAAGTCAGGGGACCTTTTTCTGATATAAATTTGAAGTATTTTTCTAATTTTTGAACCTCAAAAATATGCTTTTTCCAAATGTGTGTTTAGCTATTTTTGCACTTGGAAAATGTTGCAAAGTCAATATAATTCCCATTTTTAACAATTTTTAGATATTTTATGAGATATTTTTGTGCTTTGGACTTTGCAAAGCCTCAAGGACAAGTTTAGATATTTTGATTAGGCCAATGGGATAGCTAGTTGCACCATGAGGTTTTCCTCACTCAAGCCTATTTATTCCATGGGCTTCATTGTAAAAAAAGGCTGAAATTGAGAGAAGAAGTAATATATTGGTCATATGAGCTTTGAAGAACATACTTGTGTTATGATTTTGGACTACCTCTTGGATGCTTTTGATGAATGATGAAGGATTGTTGATGGATTCCATGACATGGTAGAATGGTATAGTGTTTCTAGCTTTGTTGTTGTCTTCTAGTTTTCATTCATGATACATGCTTCTTGCTTGCTATAGATCAGTAGAGATTAAGTTTGAGATATGCCCATGGAGGCACCTCAAAATTCCTGAATCTTCATAGCTTTTATGTTTTTCTTCTTCCTTAGTTGTACTAAAGAATTCTTAACTGCTCTTTAGTAACTTAAGGATATTGTTGCTAGTTTTATTCATAAGTTCTATGCATGTTGAGTAGGATGTATGGTGTGCCCTGCTTACCTATGACTGTCCATAGTTCTGTCCATGAAACTATCTCTTTGACTGATTAGATTATCATCTTGTTGAACCAAAGAGGCCTAGTCCCGATCTAGCCCTTTGCCTAAAACTATGAAAGCTTGTTTGTGAAAGTGCCCAATAACTTAAAGACTATGTTTAGGCATTCCGGCATAGTATTTTGAGTTTTTAGTCCATCTTATGTGTTTTCCCCAAAGTCTGATAGCCATTTCCCAAAGTTAGAGGGTCTTATACTTCTATGCATGGTTTGAATGTTTGATTTCTATGTATTAATTAGCTCATAGTTACATTTAGCATGATTAATGGCTTGCTATAACATTTTTATGTCTGCTATCAACTAGTTACACTTGAAATCCCTCGTCTTTCACAAACTTGATGTCCATTTACTCCATTTTTCCCAAAGATCCTTTCTACCTTGAATCAAATTGGCCCTACAGCAGCCTTGTATCATCATCTGATATCTTCCTTGACCTTTTTGACCCCATAGCCCAGTTGATCTAACTTCTTGTTACCCATTTTATATCTTTGATCAGTTTTATCCCTCACAACTTAGAAAACCAAAAATGAAAAAACATACTTCATAACTAGCCTAATATTAGAACACCACAAGCAAACATAGATATCCTTTACACATATAGAGAGAGCCCTCTCTAAGTCCAGGAAGGCTAGGTCCTTGGGCTTCAAAGTTTGGTTTGATGTTACATCGTCATTTGGCTCACCAATTGGCCAAATCACGGGACCCTAACAGACGGGATGGTCACTTTCATTCTTGTTTGGTGAAATTTTGAACACTTTCATGTTTGAGCTAATTTTTGCCCCTACTCCAGATTCTGATCACCCTATCTCTCACAACCTTCCTTTCCATCAATTTCATCAAAACCCTAATTTTCACTACATTCTTGCAGGAAAAGTAGGAAATCCATATGTTTTTACCTTTTGGCTGCCTTCGTCATACCCATTTCCAGAAATTTCACTTGCATCCTATTGAAAAATCATCACCCTACCTCCTCAATTTTTTCGGTATTTTTCCCTAGTTTCTTTCTACCTCATTTATGTCCCTCAAATCACCCTACCACTATCTTGTGTTTTCCTAATTCTACACCTCCCATACCCATTAAATATAGCTAGGGTTTTCATCTTGTTTAAAAACACTTTGGAGGGAGAATAGAAGATTCATAAGGGAGGCCACCATTCCAAGTTTGAGCCAACTCAGACCCATGACATCGTTTTTAGGGTTGTGTGATCATTTGGTAGGGTTTACATTGCACATAAGGATAATCCTACTTCAAATTTTATTTTTGAATACATGAATATGCATTTGACAAAAGTGAAAGATGTTTTCTTTCAATCATAGGATAAATCACAAAAACCTCCTTCATTTTATGTACAGGTGTTGTTATTTGAGAGAAATTCGAAAAATGCAGTTGCTCCAGGTCATTTTCTGCACTTTTCAATAGGTTGTATTCAAGTCAAATTTTCAGGGGTTTGGAGCAGCGGTTTGTAGTTCTTTATGACTCCATTTTGTAGCAGACATCCTACAATTTCCAACCAGACCAATTACAGCCCACGAAGCCTATAGGAAGGCCTCCAACCTCCCTCTTAAAGTAGGCGTGACGCTACTGCTGAGAGTGTGCTACGCTTCTTCAAAGTTTTAGTGATCAACTTCAAACTTGGATTCTGAGCAAATGGGAACGCATTTTGGAATACTGGAGGATTTTATTGTTCCAAACATGCTAAAAAAAAAAATCTCTCATTTTTTCAAAAAACATTATGGTTAGAGAGATATTGATCCATATTTAAGCCCTACTTTTGCCGAAAAAAATTGAAAATTCTAGAAAATTGGTCATTACAAAAGTGTCTCGCAGCGGAACGACACTTTTTTTGGGTGCATTATAGGGTATATAAATGTACCAACATTTAATTTTTCAATCCGGATAGTTCATGAACTTTGAGACACAACACTGGAAATGCCATAGAAATCCCTTGACAACCTACAAAACAAGTCTCTAGTCTATCTTGCGCATTAAATAAATGAAATCCTGCATTAAAAGAAAATTCGAGAAAACGTGAATCCAAACAATTAAAATCATGCAGGAAGTAAAAGGCAATTACAAGCAAAAAAATAGAAATCATAACTGGAAGCCAACGCGGTGTCAACACCATATCGAACACGTGGTGTTGAAACCATATCGAAAGATTGTAAATGTTGGAATAAATTCAAAAGAAATTCAAATACTAACTCTGCTTGCACTAATTCTCTTGCAATAATCCTGTGTGAAATTAACCTGAAAGCATGAGAATCATAACAAGTAAATCTACTGTGCAAATAATTTATGAAAGAAATTGAATTAATATAAATCCCTTGCCTTCCTTTTCCCTGAAAATAGATTGTGTGGAACTATCCAGAAGTTTGAAGGAAAATAAATATTATTGTTTTCAATCATAGCGTAGTTTCCCTTTTTATGAATGTTAGCCTTCAAACCATAAATACTCAAGTCGATCTCAGATTCTGGAATATTAATTAAGTGGGTCTGGATCAATTAAATTTAACGTTAGAGCTCATAAAGGAAACGTCAATCTTGTATATTCAAAAAATCTGGAGGGACGTAATATAAAATGAAGAATTATTTCGAAGTGCAGGACAATTCCTTAATACAACAAATTAAATTAATCTTGCAGCTGGAAGGAAAGCATTGCAGCAAATAATTTATTCCGCAATTGAAAGGAAAATGTTGAAGTAAATTAAACAACACCAATCTGGAGAAGGGAAGAGACTATAAATGATGAAAGAAAATTCACACAATAAATGATAATTTAAATGCTAACTAACTTAAGAAATGAAGAGCGGTGTCGAGCTGGGATGGCGGCCAACCCAGCCAGCTCACACCCTCAATTAACCTAGTTCACACAACAGTTAAAATCATTAGATGCGATAAATAAATAGACAAAGCATGGATAGAAATACTTTTATTAATTCCTGAAAACACACTCTTTACATCATGATGCAAACACTTAGCTCTAGCAAGATCATAGGAGTGATCCGCAGATTACAATGCGTGGTGCTACATCAGGACCGACTCCTCCTCCCTTTTGTTCCTTCCTCTCGTGCGCACTGTCTCTGGCTTGATCAATTTCCTAATTCCTGTCTCTCTAATTAAATTAATTAATTGACTACTTGCTCCAGTCGATTTATATATACATCGAATTACATATTGGCCTTTTAATAGTTAATCAAAATATAGGAGGGGAGATTAAAAATTTGTCGAAAATACAATTAGTTTACAACAGAATGTCAAAATGGGGAATGATAACGGTGAACCATTCCTCTTTCCTTGGAACGATGATAGCGCCATCTTGCTTTATCATCCACAAATGACTCACTTGCAATCTGTTGCAAGAATCATCGACATCGAACCTGAATGATACCATTGTGTTACAATAAATATCATTGTTGTGTTTCTAAATGCATAGTCTAATCGTTGGGATAGGACATATGTTGATTCCTCAAGCCTATATTCTCGGTACTAACGTCCGCTCATCCCCAAAATAGTTTTGGAAACCATAATTGATCTCTTATATACTTATTACTGAAATTGTCACAATGAATTCCAATTTTATCATACAACAGAGGTATGGTAGTCGTGGATTGTAGAATGCCAAGTGAGTGTTTAATACTGTAATAACATGGAAAAGGTGACTCTTGGATGCATCGAACTATATATTCTTTATGATCTTTAAGTAATTTGAAAACTTCCTTATTGAGTCTCCATAACGTATATCCCTCACTGCTCCTGCAATTTGTCTCCAAAGGCTAAAAACTGTAACCATGAGTGCTCCTTAGCTTTGAACACCCTAAATGAAAGTTCATTAGTCCGCTTTCATGATTAAAAGATAAATGGAAGAATTCACACATTGAATTGACTCGAGGAATTTTTACACATCCTTTATTCTACCACAGGAATACAAATGTAGTCCAGGAATCCTTTGGAGTGCAGGAATTCGTCATAAGGTGCAGGCAGGTAAATGCATGATCGAACCAATTTTATTCCTGCAATAGACAAACCTATATTAAACTTTCATTAATGATATTTTAGTCCTGTTAAAATGAATAAGTAACAAATATTCTTCAAAAATAATCATTAATCCACTCAACATCATGAGAGAAACGTATAAAAATAGGACAAATTGGAAGCCCAACATCCCCCCATGTTGACCATCTTTCATGTCCTCATGCAAGGAAATCTGGTAGTGTCACTTCCTCACAAAAGAAAAAAATATTAAAAACATTTACAGGCATGCAAAATGATGTTCCTGCAATTTTAAGTGATCATATTTCATGCACTAGGTCAAACTTTCTCTTAAAACAGAGTGTTTACTAGAATCTTTATTCGCGTAGATTGATTTCAAGAAAACCTAAAAATAAAGTTATCATGGAAAACCTAAATTGCATGGATGGTGTTATTGCTTGAATAAAAGAAACAACTTTTAAAATTTGCAAAATAATGTCTCGGAGGCATCCCTGATCAGAAGTTTCACCTTAATATCTGTTGGGTACCAAATCGGGCCATCTTTCTATCCATTTCTATTACCCTTTTTGACCTTTTCGTACTCATTTACCTATGTTTTTATGCTAAACCTACAAGGTAAATACCCCTGAATTGTCCAATTGGAATATTTTAATTAATGAAGTAAATGCATGGAGTCTTATCTATTCGCAGTACTAAAAAATATGTTTGACCGCAGCTTGGAGAACAGGAACCCTCGCTTCAGCATCTCGCAACAGATTTGGTAACGGCAAGCCATAAGGAGGTTGCGCAGCTGGAGACACGATTCCCTGGAACTATTCTTGGACCTTTTTTCTATCTCAGACATCTGGTAATGGTGCCAGTCCAACTTATGTACATTCTGAATATGCGGTTACCATGTTTCAGGGAGATTTTTTAATCTCCCTCGCTGTGTCTAAAATGCAGATTGTTCCTGTGAATGGGGGTTCTCCCATCGCTATTGTAATCACCTGTTACAGATTAATAAAATACCATCTATTTTGCTGCTCCAATATTCTCCATGACTAATGCAACCTTGATCAGAGAGCTGGGCCCGCTCTTCTGATCAGAGAGCTGGGCCTGCTCTTCAGATCAAGTGATGCATCTTTCTGTGTGTGTCATTTAATAGTTTATGCTTGTTGTTGCAGTTATTTCATGTTTATGGTTACTTCTGAAGTTCTTTAGTTAGTTTAATCTCACAGCCATGTTTTGAATCTTAAACCATGAACCCTTGGTCGGAATGGATTATGCGTTTTCCCCTGCATATACCTTGTGCATTTCCTTGAAAGGATACGCACCTGGATTGATAAATTAATTTCAGAATAAGGGTGAATAAATCGTTCATACCTGGATACCAACATTTTGGTGCCGTTGCCGGGGAGGCTAACAAGGTGAAAACAATGATTTGGACTAACCAGAGGGTCAATCTCTCGTCCTGGGGAGAGAATGAGTTTTCTCACTCTGTTTCAGGTGCTGAGCATAAGTATTCTTTCTACTTGTTTATGTTTTATTTTTTGTTTGATTTTGGACCATTCTCTTGTCCTGGGGAGGGAGGAGTGTTTTGACACCCTGCTCCAGGTCCTGAGTAAGATTTATTTTCTTTTAACGCTTGTGTGTTTCCTTTTTGGGAAAACCCTAGCTTTTACCCTAGGGAGGGAGGAGACTTTTGACGCCCTGCTTCAGATCTGGAAGTATTAGGATTTCCCGTGGCATGTGTCTGTTTCTGGGTCTTGTCCCAGGGATGGAGGAGTCCTTTGATGCCCTGCTCTGGGCCTAAAACCCTAGATTTTTGTTTTGTTAGCTTCCTTTCTTTTTGTGAGTTCTTTCATCTTGGGGAAGGAATGGTCCTTTGACACCTTACTCCAAGATTGAAGCATTATAGGTTCATACCAAGACCCTCCATCATACCAACTTTTGTATGAACAAAGAGTCAAATAAGAGGGGTAGAGGGAGAGCCCCAAAAAAGGGAGGACTAGATTTGGGAAGAAAAACATATATCCAATAGATCATAGCAAAGGTTGAATCAGAAGCATCCTCTCGTGCAGCTGCGAGACCAGGGGCAAGGAGAGTGAAGTCTGACGGACAGTCAGTGGAGAAACCAGTGTGGGTTATGGCATTCTCTAGTGATTTGACACAACAAGTTCCTCTAGCAGTGGAAGAATTATCTAGCAGTAGACCTGATCTGGAGAATCTTGCGCTGGTGATAACAGAGGAAGAAATTGCAAGTAGAACATTGACAGGTTCAGACTGTTCTAGTAAGGGAAAGGAAGTTGCAGCCGAGGGGTCAAACCATCAGGCCTCGGGAGAAGGAAACAAGGAAAAACTTGCATTTCCAAGAGACCGGGGAAGTGATACTAAAGCAACTCGAGTTCCAGTAGTAAAGAATCCTTAGCCACCCTCCATAGAGCCTGCTGAAATCCCAAGTGAGTATTGGAAGATATTTATGGCTCCCAAAACCTCCACCATCGATTTTACAATCGGGGATCTAGGGGCTGGCGCACCTACAAAGCCTATTACATTGGCAGCCTTACCAAACTTTCATGGACTCGTTTCAGAAGACCCCGACACATTCCTATTCGAGTTTGACATAGTGTTTCGGGGGTATGACAACACAACAGATGCCCAGAAGTTAAAAAATTTCCCTTCTACACTAAAAGGAACAGATCTGCGATGGTTTATGGGCCTTGGGGGGAAATCCATTTCCACATGGGATGATATGCAAACAACTTTTCTGAAGAAATACCAGGATTACTGTAAATCCCATAACATCAAGGAGGAACTCTTCAAGTTCACACAGAAAGAAGATGAAAGCCTAGAAGATTGTGTGGAAAGGTTTAAGTACATCTTACAGAGGTCAGGTCATTCTACCCTGGATAAGGAAATTTTAAATATTATCCTCCTTCGATCTTTTAGAGAGAACTCGATAGAAATATTGAACATTGTGGGAAAGGGAGACATCTCCAAGGAGACATTTGAAAATATTTGCATTTTATGTATTCAGTGCTCGAGGGGGCTTGTAAGGAATAAGCTTGGGATCCAATCAGCAAAGGGATCTAGTGGGGTTGTTACAAAAGAAGAAATCAGAAACCTACTAGACAACTTGAGGATAGATATCCTCAGCACCCTGTTAGCACAAATGGACACTCTGCAAGTAAAACAGAAGCAGCTGGAATTGGACAGGACCATGGCGATATTTTTTCCAAAGTGTAGGAAGAAGCACCCGGAACGGCAATGCCGGTTAAATTCCATTGAGAAATGTGCGATCTATGAGCTCAATCATGCGACAAGCTCATGCCCTTCCTTGCCAGGCCTAAAAGCAGTATTTCAAGGAATGAGGGAGGACATGGAGAAACTATACCTCATGGGATCCAGGAAGCCATGGCAGCCTTGACCATCGATGGGAAATCAAGGTATGTACCCAAATCCATCTCAGTATTTCAATAATTGCAATATGAATCCTCAGACCATGCCTTATCCCCCCATGTGGCCGCAATATCAGTATCCACCTTGGCAGCAGTGGAATCCTCAAGCCAGTATGAGCTCTTCATGGGCTCCAACTTGGTGAGGGTCCCCTCTTGGTCAGTTTCCTCAGCAGATGCCTTAGCAGATACCTCAGCAACAGCTCCAATTACCCTCCAATGTGCCTCCTGGTAACCAGCCTACCTGTCCTCAGCTTCCAATGCAACCTAACCCTAATCCTAACAATAAGGGAGCTCATCAAGTTGATGTTCTTAACTTTCCTTCATACAGTATCTCCACTACAGAGTTGTATGAAATGAATCTATAATTAGGTCAAACAGTTAACATCCAACCTCCTCCAGTCATCATTGAACAACTTGATAGTGAAGGTAAGGAGGTAGAACTTATTAGTAAAAAGCCAAAACAAATTGATAAAAACCAGGTGCCTCCTGTTAAACAACATCAATCTAAACCACCTTACCCAGGGAGACTACTTATGATTAAACCAAGCCCTCAACCTGAATTTGATTTATTAGGAGAATTGCAGAACTTATTTGTCAAAATTCCCTTGTTACAAGCTATGAAGGACGTGCCAATATATGCAAAGACTCTTAGGGAACATTGTTCAAAGAATCATGCCAAGAAAACTAAAAATCCCCTTACTATACATGTTATGGGAAAATTATCAGACTTTATGATGGGAAAATCAATGCCGGTGAAATATGGAGATCCGGGGAAGCCAATTTTGACAGTATAGATTAATGGGTAGAGATTTAAAATGTGCTGGTAGACCTCGGTGCTACCATCAATGTCATCACCACTGAAACCATGCATGCATTAGGTCTTCGAAATTTGAAGCATACACCTACAATATTGGAACTAGCATATTGATCTACAGTCAAACCTGTAGGGAAGTTGGAAGATGTGACAATTTTAGTGGATTCATGGCATTACCCCATACATTTCCTGGTATTACATACACAATCTTCAGTGGGCAGTCATCCCTTGATTTTGGGTAGACCATGGCTAGCCACTGCAGACACTTACATTGGGTGTCGCTTAGGAAATATGGTTATTTATAATGGACATAACACTAAGAATTTAGTGCTATATCCACCAATAAAACCAGCAAGCAACAAGAAAGTTGTATCTACGGTGGAGGCTAGAATGGAAGATGAGGAAGTGAGACCAATCCTTACTATTGGACAGGCCCTTCAGTTGAAAATGGAATCGGAAGATGATGTAATCACTTCCTTCATGGATGATCCTTGTTCCGTTTCAGAACCAAACCAGCAGATCCTAGAATCTATCCTAAGCTACGAGACTCAGGAAACGATCGAAACAGCAGAAGGATTAGAGGAGCCACTTGCTGATACACCCCATGAAAGTGTTCAAGTGGAATTGGAACCTGAGAAAAATTCAAATATTAATCCAAACCTGTCAGAATCCCAGAAGAAGCAACTTGTAGACTTTCTGTGGAAACATAAATAGGCCTTCACCTGGGATTATGTATATATGAAGGGGATCCCTGTCAACTTATGCACCCATCACATATATATCAAGGAAGAATGGTTGTCTTATAAGACAACCTTAGAGGAGAATGAACCCTGCACTGAAAAATGTTGTGAAAGAATAGCTTCAGAAATTACTGGATGTAGGTTTTATCCATCCTATCTCAGATAGCCAATGGGTCTCACTGTTAGTAATGGTCCCCAAGAAGAATGGAAAATGGCATATTTGCATAGAATATCGAGAGTTAAATAAGGCGACACAGAAAGACCATTTTCCCTTGCCATTTATTGATCAAGTTTTAGACACATTGGCTGGCAAGAAATTTTTCTCTTTTATGGATGGGTTTAGTGGATATAACCAGATCCATATTTCTCCTAAGGACCAAGACAAGACCACTTTCACATGCCCTAGGGAACATTTGCATGCTGGGTCCTTCCTTTTGGCCTGTGTAATGCCCCTGCAACATTCCAGAGAGCAATTCTGGGAATCTTCTCTGACTTGATAGATGACAGTGTTGAAATCTATATGGATGATTTTACTCCATATGGGGACTCATTTTTGGAGGGGTTGAAAAATTTGGAAAAATTTCTCGCAAGGTGTATACAAGCACATGTCTCTCTGAGTACAGTAAAATGCCACATGATGATGGAAGAGGGAATCGTTCTAGGACATTTGCTCTCAATTGAAGGGATCAGGATGGATCCAGCAAAGATAAAGGTAATTCTGCACTTCCCAACACCTAAGACGCCCACACAGGTACACAGTTTCATTGGTTGTGTTGGTTATTATAGACATTTTATAGAAAATTTTGCAAAAATAGCACACCCACTATTTCAATTACTAACAAAAGATTCAGAATTTGTGTGGTCAGATGACTGTGATGTAGCCTTTACAAAAATTAAAGAACTAGTCTGTAGTGCTCCGATCCTTAGAGGGCCAGACTAGGCATTACCTTTCCACATTCATACGGATGCCTCTCATACAGCAATTGGTGCAGTATTGGGACAACAAGAGGATAAGGTACCTTACGCAATCTACTATGTTAGTAAAAATTTGGCCCATGCTGAATTAAACTACACGGTGACTGAGAAAGAGTTCCCCGCTATCATTTATGCCATCAATAAGTTCCGACACTACATTACCGAGTATCCTACTTTCGTGCATACTGATCATGCATCCATCAAGTATCTAATGAACAAACCTGTTACCCCTGGTCGTATTACAAGATGTTTGTTGCTACTACAGGAATTTGATATTACCATAGTAGATAAACCAGGGAAGGACAATGTGGTTGTAGATTTTTTATCTAGGATAGAACATGATGGTAAGGATACACCAATTGAAGATAACTTTCCAGATGAGCATATTTTTGCAGTTTCTGCTAACACTCTATGGTATGCAGATATTGCTAATATCTTGCTATAGGTAAAGTGCCTCATCATCTGTCCTATGAGGAGCAAAGGAAGATCATTCATCAGAGTACTCGATATTCATGGATGGCAGGATATCTCTTCCATACAGGGGTTGACCAGCAGATTCAACGTTGTGTGGCAGAAGACGATATTTTTGAGATATTAAAAGCTGCAAATGATGGACCCTGTGGAGGAAATTTTGCAGATAAAAGAACAGGTCATAAGGTGCTGCAAATGGGATATTACTGGCCCTCCATATTTCATGATGCTCAGGATTATGTTTGAAGGTGTGATAGCTGTCAATGGATGGGACAACCTGGGAAAGCAGATGAAATGCTTCTTCAGCCCCAGATAGTCCTGGAACCATTTGAGAAATGGGCCATTGACTTTTTTGGGCCCTTCAACCCACCTTCTCATCAGAAAGCTTACATCCTGGTCTGTACTGACTATGTAACTAAATGGGTGGAAGCTAGAGAAATCACGAGAGCAACATTGCAAGTTGTGGCAGATTTTCTTTTTGAAGAAATATTTTTCTGGTATGGGACTCCAAGGGAAATTGTATCAGACGGTGGATCACAGTTCACATATCATATGATAGAAAATTTGATGCAGAAATATGGGGTCAAACATAGAGTGACAACCCCCTATCATCCCCAGGCGAATGGAAAAGTAGAAAGCACAAACAAGGTATTGGAAAATATCTTGACAAAGACAGTAGCAAGCCATCGTCAAGACTGAGCACAGAAACTTCCAGAAGCTTTATGGGCATACAGAACAACATGGCAAAATACAATAGGGTTTTCTCCGTTTGAATTAGTCTATGGGAAATTCCCCTTGTTTCTAGTGGAATTTGAGATTAGTACACTCAAAATAGCTCTAGAAGTAGGCCTAGATATATCAGAAGCACATAAACACCGACTAGAATAGTTGAACGAGGTGGACGAGATTCGAGCAGTAGCTGTCCAGAAAACTATTGTTGTTCAACAGCAGAGAATGAAATGGCACGATAAATTTATCAAAACTAAGGTCTTTCATGTGGGGGATTGGGCATTACTGTATGACTCCCAATTTAAGGATTTCAAAGGCAAGCTCTACACTCGATGGATGGGTCCATATCAAGTGGACACAGTGTTCAACAATGGAACAGTTAGACTGAGTATAATAGATGAGAACCATACCTCATTCTTAGTAAATGGACACGGTCTAAAATTATACCACCGTCCAGCCTCTAAAGAAGCCTTTGTTAAAAATATTTCTGATGTATCTGATTTAATGGTCATTGGAAAAGAGGATACTCTCACTCTATTCTAAATAATAATAATAATAATAATAACATATAAAAAAAATAAAAAAAATAAAAAATAAAAAAATAAAAAAATTAAATTAAAAAAATTATATATATATATATATATACCGTTGCTACTTACTTGTTTGTCTTTTGCAGGAATAACAAAGAAATATGGAAAGGAGAAAAGTAACACTCGATGCTGTTACTCCACCAGTGCTGTCATGAAGATATTGCTATATTTCACTGGTGTGTGTCACTAAGTGCTGTTACTCTGTAACTAATGTTACTCCATAACTGTTGTTACTCTGTAGTTGTCGTTACTCCACTAACTGCTGTTACTTTGTCGGTGCCGTTACTCTGCAACTGATGTTACTCCGCCAGTGCCGTTACTCTGCAATTGTTGTTACTCTGCCAGTGCCGCTACTCTGCAACTGTTGTTACTCCGTCGGCTCCATTACTCTACAACTGCTGTTACTCCATCGGTGCCGCCACTCTGCAACTCTTGTTACTCTGTCGGTGTCGTTACTCTGCAACTGTTGTTACTCCACAACTGTTGTTACTCTACAACTGCTATTACTCTGCCATTGCCGTTACTCCATAACTGTTGTTACTTGTTGTGCTGCTATTCACTATCATTGTTACTCCCTGTGTTGTTACTCACTATTGCTGCTATAAACTGTTGTTGTTACTCCCTATACTGTCACTATTTTTTGCTGCTACTCCACCATAAGGTAGGTCTGCAGGTACATTTCCATTGATTTTATGGATTTAATTAAATATTCCAAAAAGGACATTAAAACGTGTCATGGACGGTCGTCATTAAGTTGGGGGGGAAACTTCATAATGAATGATGGCGTACCTCGAAAAAGCATTTATGACACATGATCTTGACCTAACTGAATCTAATTATTTCGGTACTCCATAATCATACTTTTGATGTGTTCGGATGCATATTCGTATGCGCCGAGTCTTATCAGTCACCCTCCCAACACGCTGCATTAAATTCCAGAAACATCCCAGAGTACCACCTTAATTTTTCATCATTTCCGAATATACCAGTAATGTTCATCCGTTGTTTCCAAATCGACCATGACGTTATTTCAATTTCCAATGGTTTGGAGACCTGTCACTCTCCCTTGCCAACAACTACAGTCATTGTGCTGATTTTTCCTCTGCAACAATGGGTGGCCGATCTATTCGACATGAACCTGAGAATACAAGGGGAATTCGGAACAACCAAGAGGTGCGGAAGGTTTTCAGGAACGCAGGCTAGGATGTTTATTTCGACAGGTTGAGGGGGTCGAATGAAGAAATGACGGTGGAATTTTCATTGAACTTGGGAGAAGGAGGCTCTCAGGTCCACGGAATTGAGATCCCTTTAATAGAGGAAATCATCGCGGAAGTCAGTGGGCTTCCTCAAGTCGAGTAGTGATGGTTTTCAAGAAAGATCCCCCTCCCAGAATTCCCCAAGGCGTTTCTACAAGCAGGCAAGAATATTGCACAGAAGGGTCGGGGGTATGACAGAAACTTGTTACCACGTCCATGGGGAGGAGTAGCAGAGGTCTTCATAAAATATATGACGTGCGAAGGAAGATACTCCACCATCTTCAAATACCATCTCCGTATGCTATCTCACCTGTGATTTTCACAGGCAAAAGCTTTTTCAATGAATGTGCCCTATTTTCTACTGAGTCATCACTTAATGGCACATTCGTCTCAGGGGTCACGATAGATATTGGCGATCACCACTCACCACGGGTTGGTTCAGCTGTTGATAATGAATGCCATTAGACAAATCTCGATTCCATGGGAGCTGTTTTGGGATTCCACAGAGGAACAAATAGTAGCTGTTGTCGCCACCAGGGCAGAAGAACCCGAAGCTATGGAGGAGGATACATGAGATGATGATTATGTTGACCAGGAGGAGCCGGAAGAGATGGAAATGGAAGAACTTGGAGATGAGGCAGGTCCCCAAGAGCAAGCTGAAACTATGGAGTCAATGGCAGATGTGGGGATTGATATAGAAAGGCCCACTAGTACCATGGCCAAGGTTGTCCCACAAGAACCAACCTCACCCATGGAACTCGCAGAGCAAGTTGATAATATGGCAACCATGGAATTAGACCCACAACAGGCCAGTGTGGACGAAGTGGTCAATATGGTGACCGAGGATACTCCACAAGGATCTCCTGCCACCATGGAGCTGATGGAGGAGGCCGTGACCACTCCGACCATAAAACCCATGGAAGAGGGGGAATAGAGACAAGAAGGGCCTAGAGCTGAGGAAACCAGGGGACCCATGGAGGAAACGCCGGGAGAACCAGGGTGTGAGGATGACGCTGACCCACAAGAACCAGCATCGACTTTGAGGCCAAATATTGAGGATTTGCTCCATTTTTCCTTCTTTATTCCAAGAGGAGCGAGGGTAACTCGTTCCCCACGGTAGAAAGAAGAATAAGAGTTCACTGTTCCTATGGCCTTGAATCAGTCACAAAGGCCACAACCATATGGGGTGAAGGCTACACAGGCGGCAAGCACCTCGGAGTCAGAAAGGAGAGAAGAGACAGATATTTCTAAGGCTAAAGAATCGGAAAGGATCCCAACAAACACAGTAACAGGAGAGCATCTCGCTAGGGCATCACCGGTTGCAGCGAGCATTTACAAAGAAGAAATCGTCGTTGGCGAAGAGGAGGGACCAAGCGAAGTGGTCCCAACGAATGAGCCAATGACACAACCTGTTGAGAAGGCCGTGAAGCACGAAATAATTGAAGAAAGGCAGGCAGGGGAGGAAAAACCGATAGTGGGCACAACAGAAGAGATTTTGCAGGATTTACCTCCAGCTGCTGAAATGGAGGAAGGATTGATTAAGCAAGAACGGATAGAGCTGTGTGAGTAGCGAAAACTTCCAGTTAAGCAAAAGTATCAACTATAGTTTAGGGAGAGAATGCAGCTCAAAATGGAGGTAAGGAAACTGAGAAAGGAGGTGCACAGAATGCAGAAACAGATAAATAAGTACAAGAGGCAAGCCAAAAAGTCCAATACCATCGGGGTTGAAGCAGAAACCCAAGTGGACCTAATAGCCACAACCTCTGCTGCCACTCAAACAGACCTAATTGAATGACTGTTTGAAGACCAGGAATATGCCTTAACAACCGAAATACAGTCTTGGAAATCTACTGTAGCTCAATACAAAAATGAGATCAGGAGGACCAAAGAAAGAGCCTCTGCAACCATCTTTGGATATGTGGAGCGCATAGACGTTATGAGCTTAAGGCATGTGAAGCAGCAACTCAAGATGGAGTAGCTGGAAAAGTAAGTGGCAGAACTGAAGGCTGATAAGGAGCAGATGTTCAGTCTGGTGCAAGAGGTTATGGCATGTCATCCCCTACTTCTTGTTATTCTTTATTTTTTCATGAACGTTTCCTTTTATTTTGCATGGAAAGCATCAAAAACGAGATCAGCTATGAGATAAAAGATGGTGTACAATTCCGCCAAATATTAAAGAATCATGATGTGCCAACTTAACATCTGATGTGTGAATTTTACCTACATGGGTATCTACTGTGTCTGGACAGAGATTTTAACCCTGTTCCATATGTAGGGGACATTCATTTAAGGGCTCTCACCTCTTATGCTTTCAATCAGATTCTCTGGCAGAAGGCTTGTAAGACCTTTGAATCCAATCAAGTTACAAAGCCATTTATAGTAAGAGGAGAACATGAGAGGTCAGCCACAATGTTCAATAAGAATAACACCTTTTTGGGAATTGGGGGGAACAGATATAGAATGGTGAGGACACAAAGATGGTGTCTTGATCTTTGTGTCAAGAAAATCACCTCATTTCAAGAAGAGGCCCTTGATTGCTGTCAGAGAAGGTGGATGATGTCACCTACAGCTGTTCAAAACAGGGAACCTTTTGGGGCACCAAATTTTTCACGAGTACTCACCAGAGTGCCCAAATATGTGGCATGTGTCCAGACATGTGGGGCCTGGTGGATGGGGCTCCGATTTCAGTTTCTTGTTCTTTTGTTTCCTGGCGAAATTTACACTCCAACTTATTCTGGTAATGGTGCCATTCCAGCTTATGTACATTCTGAATATGTGGTTACCATGTTTTAGGGAGATCTGTTAATCTCCCTTGTTGTGTATAAAATGCAGATTTTTCCTGTGAATTGGGGTTCTCCCATCGCTATTGTAATCACTTGTTACAGATTAATAAAATACCATCTATTTTGTTGCTCCAATCTTCTCTGTGACTAACGCAGCCCTGATTAGAGATCTGGGCCCGCTCTTCTGATCAGGTGCTGTGTCTTTGTGTGTGTTTCATTTAATAGTTTATTCTTGTTGTTGCGGTTCTTTCCTGTTTATGGTTACTTCTGAAGTTCTGTAGTTAGTTTAATCTCACAGCCATGTTTTGAATCTTAAACCATGAACCCTTGGTCAGAACGGATTATGTGTTTTCCCCTGCATATACCTTGCGTGTTGCCTTGAAAGGATACACACCCAGATTGATAAATTAATGTTGGAATAAGGGTGAATAATGTTGGATACACGGGTATGGCCCTGCTACTAGCAGGCATCCATAGCCTCTACAGTGGTACCTTCTAACCTTATGAAATTATTTTGTCCCACTTATTAGATATAGATTCAGATTCATTTAAGAACATTTATTTTTTTCTTTCTATAAGTTAATTGAAGGTCGTTGTCCTGGCTTGGTAACCAACTATCGATATTCCATTCATGAGAACTAACAAGAATGAACAAGTCGGCTCATTATGATACCTCTTGTCTTCCAACTTTTCAACTGAAAGACATTACCATGGCTTGGTGACCAATGTGGTAATGTCATTCTTCTTTAGGACCCATGATCATAGTAGGTCGAGTCACAACGAGACCTCTTATCCCTCAATTAATTCATTTATATTTACAGAAATAAATTAAAAAAAAAAAAAAAACTTTGATTATGGTTAACCTTAGATAGGTTACTTTGTAGGTGGGGAAGCAAATCTACTCCTTAAGAGTGCAGGATGGCGTGAAAAGTTTTTAATTACTATTATTTATTGGTTGTTCATGCTACCCTAAGAACATATTTAAAGACATATGAGATAATGACCAAAAATATTTCTTGAGTTGATCATGCCAGGGTTCTTTATGAAAGCTTATTAGATTTTTTTAGGCATGGTCCACCATAGGAGGTTTTTTATTGATCTCTTCGAAGAGGACTTAAAAAAAAATTGGATGATAGTTTATTAGGATAGGAGAAAAGTATTACATGTAACTTATAAAAATATGCTTTACTGACATGTTAATCCATAATCAAATTTACTTTAAAAAAAAAAAAAGAACTTTGATTATGGTTAACCTTAGATAGGTTACTTTGTAGGTGGGGAAGAAAATCTACTCCTAAAGAGTGCAGGATGGCGTGAAAATTTTTTAATTACTATTCTTTACTGGTTGTTCATGCTACCCTAAGAACATATTTAAAGACATATGAGATAATGACCAAAAATATTTCTTGAGTTGATCATGCCATGTTTCTTTATGAAAGCTTATTAGATTTTTTTAGGCATGGTCCACCATAGGAGGTTTTTTATTGATCCCTTCGAAGAGGACTTAAAAAAAAATTTGGATGATAGTTTATTAGAATAGGAGAAAATTATTACATGTAACTTATAACAATATGCTTTACTGACATGTTAATCCATAATCAAATTTACTTTAAAGAAAAAAAAAAAAACTTTGATTATGGTTAATCTTAGATAGGCTACTTTGTAGGTGGGGAAGAAAATATACTCCTTAAGAGTGCAAGATGGCGTGAAAAGTTTTTAAATACTATTCTTTATTGGTTGTTCATGCTAACCTAAGAACATATTTAAAGACATATGAGATAATGACCAAAAATATTTCTTGAGTTGATCATGCCAGGGTTCTTTATGAAAGCTTATTAGATTTTTTTAGGCATGGTCCACCATAGGAGGTTTTTTATTGATCCCTTCGAAGAGGACTTAAAAAAAAATTTGGATGATAGTTTATTAGGATAGGATAAAAGTATTACATGTAACTTATAACAATATGCTTTACTGACATGTTAATCCATAATCAAATTTACTTTAAAATATGAGGTATTAAGTGTAAAATTATTCTGACAAGTCTTACCATGAGAGTGCATGATAATAGAAATTCAAAAAGATGTGCTTTTAAGGAATAACCAGTTCAAGAGTGTTTTTTTACATCTTTATTCATTATTCTCATATTACCCTACCCTATTTTTAAAGAAAGAAATATCACCTTTAAGTGTAGGCGTACTTCCAATGAAGCCATGTGCGTAACAAAATTCTAATTATACTCACACTTTGTTTTAAAGAATAGAGTTCAATACATACCAAAGCATGAGAAACCATTTGCTTCAATTGACATGGTACCAAGAGATGTCTAATGATGAGGGAATAATGTGTGCTTATGTTTATTTGAAACCACGATTCAATGGAATCCACATATTTATCATTCTCCAATTGATGCAAGTCTTCCACAGTTTGGTAGTCACTTTCCTGGAGGCACAAAGGGTCTGGTGAAAGATAAAAGGTAAATCCCTCAAGTTTGGGTTCAAATATTTAATTTTCAGATTAAAAAGAATGGTTGAAAGGGATTCTATGGTTTTTAGCTTCAACGAAATTTTTAGAACAAGTTCCAATGAAAGATTGCTCCTTTGGTGGTCTTTGAATTATATCTTATCGGGGTGAATGTTCTATGGTAATGGAGGGAGTTTTCAAATTCATTCCCTTTCCAAACATGGAAGATGTAGCATTTTGTTCAACATGGGAATCAACGGGAAGAATAGGTGTTTGAAACTTCTGTAGAACCTCATAGTTTAGATTAGGTTTTAAAATATGGTTTTGGGTAGGGTTTTGGTTAATGCTTGGACTAAGTTTTGGATTTGGATTGGGATTAGGCTTTGGACTAGGGTTAATTATAAGTTTTAAATTAGAACTATGGTTAGTTATAAGGTTTGGATTAGGGCATGGACTAGGGTTAGGGCATGGATTAGGGTTTGGACTAGGACGAGGGTATGGATTAGGATATGGATTAGGGTTTGAATGAGAGCTAGGGTATGGGTAAGGATAACAAGTCGGGTAAGGAGTAGGATGAGGGGTAGGGTATGGATTAAGGCTATGGTAAGGTTACACATGCGGCTGGGACAATGGAGGAGGATAACTTAATGGTGCATTGGAAAGAAATTGTGTTTATTGTTGGTGCTCATATGATTGAATTTGCATGGGATATTTCCATATATAGAAGCATCGAAATGATTCTTGAGGCCATAGATATATCTGGCTCGAGGATGAGAGCCAAGGAGAGGGCCATTGTGGCCATGAAGTAGGATATTCAATTGGAGGAGTATTAAAAGTTTTCTATGAAACTGAAGATTATAAACATGTTGAGGAACCTACTCAGGAAAATAAAAATTATTCCAAGTATCAAATGATAATGGGTTTTGAGTTATACCCGGTAGTCGATTCGATTCCTTACTTGATTCCATGAGTGCCTTTAGTAATATTGGTAGCGATGGGAAATGTTCTGTTGGATGATCCTCTTCATAAATTTTGCAAATTTCCAGGCCACTAAGTGGACACTTTCCAAGGAAGCGTTTCTTTCTACATTTGGCGCAAAATATAAGGGGTGGGTTTTCATCCTACTTCCACTCTTCTTGCAAATCATCCAATTTATAAATCAAATATTTAATAATATCATTTTTATGTTCAAGAAAAATGTTAAATTATGCATTTTTTAATTCCTCATTGGATGAGTTGTATACCTCTGTAGCAGCATAAAAACTCCGCATTGAATGATTTCTCAAAATACCATTTTCCTGTTTTTAACAAGCCCACTAGTACATTTTTTATCACATGAGTAATGTGTATATATGTGGGTAGGGTGGGGGGTTCTTACAAAATTAAATAAAATGAGAAACCTTAAAG
The DNA here is from genome assembly GCA_034641835.2 of Pinus albicaulis. Taxonomy (NCBI): domain Eukaryota; kingdom Viridiplantae; phylum Streptophyta; class Pinopsida; order Pinales; family Pinaceae; genus Pinus; species Pinus albicaulis. The sequence goes on from JAXQQM020059661.1 coordinate 401,049, forward strand.
AAAAAATGTAGGAAATAAATAAATTCAAGAACATAAAATTGCAAGAGAAACTAGGCAAAGGAAAAAAACCAAATGCAACAGATTGCCAAGGTAAATCCCCTAAGCGTCTCCCCAACAACGGTGCGAAAATGTTGGGTGTCGTATAGGGTATATAAATGTACCAGCATTTAATTTTTCAATTTGTATAGTTCATGAACTTCGAGACACAACACTGGAAATGCCAGAGAAATCCCTTAATAACCTACACAACAAGTCTCTAGTCTATCTTGCGCATTAAAAAAATGAAATCCTGCATTAAAATAAAATTCAAGAAAACACCATTCCAAACAATTAAAATCATGCGGGAATTAAAAGGAAATTAACAATGCGAAAGGAAATTCTAATTACAAGAAAACAGAAAGGAAATCATAACTAGAAACCAACGCGATGTCAACACCATATCGAACATGTGGTGTTGACACCATATTGAAAGACTGTAAATGCTAGAATAAATTCAAAAGAAATTCAAATACTAACTCTGCTTGCATTGATTCTGCTTGCACTAATCCTATGTGATATTAACCTGAAAGCATGGGCATCATAATAAGCAAATATACTGTGCAAATCATTTATGAAATAAATTGAATTAATATAAATCCATTGCCTTCCTTGTCCCTGAAAATAGATCATGTGGAACTATCCAGAATTTTGAAGGAAAATAAATATTATTGCTTTCAATCATAGCGTAGTTTCCCTTTTTATGAATGTCAGCTTTCAAACCATAAATACTCAAGTCAATCTCAGATTCTGGAATATTAATTAAGTGGGTTTGGATCAATTAAATTTAACGTTAGAGCTCATAAAGGAAGCATCGATATTTTAAATTCAAACAATCTGGAGGGATGTAATTTAAAATGAAGAAGTATTTCGAAGTGCAGGAAAATTCCTTAATACAAAAAATTAAATTAATCTTGCAGCTGAAAGGAAAACGTTGCAGCAAATCAATAATTCCGCAATTGAAAGGAAAATGTTGCAGTAAATTAAACAATACCAATCTGGAGAAGGGAAGAGACTATAAATGATGAAATAAACTTCACACAATAAATGATAATTTAAATTCTATTAACTTAAGAAATGAAGAGCGGTGTCGAGCTGGGCTGGCGGCCAACCTAGCCAGCTCGCACCTTCAATTAACCTAGTTCACACATCAGTTAAAATCATTAGATGCAATAAATAAACAGACAAAGCATGGCTAGAAAAAATTTCATTAATTCTTGAAAACACAGTCTTTACATCATGACGCAAAAACTCATCTCCAGCAAGATCATAGCAGCGATCCGTAGATTGCAAATGCGTGGCGCTACATCAGGACTGACTCCTCCTCCCTTTTGCGCCTTCCTCTCATGCGCACTATCTCTTTCTTGATCGATTTCCTAATTCTTGTATCTCTAATTAAATTAATTAATTGACTACTTGCTCCAATCTATTTATATATATGTCGAATTACATATTGGGATTTTAATAGCTAATCAGAAGATAGGAGGGAGATTAAAAATTTGTCGGAAATACAATTAGTTTACAACAGAATGTCAAAATGGGGAATGATTCTGCTGAACCATTCCTCTTTCCTTGGAATGATGATAGCACCAGATTACTTTATCGTCCACAGAAAACTCGCTTTCAATCTGTTGCAAGAATCATCGACACCAGACCCGAATGATACCATTGTGTTACAATAAATATCATTGTTGTGTTTTTAAATGCGTAGTCCGATCATTGGGATAGGACATATGTTGATTCCTCAATTATATATTCTCGGTACTAACATCTGGTCATCCCAAAAACAGTTATGGAAACCATAATCGATCTCTTCTAGAATTACTATTGAAATTGTCACAATGAATCCCAATTTTCTCATACAACAAAGGTATGGTAGCCGTGGATTGTAGAATGTGGAGGGAGTGTTGAATACTATAATAACATGGAAAATGAAACTCTTGGATGCATCGATCTATATATTCTCTATGATATTTAAGTAATTTGAAAACTTCCTTATTGAGTCTCCATAACGTATATCCCTCACTGCTCCTGCAATTTGTCTGCAAAGGCTAACAACTGTAACAATGAGTGCTTTTGAGCTTTGAAGACCCTAAATGAAATTTAATTAGTCTTCTTTCATGATTAAAAGATAAATGGTAGAATTCTCACGTTGAAATAACTCTAGGAATTTGTACACATCCTTGATTATAGCGCAGGAATACAAATGTAGTCTAGGAATCCTTTAGAGTGTAGGAATTCGTGATAAGGTGCAGGCAGGTAAATGCAATGGTGTAGGCAAGTAAATGCATAATTGAACCAATTTTATCCCTGAAATATACAAACCTTTATTAAACTTTCATTAATGATATTTTAATCTTGTTAAAACAAAGAATTAACAAATATTCTTCAAAAATAATCATTAATCCACTCGACAGCATGAGAAAAATGAATAAAAATAAGATAAATTGGAAGCCCAACATCCCCCCATGTTGACCATCTTGCATGTTCTCATGCAAGAAATCTGGTAGTGTCACTTCCTCACAAAAAACAAAGATTAAAAACATTTATATGCATTTAAAATGATGTTCCTGCAATTATACGTGATCAAACTTCCTACTCTAGCTAAAACTTGCTCTTAAAACAGAGTGTATGTTGGACTCTTTATTCATGTATACTAATTTCAATAAAAGCTAAAATGAAATTTGTCATGAAAAAACTAAATTGCATGGATGGTGTTATTGCTTGAATAAAAGAGACAACTTTTAAATTTTCCAAAAGAATATCTCAGAGGCATTCCTGATAAGAAGTTTCACCTTAATATCCTCGTTGTAAATATGAGTGACCTGATAAAAACCATAGCATTGAAAGTAAACACAGAAATACTTTCGCATAGTGATCATTTTACCATTATCCATGTATAGTTGAAGCTCCTCTAGTCAGGGCATGGCGAATTACCTGTACTAAGGGTCCCATACTCATAAGAATCATTCCAAAAAGATAGAACTCCAAGGCATAACAACAAAAGGATTTTAAAGCCATTTTCAAAGAGATTGTTAGTGAGTTCAAGGAAAGGCAAAAACAACCAAGTAAATCATAGAGTAAAATTAAATTTAATACCACAATTATGGCCCTGCTGCCAGCAACCGTCGATACCCTCGACAGGGGTACCTTTTAACCTTATGAAATGATTTTGTCCCACTTATTAGCTATAGATTCAGAGTCATTTAAGAACATTTAAATTTTTTCTTTTTACAATCTAATTGAAGGTTGTTTTCCTGGCTTGGTAACCAGCTATCAACAGTTCCATTCATGATAACTAACAATAATGAACAAGTCAGCTTGTGATGAGACCTCTTGTCTTCTGGCTTTTCAACTGAAATCCATTACCCTGGCTTGGTGACCAATGCGGTAATGTCATTATTCTTTAGGAGCCATGATCACAGTAGGTCAAATTGCAATGAGACCTCCTATCCCTCAATTAATTCATTTATATTTTTAGAAAAAAACTCCGATTAATGATGTAATTAATGAAGGAGACACACACTCTTAGTTATTAGCTAAATTTGAGGGAATGGTTTCTAACTTCCCTATAAACAAGGAAATGACTCATAGGATGCATTTATGAATAGTTTTGGATCATATTTCAATCCAATGAGGTTTCAGGATTTATATTTTCTATATTTATGCCAAACTCAAACCATTTTTGTGGTTGGATGGTTTTTATTTGTAGTGGAGCTATTATACAAGCTCTTGTTAATGAAATCAAAGACAGTCTTGGAGACATAGTGTTGAGACTCCAATGGTATGCCTTTGAGAAATTTTTTTTCTCTATAAAATTATCATGCTGAATTTTATGTTATCCATATTTCACATATATGCTTCTTTATGTTAAGTCTTATTAGTTTAGAGACAGAAATCATGTTTTCCATGCTCATATTTTTATAATATTTACATGAACATTTCTATTCTATTATGATGAATGAATTCAGTTTAATGCTCATTATGAATCTCTCTTTGTTCACCCTATACAAATTATAAATTAATCATGCTTCTAATCTTACCTACATGGCCTCACCCTTACCTCTGCAACTTAACTTTGAAATCTGACCTAAACCCTAGACCTAGTTCCCTAATTGTCATTCCTATCTAGTAAAACTCCAATAAAAAAATCCATAATCTACTAAGCATCATAACTGGCCTAATATAAATGTATTAAGTCATCTCATTGAATGCAAAGTGACATTGAGAGGGCCCTCTCCGGTTGTGGTAGGGCTAGTGACCTCACCTAAAGCTTGGTTTATGGTTACCTTCCTTCAGCTCCATTCTCAGCCTTGGGAAGTGGGGGGAGTGATAGCACATGCAATCCATATTAGATTCCATGCCATCCATCTTAGCTTCCATGTCTACTTTTAAACCATCCATTTCGCCTTTTACTTCATCTTTGGTTGCTCTTTGTGCGAGAGAAATTTGTTGCACTTGGTCCCGTAATTTTGATATATAATGTTGCAATACTTCCTCTTCATGCGTCATAGTAGAGATTTTTGAGGGCTTGATGGGTGTGGAATTATTTTTTTGGGGAGGAATTTTAGAACCCATTACTGATATATATGCTTCAATATTCCCTTAGAATCACTTCAAACTAGTTTCTCAAACAAAAGTTATGCAATTTTTAAAAAAATACACACATTTTTCTTGCATTTTAGGAGCTTGGTATTGAAACTATTGCATCTCTATGATTTTGGATCTTCAATATCTGATCTTTTTTTTTGGTAGCCCATGATTCTTCTTTCCAATGCCACAAGTTAGACCAAATTTGGATTCTTCAAGATAATTTATGCCAAATCTCCCACGATGACATGATTATGGACAGGTTCAGTAGAGCGAAGTTGTAAATGATTCCATGTGTCACTTTTTAAAAATTTGTCTCTAAAATTGATACAAGAAAAACTATAGTTCTTTCACTTTCAACCACTTTTTACAGAAGTCAAATCTGATGCCTCAAACGAAAGTTATGACGATTTCCCTCGATCACTTATTTGAGATGAAATTCTGGAGCCTGCAAAAACCCTAACTTCCTTAGATCATATATTTGAAAATATAGCGAACCAAGATCTAAAATTCATACACTAGGTTCACCAGTATTTCAAATCTATGTGGTTTCAATTTCAACTTATGAAGCTTCCTAGAAAAAAAAAGTTTATAGCGAAAATTTTAAGTTTTCTTGTTTGAAGAAGTGAAACCCTAGAAAACAAAGCTCTGATACCTAATGCTATTAAAACAACTCACAAAATAGAAGAAAGGATAGATCAACGAATTAAAAAATAGTCTCTTCTAGGGGGGAACCTCCTTTACATTACATAAATGAATAATTATTGGATGATTCAAATGATAAAACCTCCTTTCTATATATAGGAGTCTAAGGGGTCACAATATAATCAGAGTCGACATAACAATAATAATGTATGGGAGAAACAATAACAATAGTGGGCTTCCATGGGGAACAATAATAACAATATGGGGACTATTCGGTACAAAGATAAGAATAAAGGAGATACACTAACAATAATAATAAGGGGATACACTAGTATTATAGGGTCCTAACACAATTTGAGCTTAATAACTAGCCTAAGACCTTAAATCTTTCGGTTTCCTTGGTAACAACCTCATTACAAGAGAGCCCTCTTAGGGTTTGGAAGTGATAGCTTCCAACCCTAAATATTGGTTTGTGGTTACCTTTGAGTTCCTCTCCTCAGCCTGGAGGAATTACAAAGTACTAACATACAAAATAAAGATATTTTATCAATTCAAATATTATTTTCCCTCTCCAAAATATAATAAAATATTCTTAGCAGCTAGATTTTGATTTACTCTAATATTTTTTATTGTTATCCTAGATATAGATATATCCTAATATTTTATTATAAATATAGGGGTTTTCTCCTCATTCTACACATGCCAACTTCATTGTCCTCATTAGCATATTGTAACATTTGAGCTCTCACTTTTGAGTTCAAGCCACCATTACTTCCTTTTTCCCATTGCATCCATTAGGAGAGAGATAGAATTGAATCTGAAGAGCGAGGTAGAAAAGGACCATCCCACTGAGGGGAATTTTGTAGATATGAGATTGAATTTTCTCCTCACTAGGTGTAATATTTTTTATTTTGAATAATAAAATTAGTTTATTATCTATTGGGCCTATTTCATGCTATACAATATGATTGGTTGTTTTATTTACATTTCATGTTTTTTGCAGGGTTTCTAATGTTTTTTTGCAGATATAAAGAGCAATAGCAGTCATTATCCATTGTTGTTAGGGCTATTTTTCACTAGTAGCTTAAGAAAATACTTTTGGTACAGATGCTAAGAATTTTCACACTAACAAATGGTGATTCCACTATGGATAGGAAGTGGGCCATAACAAGCCCTCAAGTGCGTTCTCACTTCCGCTTATTTGATTAGCCCACCTAACTTTGAGAAAGATTTCATATTGTACATCTTGGCATCCACCTATGCGGTTATCTGGGTCTTAGTACAAGGAGATGAAGTCAGAAATGAACATGTCATATATTATGTCAGTAAGGATCTTAGTGGACCCCCTCTGTCATATTCCCATGACTAAAATTTGGCCTTGGTTGTCATGTTCTCGGTTCATAAACTTTGTCATTATATCTGTTATCACTCAGAATTTTACTCGGTTGTGTAAAGGAAAAAACCAAGGTAACATTGAACAAGTCTTGGAGATTGAAAGCTATCCCTTCCAAACCAGATCGGGTTCTCTCCTATAACTCAATCACCCAATTTCACCTCAATAACAGGTTATTTAATCAGTAAAATGTCTAGATATTGTGTAAAATAGGGTTTAACATGTGGTAAGGTAGAGTGAAACATCCATTGGGCCTGGAGTCATGGAAGTTTGGATATTAATGAGAAATATGATGGATCCTATATTACCTGTCTATAGGTTATCAAAGGTAGGGTATATGATACTTTCTTATACACTTAAAATATTCACGGTAGTTAAGAGTTGAAGGGAAATGACATTCCACTACAATAGGGAATCAAAGATTAATCCTAAATCTTCTTTAGAAGGAAAACATGAAAGTATTTGATTGTAGGAAATAAAATCATGAATGATGAATTCTGAAACCTTTGCTTTCAATCATTTACTGAATATTATACATAAAATAAAATCACTAAGAAAGAAAAACATTCACCATAAGAAAGCACAGACGGGAAAGTTTCATCACAACAATCAAACTCAAGAAATCATAATCCAGTCTGATTCCATTAATCTCAAAAAGTATGATATAATCAAAACCACCTCCTCTTTAATTATAAACAAACCCTGACTATCACAAAATATGTTTTTTAATTGGAAAATTGCAAGGCCTATATTTCCAAAAATATTAAAGTCCTTTTCAAAAAAAAAGACAACAGGTCTCGATAATACCAAATCTATAACAACAATGACTCATGTGCAATTTGTCCCTTGGAACTGTATTTTGACTGTTCAAAATAGAAAACCTCTTGAGCTTGGCCTATTCACATGTTGTGATGGCTTACTTAACTTTGACCTCCAAGTGAGGTATTTTCTTAAAAATTGTTCTCCCCTAGCCAACCCATCTTTATCCCTTGATCCTAGGTGCCCAAAATCAGTTACTCCTCCAAAACGGGTTGGCACTACGGAAATTTACAGATGCTTCATTCCTTAACCAAATTTCAAACATCTTCCCTTGAGGGGATAAGATACATACCAAATAAATAGGGTTCCTTCTTTCAGTTAGAAAAATCCCAAATTATCTAGCCATAACTCGCTTTGGTATAGTTTTTCATTAGAGAAATTTTGAGGTCTAAAATGGGCTTCCTAAGAAAAATGTACAACCAAAATAAATTTTATAACAACCAATAGGATTCAAGTTGATTATGTCAACCATGGGGTATGATTCACAATTTTTGGAGTAAAAAATTAAAAATATTATAAAATAATAAAATAATAAAACTATTTTTTCAAATAGTATTTTCAACTTATCTCCCTAAGGTTTTACTCAAATTTCGAGTGGGAGTACTCGTTGGGTGAAAAATTTAATTATGCATCCAAGGAGTACCCATATTGCATACTTTCGATGGACCCCGCTACACGAAAAATGAGAAATACATGAAAAAAGTGATTGCAGTCACATTTTTTCATGTATTTCTCATTTTTCATGTAGAAGGGTTCATCCAAAATATGCAACATGGGTACTTCTTGGATGAGGAATCAATTTCTGCATCCAACGAGCATTCTCGCTCAAAATTTGAGTAAACCCATAGAGAGATAAGTTGAAAAGTAGTTTTTTTTATTTTTTCCCTCTAAAATTTGATGATATAGTCAAATCTTATTTTATTATATCCACTATTATTTTATAATTTCCTTAGGAATCCCATTTTAGACCTCAAAATTCCCCTCATGGTGAGCCTCTTCAATTCTTCATTCTAAAATTTTCTCAATAGCTACAAGTATCTATGGATGGTTGTACAAAAACAATTCAACTACTAGAGATGATACTATCTTTGGAGCGGTCTTTCAACTCAATATAGCCATCAGGATGCATCATCCCTAAATCACTTGTATGAAACCAGACCCCATAAAAAGCCTCGATGGTAGCTTCAATATCTTTGAAGTAACCATCCATCAATGTATTTCCCCTTATCATTACCTCGCCAAGTGTTTTTCCATCATAGTGAACACTTTCCATTGTTTTAGGATTTTTCAAACTAATTCCAGAAAACCCCAGAAGAGGATCCCATTATAAATTACCATTATAACAGCAGGGATGATATTTTTTTCATACCCAACCTCCTCTTATATTGATGGCTTAATACAAATATATATCAAATAAAATTTGAAACCCTCCTTGCAATTTCTTGCATAACCCTGAGCATTGATCCTCTTCTTATCAAAACCTTGAACTGTGTGTTGGAAAATACATGTGCCAGATCCTCATTTCCCTTATATACAACCATACCACCATTTACAGATCTTTAATTCTCATGGAAGGATATTTAATTCATTTGATGATGACTATGCATTGAAATTTGGTGGTAAAATACATTTCAAAACCCCAATGGAAGAGTTGATTGTTTGAACCTCATAAGCATGCCCTCAAACGTAATATGATTAAGAGAAAACACATTTCTATTGTTGGCCTGTGACCTCACATAACATGGAGAAGTGGTCCCTATAAGGAAAACACAGGGCAGAGGCAGAGAAGCAATTACTATTAGCAAAGACAAAGGCATGAGAGAAACAGTTAAGACAAAAAAAACAGCAAGGGCAGAGTCCTGAACAAGGTTGGGTCAATTCGTGTACACGTTCAGGTCGAGCCATGAATGCTAAAGTAGGTCAAGTCGTGAATGCGGGGCAAGTATTCCACAAAAAAATAAGAAATGATCGGGTGCACCCAAAGAGACGAGGTCGAAAAACCACAGCAGGGGAGCGGTGAGGATCATTGGATCTAAGCAACGATCAACAACGCATATTCAAATCGCAATCACAAATCGAAATTTTTTCAGGATCGCACAAGGGTAGATGTTAAAATGAGAAAAATGCGATTTGTGATGAGGTGGGACCCGTTCACCAGTGGCGCACATATAAGCCTTGCCTGTTGCCAGCACTTCACAGCCCACAGGTTTTTAACCTTACCTCTTAAGACTTATGCCAAACCTTGTTTTTCGTCGATGCAATGAAGCAGGACCCATCCAACCTTTATACATCACCCAAATCCGCATGCAAACCCTTGTATTTTGCATTTTCCTTACCTTTTTCCTCTTCACACTTTGTAGCATTTAACGCGTCGCATATCGCATTTCGCATAATTTATAACTTAACGCTTAAGCGCCTGCAAAGTATTTTTGTAAGTTGCGATGTGGTTGGCCCCACCATAGCAGCTCCGCCCCCCACTTCTGGTTGCTTGCAATATGTGTCGTATAATATGAAACCTCATACACTTACCACATAACCATTCGCCACATTATAGCTCCACCCATGTTTTGGACTCCATGCTTCACGTCAGCTCCTTTCTCCCTGCGCTTTGCACTTCGCGGATTTAAGATTTTACCTCCGCGCTTATAAACTAAAACTTAAAGTTTGCAATCTGCGGGCTATGGTCGGGTCCCACTTCCCCTCCACGTCACTTCCCTCCTTCCCGCACTTATCACTTCACACAATTTAGATTTTATCTCTACTGCTTCATGATTAAGTTTGTGATTTCTGATACGAGCGGGTCCCACCTTCCGTCCACGTCACTTAACTCGCCCCTGTGCTTTGCACTTCGAATTTTTTTGGAGTTTACCTCCTTCGCGCTTATAATAAAAACTTAAATCTTGCAACTTGTGATGCAGTTTGGTCCCACCATGCCTTTCGCCATTTCCATCCAGTCTCCACACATCCCATCACCTCTAAGCCCTCTGCATCTCTCTGTCACCTCTGCTTCACCCCAATGCATCCGACGATCCTTAACACATTTCAGCCCACCCCCCCCCCGAATGCCTTCAAACTTTAACCATGGGGTGTGGGCGGGGGTAGTCCGAAATAGGTGGTATCCATTACCACTCACTCCTCCATAGGTCTTCCTCTCATTATTTCTCACCCCCTTCTCTGATACCGCTTACCACTTAAGACCCCCTCTGTAATCCAGTTTCCAGTTTTCAAATACGATAAGGGTTTTTGGTAGATCATGCAGTTACGGTTTATTCAGTCCCTCCAAGATCTCCCCACTAAATAATTTAGCATGCACAGCACAACCAATCATTCTGCAAAGGGAAGTTGAAATCATGAGAGTTAGGGAGTGGAGGATGCCAAACAACAGATGGAATTACATGATGAAGTCTGGATCACTCTCTGGTTCTTAGCCACTTTTCACCATTCCTTTGAAGATTATGGAATTTGGTCTCCTTGGCTAACTATTTTGTTTCTTTTTATTTTTAATATAATGATGTTTTGTTGGTAAAATCCTCATTTTACCTAATTATGTTATGATTTTTTTGTTGCAGGAGTGATTGCTTGATGCACGCTCGAATAGTTTGTTAAGATATTTTTGTTTCACCTGGGTGGGTCGATCATGAAATAAAATTTGATCATAAACCCTCAACGAGAACTCTATATGTAGTGATTTCTAAGATGAAAGAAGGGTTCAAGAATTTTGAAGAATTCTGCTGTAGTTTTTTCAGATTGTGCTTCCTGTGCCCCAAGGCACATATTTGGGAGAGATGTTTAAACTTAATATGAATAGAGATGATCCAGGTGGATCAAACAGGTACAAGTACAAGTGGCTCAGCATAGAGGGCTCAAAAATCAAAGTGTTTTAATTTCTCTCAAACTAGGTTCATGTCGAAGAGCTCGTCGCCCTGATCGCAACGGTGCAAATGGTTCGTCAAACCGATCCCGTATGCGAAATTTAAAACTGGTCAAAGTTTCAGGTTGACTTGGTGACTAGGCAACCTTAAGGAAGGCACAAATTCACACTTTTCCGACCACCGGGTTCTGGCCAGCTTTGGAAAAATTCTAGGAAAAATTTTGGCCTACTTAAATTTACTCCTACGGTCCAAAATCAAATTTTCAATTTCGTATAAATCGTTTTAAAAAACAAGAAAATAATTAAAAAAAAGAGGGTGCGAGTCGTGACTCCTGCCACCCCCATCACACCTTACAAGCAACCATATGATATTTTTAAGGCCCAATGGACCATGAACCCCACGGGCCCCAACCACCCAACAAAAACCATACAATATATGGTATATGTAATGGAAATTCCGCAGAGTTTGGGGGCGGGCCGCCCAAGGCGGGTCCGACCCCCCATTAAAGTTATTGTTTGGGTTCAAAAAAAAACAAATGCGCCCATTTTTTTTAAAAATATCTCATGCTAAGTTAGGGAGGGGGGGATTTGACCCCCCAACCTCTCCTCAACGAATTGCTAATTTTTACCAACACACCAACGGTGTTCATTGGTTAATCTGCCTGCAAAAAAATTACTTAAACTCAGCATTTGCACAGTGCGCCAGGCCATGGAGGAGCGGAGAGCATGCATGGTTTTCGAGATTTATTAATTTTTTATTGCAGGTCATGTTGAAACATGAGCCCAGAAAAGAGCCAGGTGGAACCTTAATTAAGCCCCAACTTTCAGGGGGCGAAATTTTGACTTTGTCCAAATGGGACAAATTTTATGTCATTTTTGCACTACTTGACGCCACGAGTTTGATGGTGTGCTCAGCTTCTTCGGCTTATTTTTTGATTTTTCAGCCACTTTTGGAAGTGGGTTATGCAGGTGTCAGATTTTCGTGTGTGAGCAGTCGTTTTCATATTTTTTGATGCCACAAGATTGATGGTGTTTTCAGATTTAGCCGCAGAGCAGCTCAGCCTTCAGCAAATGGAAGCATGAGGTATATGATGTGGATTCCATGTACTTCTTCATTTATTTCTCTTTGAGATGCATTATTTCTTGCAAATCCTGGTTGATACATGAGTCGTGGGATCTTGCCTTGTGTTGTTATTGATGTATTTTCAGCTATGGATTTGTGTCATGTATGAGATCCTTTTTATGCCACATTGGCGGGATGCACGTTTTCATATGTGTATTTTTGAGGTCCCTTGTTTTCCAGGATTGGCGGGTTACTCTTATTTATTACATGTCAGCTATGGTGATACTGATAGGAGTCTTTCTTTATGTATGAGAGTTCCGCAGTGGAACATCTCTTAAAGAAGTCAAGCCACTCATGCATGAGGGCAATTTTTCCTTGTATGTCATAGGGAAACACATCCATGTACATCTTCTTACAACACATAATGCAGTGGCCTACACCATCTTGACACCGAGGCCCGGAGATGTAGTCCCTCCTGGACAAACTCCGTCATCAAATGATGTGTTCTTATGATTGTTGATCTTGTTCATTTATGTTCCTCTTGTTTACAACTACAATTGTTCATTTCAGTTCATTAACGTCTTAATTAAATGCAATTATATTTATCAGCCGAAGTAAAAGGTCTTGGTTAAGGGTATAAATATTTTACCTTGGATCAAGTTGTATCAAAGCAGGTATTCTTGCTAATTGTATTGCAGGTGTGAACATTGGACATTCGTTGAGTTGAGCCATGGAAAATTTCAAGGAAATGTATGAAACCATGCTCAGGGTGTCCGAGAAAGCAGACATACTATACAAGGCTTACGAAAAACATGCAGCAGAGAATGAAGAATTGAACACCCTCCTACACAAAGAGAAGGAGGACAAACAACAGTTGCAACTTCAGTTGCAAGCCACAATAGAAGCATGGGAATATTGGAAGTGCAACAATGAAATTTTGCAAGCAGATCGTGATGCCTTGAAGGCATTCCTACATGAAGAGAAGGAGGAGAAGCAGCAGTTGCAGCTTCAGTTGCAAGCCACGACAGAGGCGTGGGAATATTTTTAACGCAACAAAGAAACTATTCAGAGAGATCATGATGCCTTAAAAGCATTCCTACAGAAAGAGAAGGAGGATATGCAGCAGTTGCAGCTTCAACTACAAGCCGTGTTAGAGGCATTGATAGAAGTGAAGCGCAACGAAGGCTTACAACAACTTTTTTCATCTGTTTCATAATCAACACCTAAGGTAAACAGTGTTGATTTTGCTTCAGTTTCTTCACATGATACAATTTCAGTTGGAAGTGTGGAGATACCCATCACAGGTATCGGCATGAGACTCCTCACCAAAATGGGGTACAGAGGAGGAGGACTTGGCATTCGTGGCCAAGGAATAACCAAACCATTGGAGGTTGTTCAATGACCTCGTTATGTAGGTTTGGGGTACACTGGCGAAGGATGTTCGAAGGACATCAAGGGAAAACATATAATTATGAGCTCTCCAAGGAAGAGGAATGATAGGGAAACTTCGCCATCATTCCATGGCAGTTCACATTGCAATGAAGGAACTGAGGCTAGCTCCCATCATCATGATCGCACCAGATACCACCCCAGAAGGTATACTAACTCTCATTATTCCAGAGTGCATTTTAATTATAAGAATTTTGATAACCACAGTCGTAATATATGGCATCATAAAACTTGTTTATTTTGTGGTTTAAATAACCATGTTATTTCTGAGTGCTGGAAGAGAATGGTAGCACAAAGGAGGAAGAGGCATGACAAGCCTTCTCCCCAACAGGAAAAGAAATCAGTTAAGCAGGTTTGGAGGAAAAAGAACTTTTTCACCCATTGTGACCGAAGTGGCCACCAAAGAGCCACATGCTAGAAACTTCATCCAGAGTAGCGCCGTAAAGTCAAAGTAGTCGTGCATACACCAGTCCAAAGAGCTGATCGACAGGCAAGTTCACCACAGGGAAATGATCCACTCGTTTTAATAAATGAGAAGTGGTTCTTCTAGATTGTTTTTTCTAGATATGTTAAGCTTGTCATGGCCATGCTTGTAAGTCATTTTTCGCATTTTTATTATGAAAGTGATGATGTGTTTCCATCACTCGTTTAAGCGACCATGACATTTTTTTGGCCTTGTTTTATAAGTCGTGTGTTAGATCTCTTTCATGTAAAAGTGATGATGTGTTGCCAACACTTCGAGAAGTGACGATTATGTTTTGGTCATGTTATATGAGTCGTTTTATGCATTTATTTCATGTAAAAGTGATGAGGAGTTTCGCCATCACATCGAAATACGATGATGAGGTATGGTCTTGTAATTTTGTTGATTGATGATTTCCATTTTTGCTGTAAGATTGACCACCGAGTACATGTTATAAACTCGTGGCAAGTATGGAAATATTTGGGTCATTGTTGGTCACATTTAGAATGTAATTTTCATTGCAGCTTTAGGCAGGTGTTGGCATTCTGATTCTGAAGGACAAAAGTGAAGGAGTCTTCGAGCGATGTGTCTTCTCAGACTTGTGTTGCAACAAGTTGCAGGTGGTGGCTTTGCATCTTGATTCCGAAATACGACAGATAAAGGAATCTTCAAGAGATGTGCCTTTCACACATTCGTGCCACAAGAGTTGCAAGTGTTGGCTTTGCATCTTGATTCTGAAATACAATAGATAAATGAATCTTCCAGAGATGTGCCTTTCACACATTCGTGCCACAACAGTTGCAGGTGTTGTTGGAAATATGATGTAGAGTGTTGTCCTTGATGGCAACCCACTGAATGAAGATGAAGACAAGAGATAGTTGGCTTGTGTTTTCCTTGATGGAAATCCACCTGATGAAGTTATTCTTGACTTGATGGACTTGGTAAATGATGTAAATCTGATATGAAGTGATGTTTGTTAGCAATATGATGATGAGTGTTGTCCTTGAATGGCAATATGATGGTTGTCCTTGAATGGCAAGATGATGGCAACTTACTTGATGAAGTTGTGCTTGATAGAATATGTCTTGATGAACTAAATATGATGTATCTACAGTGTGTACAGAAGGCAATGGAGAAAGGAATTCAGCATGTGCTAATTCTATGATGAAAAAGAGTATGCCTCTAGGCATACGCGGATTGTCCTAGGGGAAGTCGCGTATGCACGCGGAAAAGAACGTTCCAAGTCGCGTATGGGCAAAAGCGCTCAAAAAGTGCAAAACCAGGGGTAACCACCATGGTATTGACCCATTGTATTGGGTAATGATTCGCCTAATTGACCCCGTCCAGAAATACCATCGGATGTAATATGGTTTTGGCTCATGGTATTGAAAAAGGGTAAACCTATATAAGGAGAAGAAATTCATTGTGCAAATCATGAGTGTGGGTGCAAGATGTCTGAGCTTGAATGAATACTTCTCTCTGAAGTAGATCTGAATGGAAGGGTTACACTTGAAGACAAATCTGAAGGTATGATTCACCAATGATGAAGAAGGGGATCTAGATCTGAAATGCACTTGTATCTGCTAGATCCGTTTTGGTGGAAGGCTCTAGATCCTGGGAGGAGTGTTGAATATCACTCAGGCGAACATCCGCTCTCAAGCAAAAGGGTAAACTTGAACCGAATATCCCGATCTGATGAAGTATGCTGCTCTGTAATGATTGAAGATCTATACGCTACTTCGCCGCGCAGGAAGCGCGTATATACGCAGCTTCAGCGAAGAGAAAGCGCGTATGCGCAATAAAATATACACTGAGGTATACGCTGGTTTGTGTGGACGGAAGCGCGTATATACGCGACATCAGTGAAGGGAAAGCGCGTATTCAAACTAGGGTTTGCTGAAGCAAGGGGTATGAAATATCTGATCTGTTCTGCTGTGTTTCTGCTATCTGATCTGTGTTGATAAGTATCTGTTGGTGATGTATGTTTGTGCTTAAAAGTATGGAAAGGGTCCAGTCTGAAAATGTGATGAAACGTGGCCTGCAAGTTGTGTTCTATTGAAGTTGTTGGATCCAGTGTGAAAATTGATGAAACGTGGTCCAAGGTGGTGCTGAGGGTTGTAGCCTTCAGTCAGGGGGTTGTAGCTCCCTTCCAGGTGAGGCTGGTAAACGAGAGCAGGGGGTCGTAGCTCCCTTCCAGGAGAGGCTGGTAAACGAGTCATGGGGTTGGAGCTCCCTTCCAGGAGAGGCTGGTAAACGAGCGCAGGTGGGTGCCTGCGTGCTGGTCAAGTCTGCGCCAGCACATATGTTGTAAGATGTTTTCTCTATAATAAAATATTGAAGGCTGAGCAACTGCAGCGGTGGTTTTCCCCCGACTTGGGTTTCCACCTAAAAATCCTGGTGTTCATGTGTGATGCTTTGTGTGATGGTTTATTCTGTTCTTACTGCACATGTTTACTGTTTATAGAACATCCAATGAATGAATGATGGAATGACGATCCAGAAAGCATTCTTAACACAGACCAGACACCGTGTACACGAGTTTCGAAGGGTATCCGTACACACGCGAGTCCGTTTCTGGAAAGAAACATGGTTTTGTACAAAAGAAAAAGTAAGTTTTGAATATGCAGTAACATCACACCCCCCCCTCTCAGCATTTTTCCCAACAATTGGTATCAGAGCAGGTCCTTCTGGAGAAGCTTGATCGCTTGAAGGAGATCCGTCGCAATGGGAAGTCAAGAAGGAGCACTAGTTCAGGGGGAGCAGCAGGTTGAATACTAATGATTGCATTGTTGGCAATATGACTTCTTATTCTTGGTTATTGTGATACTCATGCTTAATGATGACTTGGTGCATGGTTTATTATGATGATATTTTGATCCCGATTTACTGAAAAATGTTGTTTTGGTATGATAATCTCTCTTGGAAATATTGTATTGCTGCTGCAAAGAATATGAAGGCTTGGTTACTAATGTGCTTATGCTACAACCGTTGGATGACACTTGAAGACACAACAGCACTATTCTATCTATCTGTAGTCTAGGGAAGCATTCAAAAGAAGCTGAACTCTGTCTTTTTCACACAGAGGATCAGATCTGGTTAAAATTTAGAAGATGGCATTGGATACGCGGGTTTCATGAAACACAGTCACGTATATACGCGAGTTCCTGCACAGAAAACCGCGTATGTCTGATTGCTGACAAATTTTGGTTGGTTCAGCTCTCTTCAGCACAGCTACAGTGCTGTTTGGTATCTTTGATACTGTTTGGTATCTCTGATACTGTTTGGTATCTCTGGTGGTGTTCCAGTTATCATAATTCCATTTCTAATGAGTTGATGAAGATGTTTTGATGATTTGTTGGTGAAAGCGTTCAGGATGCACAAACTAAGGGGGAGCATTAGTCATATGGAAAAGTTGCTTCGATGCACGGATTCAAGGGGAGAATTAGCTCTGCTGAGTATAATGCATTGTTGGCATTATGATGGTTCTGAATTATGTTCTCTTTCTTGAGGACTTTCTGGTGGTGGTCTTAAAGTTATATTGGTAGTTTGATGAAAAGGTCTTGTTGAGACCCATGATGTAAATTTGTAATATTCAGTCATGTAAGGACTTGTCAAAATCTGTAAACCCACTTGGTTGGGTAGCTGAGTCAAATGTGTAAACCCACTTGGTTGGGTAGTTGAGTCTCATATGTAAATCCACTTGGATGGATAATTGATGTAAGTATGAGTCTTTGGTGATAGGAAGTTCATAGAGTCATTTACTTCATTGAAAACATGTTTGAAGATTCAGCATGAACTCAGGGGGAGCTTGGCCACTTCAGCACATATCAGATCTGCAGAACGCTTCTTCTACATGAGGAGAAAAGAGGGAGAGAGTGTTGGTTTTGATTCGCCCTTTGCCCTTGATGTCAAAGGGGGAGATTGACATGGTGTTTGAATAAAGAGGAAGAATGGTGTCAAAATTGGAGAGAGTGACATGGTGTAATTATATTCTTAATGTACCTATCTGTTGTGGTAACCAAACACCATCGTGTTTGCCATCAAGTCCAAAGGGGGAGATTGTTGGAAATATGATGCAGAGTGTTGTTCTTGATGGCAACCCACTGAATGAAGATGAAGACAAGAGATAGTTGACTTGTGTTGTCCTTGATGGCAATCCACCTGATGAAGTTATTCTTGACTTGATGGACTTGGTAAATGATGTAAATCTGATATGAAGTGATGTTTGTTAGCAATATGATGATGAGTGTTGTCCTTGAATGGCAAGATGATGGTTGTCCTTGAATGGCAAGATGATGGAAACTTACTTGATGAAGTTGTGCTTGATAGAATATGTCTTGATGAACTAAATATGATGTATCTACAGTGTGTACAGAAGGCAATGGAGAAAGGAATTCAGCATGTGCTAATTCTATGATGAAAAAGAGTATGTCTCTAGGCATACGCGGATTGGCCTAGGTGAAGTCGCGTATGCACGCGTAAAATAACGTTCCAAGTCGAGTATGGGCAAAAGCGCTCAAAAAGTGCAAAACCAGGGGTAACCACCATGGTGTTGACCCATTGTATTGGGTAATGATTCGCCTAATTGACCCCATCCAGAAATACCATCGGATGTAATATGGTTTTGGCTCATGGTATTGAACAAGGGTAAACCTATATAAAGAGAAGAAATTCATTATGCAAAGGATGTGTGTGGGAGCAAGATGTCTGAGCTTGAATGAATACTTCTCTATGAAGGAGATCTGAATGGAAAGGGTTACACTTGAAGATAAATCTGAATGTATGATGCACCAATGATGAAGAAGGGGATCTAGATCTGAAATGCACCTGTATCTACTAGATCTGCTTATGGAAGGCCTAGATCTGTGATAAGGCGAACATCTAGGCGAACATCTGTCTGAAGTAAAAGGGTAAATCTGAACTGAATATCTGATCTGAAGAAGTATGTTGCTCTGTAATGATTGAAGATATATACGCTACTTAGCCACAGAGGAAGCGCGTATATACGCGGCTTCTCTGAAGATAAAGCACGTATTTGCAATGAAATATACACAGAGGTATACGTTGTTTTGTGTGGACGGAAGAGCGTATATACGCGACATCAGTAAAGGGAAAGCGCGTATTCAAACTAGGGTTTGCTGAAGCAAGGGGTATGAAATATCTGATCTGTTCTACCGTGTTTCTGTTATCTGATATGTGTTGATAAGTATCTGTTGGTGATGTATGTTTGTGCTTAAAAGTATGGAAAGGGTCCAGTCTGAAAATATGATGATACGTGGCCTGCAAATGTTGTTCTATTGAAGTTGTTGGATCTAGTGTGAAAATTGATGAAACATGGTCCAAGGTGGTGCTGAGGGTTGTAGCCTTCAGTCAGGGGGTCGTAGCTCCCTTCCAGGTGAGGCTGGTAAACGAGAGCAGGGGGTCGTAGCTCCCTTCCAGGTGAGGCTGGTAAACAAGTCAGGGGGTTGGAGCTCCCTTCCAGGAGAGGCTGGTAAACGAGCGCAGGTGGGTGCCTACGTGCTGGTAGAGTCTGCACCAGCACATATGTTGTAATATGTTTTCACTATAATAAAATATTGAAGGCTAAGCAACTGCAGCGGTGGTTTTCTCCCGACTTGGGTTTCCACCTAAAATCCTGGTGTTCATGTGTGATGCTTTGTGTGATGGTTTACTCTGTTCTTACTGCATATGTTTACTGTTTATTAAACATCTGATGAATGAATGATGGAATGATTTAAGTGAAGATCTAATGACATAATTAGACATCTGTGTATACGCGAGTTTCTTAAAGGGTATCCGCGTATATACACGAGTCTATTTCAGGAAAGTAGTGTATGGGTTTTAGAAGCAAGAAAAAGTAAAAGTTTTGAATATTCAGTGAATACTGATTCACCCCCCCCTCTCATTATTTTTCCCAATAGGTGTTGGCTTTGCATCTTAATTCTGAAGTATGTGAGGTAAAGGATTCTTCAAGGGATGTGCCTTTTTAGAAATTTACATTTCCACAATTGCAAGTGTTGGCTTTGCATCTTGATTCCGAAGTACGAGAGGTGAAGGAGTCTTCAAGGGATGTTCCTTTTCAGACATCGCATTGTAGCAGTTGTATATTATGGCTTTGCATCTTGATTCCAAAGTACGAGAGGTGAAGGAGTCTTCTAGGGATGTGCCTTTTCAGACATCACATTACAGCAGTTGTACATGATGGCTTTGCATCTTGATTTTGAGGTACGCCAGGTAAAGGAGTCATGTGGGGATGTGCCTTTCAACAACATTTGCAGATAGTTGATGATAGGTAAAGCTTGATGCTTTTGGAGGACCAAAAGCTCCTCAGTGGGGAGGAATGATCCAGGTGGATTAAATAGGTACAAGTACAAGTGGCTCTGTAGAGAGGGCTCAAAAATCAAAGTGTTTGGATTGCTCTCAAACTAAGTTTAGGTTTAAGAGCTCGTCACCTTGTTTGCAACAGTGTGAATGGTTCATCAAACCGAGCCCGTATGCAAAAGTTAGAGCTGGTCAAAGTTTCAGGTTGACTTGGTGACTGGGCAGCCTTAAGGAAGGCACAAATTCGCACTTTTCTGACCACCAGGTTCTAGCCAGCTCTGGAAAATTTCTGGACAAAATTGTGGCCTACTAAAATTTACTCCTACGGTCCAAAATCGAATTTTCAATTTCGTATAAATCGTTTTCAAAAACAAGAAAATAATTAAAAAAAGAGGGTGGGGGAGATGATTCCCGCCACCCCCATCACATCTTACACACAACCATATGATATTTTAAGGCCCAATGGGCCATGACCCCCACAGGGCCCAACCGCCCAACAAAAACCATAATATATATGGTATATGTAATGGAAATTCCGTAGAGTTTGGGGGCGGGCCGCCGAAGGCGGGTTCAGCCCCCCATTAAAGTTATTGTTTGGGTTCAAAAAAAACAAAAAAGCCCATTTTTTTAAAAAATATCTCATGCTAAGTTGTGGGGGGGGGGGGGGGGATTTGACCCCCCAACCCCTCCTGAACCAATTGCTAATTTTTACCAACACACCAACGGTGTTCGTTGGTTAATTCGCCTACAAAAACATTACTTAAACTCAATAATTGCACAGTGCGCTAGGCCATGGAGGAGAGGAGAGTGCGCACGGTTTTCCAGATTTATTAATTTTTATTGCAAGTCATGTGGAACCATGATCCCAGAAAAGAGCCAGGTGGAACCTTAATTGAGCCCCAACTTTCAAGAGAGAGAAATTCTGACTTTGTCTAAATGGGACAAATTTTCTGTCATTTCTGCACTACTCGATGCCATGAGTCTGATGGCGTGCTTAGTTTCTTCAGTTGAGTTTTGATTTTTCAGCCACTTTTGGAAGTGGGTTATGCAGGTGTCAGATTTCCACGTGTGAGCAGTCGTTTTCACATTTTTTGACGCCACAAGATTGATGGTGTTTTCAGATTAAGCCGCAGAGCAGCTTAGCCTTCAACAAATGGTAGCATGAGGTATATGATGTGGATTCCATATAATTCTTCATTTATTTATCTTTGAGATGCATTATGTATTGCAGATCTTGGTTGATACATGAGTCGTGGGATCTTGCCTTGTGTTGTTATTGATGTATTTTCAGCTATGTATTTGTGTCATGTATGAGATCCCTTTTATGCCACATTGGCGGGATGCTCATTTTCATATGTGTATTGTTGAGGTCCCTTCTTTGCCAGGATTGGCAGGTTACTCTTATTTATTACATTTCAGTTATGGTCATACTGATAGGAGTATTTATTTATGTATGAGAGTTCCATAGTGGAACACCTCTTAAAGAAGTCAAGCCACTCCTGCGTGAGGGAAATTTTTCCTTGTATGTCATAGGGAAACACATTCATGTACATCTTCTTCTTACAACACATAATGCAGTGGCCTACACCATCTTGACACCGAGGCTCGGAGATGTATTCCCTCCTGGACGAACTCCGTCATCAAACGACGTGTTCTTATGATTGCTGATCTTGTTCATTTATGTTCCTCTTATTTACAACTACAATTGTTCATTTAAGTTTGTTAACGTCTTAATTAAATGAAATTCTATTTATCAGCCGAAGTAAAAGGTCTTGGTTAAGGGTATCAAGATTTTACCCTGGATCAATAGAGCTGATATTTGGATTCCAAATGGAGCAATGAGTAGTATGTATATGTTTCCTTCTGTTATCAGTAATCTCCTCTTTATGTGTAATCATATTTCACGCTATTTTGCTTTGATGGTTCATGTAATGTAGCTGCCAGTGGTCTATAATTTTATTCATGAATTCATGTCTGCATAAAACTCAGGTGTTAATGCTCATGTATCAAGCTTGCTGCACTCCCTTAATTCGTACTCCACGAAGTTCTGTTTTTATCCATACCTCACTCATATCCATTTCCTCTGAGTTCACGGGGGGGAAATTCTTAATCCTCTTAAGCATGTCTCTTGTGGGTTCCTTCTCCATTCTTTCTCAACGTCCCTACATATTTTTAAGGTTTCTTCTCATGATTCTATACTTGGCCCATTTAAAAGCCATCTAGCCTCACAGCCTCCTGAGCCCTATCACAGTTTTGGGAGTTCACATGAATCAGGCTCAAATGGTCTTCTCTATTCTTGAATCACTCAAACCATTATTCTCTTGACCCATTTTATGTTAGATGCATTTATACAGTTGTTCATATTTAACCTCTGATCTTAAGATGTCCTAGGCACTGGTCTTTTGCAACTCAAGGTTGTCTCTAGGAGCGGCAACGTCTTTTTGGCACCCTTTTCGGGGAAACAAATGAAGAAATATTTTCCTTGGGATATGACATTATCTTCACCCTTCAATTAGGTGAGCATGAAGGGTTGAGATTGCACGTTCCTCACCTTGGTGACTCCACTATAAAATAGTCCTAATCAGAAGTAATCCTGGCTTTCATTAGGCCTCACACCAGATTCAGATCCACCATCTACCTCCACCTCTAAATCAAATGGTTGTTTCAAGTTTCCTTTTGAACAAGTATGCCCCCTTAGCCCTCCCTTAGCCTCTAAATGATATGCCTCAAGACTATCTAGAGTGGTTGCCTCGGTTCACCATGGAAGATAGTAAGTCTGCATAGAAATATATTGAAAACTTTTGCGCTTTTTTTGAGAATGTAAATGTAGAGCACTTAGATGTGGTATTAAGGCTTTTCGTCCAATCCTTGGAGGACGAAGCCTGGAAATGGTTGAAGTCTCTAGCCAAAAACACAATCCACACTTGGGAAGAAATGGAAAATTTCTTCACATTGAAATGGGGAGAAAAGAGGGACCATGGATATGTCCTCACAGAGTTCAATGCTCTCAAGAAGAGACACAATGAGGATGTAACAGAATTTATAAAGAGGTTCAATAAGCTCTATATTAACCTCCCACTGAAATAAAGCCTCCCCAAGCAACTGCTAAGGTGGTTTTCACAGGAGCTTTTGAGCCTGATTTTGGGTTCACCTTAAGAGAAAGAAGATCCACATCTCTAGATCAGATCTAGACCAATGCATTGGAGGTAGAAGAAAACTTTTCTTCTACTGGTAAATTCAAAGGGAAGACAGAACACGAATCTAGAAGAAAGAAGGGGGATGAGTTTTCTACCTCAAATCAGGAGAGGGAATCACAGGAGTATAGAATTGAAGAAATGAATAAGTTGATCAAGAACTTATCAAATAAGTTGGTTAAGCTTGAATCGAAGGCCTAGAATCCCCCTCCTCGTTCCAACCAAATGATTCCTAACCAGGGGTTTAATCCTCAATATCGGAAGCCCCCTCTTCATCTATTAAAACAGTCCAAGGAAGTCATAGACAACCAAGAATATCAATTCCTCACCTACTTTGATGATGAAGAGGGTGAACCCATCCTAAAAGTGGAACAAGAAGAAGAAGAAGTCCCTACAGAGGATCAAGAGATTGACAGTTACTACAAAAAGTTTGTGGATTTAATGCAGGCTCAAATCCACAAGAATTATGACCTCAGGTCCTCCAGAAAGATAACCCGAGGGAAAGAACAAAATGAAGAGTCAATATCAAGAGAAAAAAACCCTCCTAGTCCCGCTAGTGAAGGGGAGAAGTTGTTAGAAGAGTCAGCCCCCTATGAGGCCACTGCATCCACTTCCACAAAGAAAGGAGTTGATCCTCCCAAGGCTAAGAAGCCCACATCTATACCCTTGAAACCTCCTAACCCTCCTAAAGAGAAGTTCGAAGAAGCCATTACAGAAAAAGGGCACATTCCCTTCAATCTCTAAGAAGAACAACCCATGGTGGTTTTTGGACCGAATGTAGAAAACTAGTTTCTAGCTTGTGCTGAAGAAGAGGGAGGTAAGCTTACCCTCCCTGAATAAGGGGAAGAGTTGAAGTATTTCCCAGAGGACAACACTAAAAATAAACATCAGTCTAGTGATCCAGAAATAGAGGCAGCAGAGCTTAATTTTCTAGATCCACAAGAGCACCTTTAGCTAGTAGTGTTGAATTTAGAGATTGAACACCAATCAAGTGTACCCAGTGAAAGCCAAAAAATCTTGCCAAAAGAAGACCATTCAAGTTTTTTGATTGAAGATCACTCAATATTTTTTCTAAGTGTGCAGACCTTCATAAAATAAATCAGATGCAGATCAACGCAAAAACTTCCCATTCACAGAAAATAGTAGTCTCATACATCATATGAAAGTTAAGAATAACAATTTCAAGCATGAGGCTCAATGGATACTCTTAGTTGCAACAAAAAATTTGAATCCTATTGAGCCTTTCAGCTATTTTATTTATACAAAAAGGTAGCTGATAGCAGCTCCCTTGAAAAGAGGAGTGATTCCCTCCATGATCTCGAGAATTGTGGATCTTGTCCTCCTTGATCTCAAAATGTACTTGGAGTCCCTCAGTTGCTAGTGAATTTGATCCATGGGTGAGGATTTTGTGAACCCAAACCATGTTAGAGAGTCAAGGAGCCGTAAAATCCCCCTATATTCTCTCTTTTTTGTCTCCATCAAGCCCTTGTAGAGTAAATGCCTAAAAAATACTTTTTTTTCCTGCAAATCAATCACATTAGGCCACACAATATGAAAAACACCTTTTAGTCTTCTTACTAAGAATATTATGAATAAAAATGTGAATCAATGTGAGAAAAGGATAATTCTAGGGGCTAGAGGATACCATAATGAACTTCAGAGTATACCTATTAATGGGACCATTTTCCAGTAGTGCGTAGGATCCGCCAGTAAATAATTATTTCCCAAAGAAAATTTTTTCACTATATCCTCTGAAGATCCTTGGAATGGCAACATCCTCACTTATTTGTGAACCCAAAATTCCCCCCCCACATCACTCGTGATGATCGATGATGCATTCGACATCAATTCCCTCGCTACCTTATCATAGGTGATGATATTTATTATCATGGTTTCAACACTATCCTTCATTGTTGTCTCGCCCATGCTGAAGTTGAGCATGTGCTCAATTCTTTTCTTGATGGTGCTTGTGGTGGTCATCTATTTAGAACAGCCATTGCCCGGAAAATGATGTGTGCCAGATACTTTTTACATTCTCTCTTCAGTGATTGCATTGAGGTAGTCAAACATTGTCTCAATATCCAATTATACGCCCCAAAGGTGCGAGATCCACATGCTCCTCTGCACCCTTTTAACGTTGTTGGTCCTTTCTACAAACGGGCCATCGATTTCATGGAGTGTCAACCCACCTCTTCTAAATAAATACATTATTTTGGTTGACGATTATTGCACCAAATGGGTTGAAGCCATGCCTACATTCAATAACACATCAAGTACTGCATCACTCTTATTTTTTAACCATGTCATCATTTGATTTGGGGTTCTGAAATAATTTGTCTTTGATCATGTCCGACACTTTGAAGATGAGATATGGCATGAGTTATACTCACTATTTATATTTGAACATCAATATTCATTGTCTTATTACCCCCAAGGGAATTTACAAGTTGAAGTCTTCAAAAATATCCTTAAAACCATTCTTCAGCGAATGGCGAATAAAATACCAACTGGCATTTAATGTTCTTCCCAATGTTTTGGTATTGTAATTTTTTTTTAAAACCACCATTGGGTTCACTCCTTTCCACCTTGTTTATAGAGAGGAGGCAGTCCCTCCAATCAAGAGTGAGATTCCCTCCCTTCACCTTTTCATCGAGCTCCTCCCAGATACTCAACCCTTAGAAAAGAGACTCATCATGTTGGAATGTGCCAATGAATACCACTAAGTTTCCTTGCAAAAAAATGGAAGCGACTAAAAAGCATACCAAATCCCAATATGGGGCTTTTGAGAAGGCCCTCTCCGGTTGTGGTAGGGCTAGCGACCTCACCTAAAGCTTGGTTTGTGGTTACCTTCCTTCAGCTCCATTCTCAGCCTTGGGAAGCGGGGGGAGTGATATCACATGCAATCCATATTAGATTCCATGCCATCCATCTTAGCTTCCATGTCTACTTTTAAACCATCCATTTCGCCTTTTAGTTCATCTTGGGTTGCTCTTTGTGAGAGCGAAATTGGTTGCACTTGGTCCCATAATTTTGATATATAATGTTGCAATACTTCCTCTTCATGCGTCATAGTAGAGCTTTTTGAGGGCTTGATGGGTGTGGAATTATTTTTTTTTGGGAGGAATTTTAGAACCCATGACTGATATATATGCTTCAATATTCCCTTGGAATCACTTCAAAGTGGTTTTTCAAACAAAAGTTATGCAATTTTTTAAAAAACACACACATTTTTCTTGCAATTTAGGAGCTTGGTATTGAAACTATTGCAGCTCTATGATTTTGGATCTTCAATATCTGATATTTGTTTTTGGTAGCCCATGAGTCTTCTTTCCAATGCCACAAGTCAGACCAAATTTGGATTCTTCAAGATAATTTATGCCAAATCTCCCACGATGACATGATTATGGACAGGTTTAGTAGAGAAAAGTTGTAAAATGATTCCATGTGTCACTTTTTAAAAATTTGTCTCTGAAATTGATACAATAAAAACTAAATTTCATTTACTTTCAGCCACTTTTTACAGAAGTCAAATATGATGCCTCAAACGAAAGTTATGACGATTTTCCCTCGATCACTTATTTGAGATGAAATTCTGGAGCCTGCAAAAACCCTAACTTCCTTAGATCATATATTTGAAAATATAGCGAACCAAGATCTAAAATTCATA
Organism: Pinus albicaulis; assembly: GCA_034641835.2. Classification (NCBI taxonomy): domain Eukaryota; kingdom Viridiplantae; phylum Streptophyta; class Pinopsida; order Pinales; family Pinaceae; genus Pinus; species Pinus albicaulis. The sequence continues at coordinate 428,560 of JAXQQM020059661.1, forward strand.
CACTAGGTTCACCAGTATTTCAAATCTATGTGGTTTCAATTTCAACTTATGAAGCTTCCTAGAAAAAAAAAATTTATAGCGAAAATCCTATGTTGTCTTGTTTGAAGAAGTGAAACCCTAGAAAACAAAGCTCTGATACCTAATGCTATTAAACCAGCTCACAAAATAGAAGAAAGGATAGATAAAAAACTAAATTAAATAAAAAACTTAAAAACTAAATTAAATAAAAAGAAAAACAACCTATAAAAATAAAATAATAATAAAAAAATGGCCCATGGTATTGACCCATGGTGTTGAGAACCTATTTTATTGACATATGGTATTCATGTGGAATGTGGTCTATTTAAAGGGGGGAAAAAAATTATCCTAGATTCATCTTAACTGAGATCTACCAGACACGATCAAATCTCTTGATATGCAAACCTCTTTTACTGTGGAAATAAAATAAAAATAAAAATAACCTGTGGAAATAAAAATAAATAAAATAAATAAATAAATAAACAAATTATGGTATTGACCAATGTCATTGACCTATAATATGAGAAGTGCAAAATATTCATAACCAATGTCATTGACCCATAATATGAGAAGTGAAAATTATTCATGTAGATTATAAACTATCTTAAAAAGGAAATTAAACTATGCTAAATTTGATTCTATAAAGTATAGTATATAATACATTTAACACATTTGAAATTTCTTTTGCGCTTAGGTTGAGTGGGCTTAATGGTTAAGACCATGTGTTTCCTCGTAAGAGATTATATGTTCGCAAGAAGGGTAGAGTAGGTATGCCTTTGTAGACTTAACAGTCAAATAACTACCAAAAAAAAAAGTCCCTTATCTTATAAACAAATAGTCTCATACACCAATTTAATGTCTAGCGACTGGGACGTGCGCATCTCATCTGTTCTATGGGCCTACCACACCACCTGCAAGAATTTGACAGGGAAAACACCGTTTAGGATGGTATATGGCAAGGAGGCCATCATGCCCATGGAATACATTGTTCCTAGTTTGTGCATCACAACCTTTACAAATATGGAGGAACTGGATATCATGGAGGAGCGTTTAGCGTAGCTTGTGGCTCTAGAAGAAGACTGATTCATTGCTAATTTCCATCAGCAGGTTCAAAAGGCACGGGATAAGGCATGGAATGATTGGCATATTCGTCAAAAGACCTTTGTGGAGGACGAATTAGTCCTGCTCTATGATAGCCAGTTTGCGAAGCACCCAAGGAAGTTCCAACAGCACTGGCTTGGGCACTATATAGTTAAGGAAATCGTGGATGGTGGGGTTGTTCGGTTAGCCACCTTGCGCGACGGTATGTTACCCAGCTATACCAATGGTAGTCGACTCAAACCATATTGGGTTAAATGACTATATGGCCGGAGTAACTGTATAACTGTTGGACATTGGATAAACCAATGCTCCCCATGTGTTTCATGACATGGACTAACAGCCTCTTGTGGATCCTTATCTCTAGCGATACGATCGTTGACTAACACTTGCAGGTTTTGGTCTAACGGCAATCGTGATTCCCAGCAAGTGGTATTAGAGCATAGGTCACAAGTTCGATCCACACCCGGCTCGCGTTGGGGGGGAGATTGTTGGACATTGGATAAACCAAAACTCCCCGTGTGTTTAACGACATGGACTAACTACCTCTTGTGGATCCTTATCTCTAGGTTTTTGTCTAACAGAAATCATGATTTTCAACAATAACGTGGGGCATAGCCACTAAGGAAGGTAAGCACGACAGGTACCATGATACACGTAGGAAGCAATCGTAGGATTGGAAGCTCAGAGGGGTGCACCGAAGGCGCAGGAATAGAATCGGAACGTAGCAGATGCGCTGGCCACACAATGGTGTGCTGGGAGTACAGGAGGTCCGCTGGTAGCATATGGGTGCACTGAGTGCACAGGTGGTGCGAAAACTAGCCGTTGGAACAGTAAAATCAAGTAAAAGGGAAAAGTTACCATTCAAGGGAGCGGGCAGCCAACATTTAATGGAGCGATTTCTGGAGATTTTTTACCATTCACCTGATGGTAAGTTTCACATAAGGTTCACCCGACCGTTAGTTGATCTCTGCGAGTATAAAAGAATTCATCTAGGCAGAAGAGGGTTTTGTATCTCTTGTCTTGTTTATGTTTTGAGAGGTCATGCCTTGAGATATTTAGTGCCTACTATACCTCCTTCATGTCTAAGCCTCCTACACCCTTTGACAGCAGCCACCTGGGGTTGGGATTCATTTTTTGCGCCATAATGATGGCCACCAAACTTGCTAAGCCCTCTCAGACAATAGCCTTGACAGAGCTAGAAACTGAGGAGGTAGTAGAGGTCGAATCAAAAGCTAAAGAAGTCCTCTCCACACTAACTCAAGCAGAGAGGAAGGGTAAAGAGAAAGAGCAAGGGTAGGGGAAACCTGCAAAATGGGCTAGGTTAAAGCCCCGCATTTCTCTGTGCAATGTGAAGTCTCTGGAAGGGGCAGCCCTGACAAGCTTGTCTAATCCAGCCTAGTGCCCTTTATCTACTCAGGAAAAGGCCCAGGTGGCTCAACCAATCAATTGGTTGCCACCCTTTGTTGAGCCCTGCAGGCCCTCCACACGCATGTCGAAGGATCTTGATGGCTTGCACACCTACCTGCAAATTCCATTGACCCCGGGAGAGGTCCCTGTCATTGGTGAACTCTTTGGCGAGCTTCATGAGGTAAAATTCGACGATCACGACTTGGCCAAATTTGAGGCCTTTCCCTAGCTGGCACCTGAGATATACCTAGAACAGGTATTAGAAGATGATAGGGTAAATTAAGATCATCCCTATGCGCTAGGTGTACGAGTTGGCTGGTTTTGGGCTTTTGAACCTCTTGAGGATGCCACATTTTGGCCACTACAATATTATAGACCACTTGGTGCGCCAACTATTTGCCGTGATCCATGATGGTAGCTTGTGTATTCGGGACCGCATCCCTATTGATGACACTTTGATTCACCGAATTATTGGCCTCCCCATGAAAGGGCCTAGCCCTATGCTGTGGGTGCACAAGAAGTACAAGTAGAATATCACCGACAATGTGTGCGAGACTTACCATGTACTACAGAATACTCGAGGGTTTATGATCAGCACCATTAGCGACCCATGAATGCATATGGGTACATTGTTGCTGGCATGCAAGCTGATGCGCAAGTGCGAGGCCGCCACTGTCGCCGCATATGTCATTCAGCCGGCAAGACAATGCAAAAAAGGAGTTGGCTTTAATTGGGCCCAACACCTATGTAACGAATTCTTGGCAAACGTCTGCGAAGCCCAGGAACAGGGGCACGCATTCTACTATTCTTGGTTGCTGCTTCTCATTGCGTTGGTCACATGGGAAGCCCTGGAAGAATCAGTCCTCCTCAAGCTCACGCATGACATGTGGGAAGGGGCACGCTACACAAACTTATGGGACTCCAAGGACGCGTAGCGTATTGAGGATAATCAGATCTTCTAGGTCCTTTTTCAGAGTGGACTGGCTGCAACTATCAATTCCCGACCATGATTGTCTCCCATAGTATATGAAAAATATAAGGGCATTGCAATGTTCCAGGTCACTATGCACAACGTCCAAATTAGAAGTCACAAGAACGCAACATAGGCCTCCCTCCCTTACATGGTTACGTATGAGGACATTGACCGCCTAATCACTACATGGCCCCTGCAGTAGAAGATTGGGTTCATATATGATATGAAAGGCACCATAGGAACAAGTGCTACAAAGGTCATTGTAACTACCATAGCCAAAGAAATTGGTTGTTCAAGCAAAGGCAGGATGAAATAAGGGAACATAGTATCACAGAGGGATTCACGGCAGAGAAAGGACACCGAGAGGGAAGCGGAGGCAGATACACAGAAGGATTCACAACTGAGTAAAAATATTGGGAAGGGTACGAAGTGCCACCGAAGAAGGGGTCGCAGCAGAATCTAGGTACAGAGGGGCAGGAGATAGGAGGTATTGACTCTCCCTGTGGAACAAAACGAATGGGTGAACCGATAATACGGCCATGAAAGAAGCAGCACTCTCAATGGACAGAACACGACAAAACTATTACGCTGATAGAAGGGGACCTTGAGCAAATTGCAGATGCAGTCACCTTGGCCACAGAGGAAAAATGGTTGGCTCTGGAAGAGCAGCAGAAAGCCACGGTCGACTTGCTTCAGGCTGAGCTCCGAGCTCTGCAACTGAAAACAGACACTTTGCAGACAAGTTTGATTCAGGTGCATACGGCCTTAGCCACTAGCAGCACAACACTAGTCACAGCAGAAATTTGCCTTTGTTCGTTGCCAGGCACAACCTTCACAAGAAGTCCACCAGACTTGGGAGCACAAGTCTAGGCTTGTGCAGAAATCCAACTGAATCTAGCCTGGTTTCCATCTGAATCCTTGCAGGCTCTCCACACCTTGCTTGTTCGAAGAGATTCAACACAGGGACCATCAAGTGCATCAGAAGCTTAGCACAACATAGCAGGTAATCACAGAGCAAACGACCGAAGTAGCCAAGAAACAGGTTGCATATACCCTCGTAGCCTCGCAACAGGTGGAGTTGGAACAAATGATTAGTTGGTTCTCCGCGGACGTTGCCGACGATATCCCGGTTACTGCCACCCCCCAGGCCAAGATTGAGGGGTTGGCCGCAATGCTAAAAGCCTCCAGGACTGAGATCCAGACGGTCAAAACATAGATGGAACAATAGATTCCAGAATTGTAGGCCAAGTTGCAGCTAGAGACACCTCCAGAGGTCAGGGCCCAGCAAGCTGCACTGGTTACAGATGCCACGAATGTGATCACAGGTCAAATTTCTCAAGGCGCCCAATTATTGGAAACAACGATGCAGCTATGGACCAAGGTACAGCGTGATCCTCTCCTACGTGAAATTAATCAAGCATTGTGCCATAAGGAAGAAGATTTTGATTAATTGGAGGCTACCTTAACTACGTGGGTCCCTGCACAATGACTAGCCTGACTGCATACCATCCAGGCCCTCAGAGACGACATAGAGGCCCTTTGACAACAGAAGCAGATGTTGAGTGATCACCTTAAGCCATGGGTGGACGTGGCCCTCAAGTTGTCCCAAGATGTTGATGTTGCAGTCAAGCAGCTGAACCAAACATTGGAGAGCGTCGTAGCTGCTATAGAAGTCCCAACTTCATAGAAGTTGGTAGAAATTGCTCAGACTACTGCTACACAGAGTGAAGGAGTGTTGCCCTCGCTGATCAATGCAGTCAAACAACTTCAGGAAAAGATGGAGGACCCATGACCGCTGTGACTCGGGACGAGTCACAAGATTGTGATGGGGGACTGTTGGAATAGGGTCCCCTAAAGCTATGAATTTAGGATAATTTTGTATATTTTTGGTATTATTTAGTCTAACACAGGGGTTTTGGGGTGGGTCAAAGCCCCAAACGCATTGTAATGGATCAAGGGTAGACCTAGAGTCCACAAACCACGATTTGCAAACCACAGGAAAGCATAGGCTAAATTAGATATAAATAGGTAAAAATTTATAGTCTAAAGGTAGAAAATAATTGAGAATGATACTAAGCACGGATTTTTAGATCTGTTGTCGGTTTGTTGGGGTAAGGACTCCTATTGGATGTGTGCGCAAAGATCCTCAGTCCTACTATGTGCAAACCCTGCTGGCTGTGTGCGCAGGCGGTATCTTGGGATTGTAAGTGGATTTTGATATTAATATAGATGTGAAGTACTGTTGGACATCTGATGCTCTCTGGATCTATTTTTTTATGATTGATGCAAACCTGGGCTATATGATTAAGTTGCGAAAGTTTCTATGTAATTGCTGTGAACTGTGAAAGTATCTATATTTCTTGTATATGTATCTGTGATTTGTTAATTGTTGTAATTATAGTGTTCTGTGCTGAATTTATGCACGTGGATCTGAAGGTATTTACTAGATATGTGCATGAGAATAACTCTATTATATTGTGGTTTGTATTGTCAATAAGTTTGTGAATAGATCAGTGTAGTGCGAACTAGGTAGGCTGGGAATGCAGACCTGCTTGACTTACCTACTCTCTCTCAGGGTGCGGAAACCTGGTTCCAGCACCCTCCCATACTGCTTCGGGTGAGACTTTGGCCAGTGCAAGTAGGTCACTACTGAAAGGGCCAGTAGTATAGGGGTTTGTTGGCAAACCTTAACCTCCGAACATGGTTCAAGACCCCCCCTTAGCCAACACATACATCCATTTATCATAGAAAAAAGAGAACAACTAGTAGTGTAAAATATGATTTGAATAGGAATGATATTTAATCTATGCCAGAATTATGATCTAATCAACAAACCAACTTCTAAACTACAACAATAACATGCCAAATTATATAATCATGCTATTCTTCTTCCAAGAAATCATAAACAAAATGGTTTTTGGTTGTGGTTGGAAGTCTTTCTACTCATTCTCCCATGAGAGAGATGAGGCAGAAGCTGCAATCGCAAAGTTTGAGGGATTATTCTTCTACTGAAATGTAAGAAACTAAGAAAAACTCTGAAACTAAAGGAAAGATACAAGTACAAAAGAAAGACCGAGGCCACTGGGTTGGGCCCAAACCCAAGAGCCTGAACCCTTTAAAACTAACTCAGTAATGAATCAAATAACAACTTCTCATTATCATTGAATCAAGGTCTAATACATCACATAAAAATAAAAAATAACAATGCCTGAGCTCAATAGTTATCTAGATGAAAAAAAAATTGAATCCTCATGAGTTATTCTACATGTTTATCTATACAATAGGGTAGCTACCAACAACTCCCTAGAAAATAGGAATATTGTATTCTACAACTCGAGAAGAGTGGATCTTTGCTCCTCATAACTTTCACTTACTTGGTTTCCAATGACCTCGAACTAATGAGAGAGATTTTGATGTGATCTTGGGCCGATTGAGGGAGTTAAGGAGGTGGACAACCCCTAGAATCTCTCCTTGTTGTCTATTCCGAGCCCCTACATAGAAATTATCTAAAAAATTTCTCCATTTCCTGCAATTAAACCATATTAGGCCACATGATATGACACACATCTTTTACCCTTCACACTAAGCATAACATAACAAAAAAATGTAAATAAAACCATATTAGGCCACATGATATATAACACATATTTTACCCTTCGCATATTTATTTACAAAAAAATGTAAATAAATGTGAGAAAGAGATAGTTCTAAAGCTGGATGATGGCATTATGACCTTTTATAATGTACCTATTCATGAGCCCCATCGTGGTCAACCAAATTCAACCGTGGTTTGACCTTACACAACATGTTCAAAATAGTGTTTACCATGGTTGACATGGTCAACAAGGGTCATTCAATCTATCATAGTCTGTTGTGGTTAAATGTGGACAATTGTGGTCATGCATGGTCATTAATAGTCAACTATACTGAATCCTCGTCCATTACAACTTAACCATGTTTAACTATAGTCAACCATAATCTATGAAAGTCCCCATAGTGTACTAATCCTCCCCATAGTCTAATGATCCTCCCAATGCACATGGATTTTCAACTAAACTACTAGCAATCTCTTGTAAAAATAGTTTATATATATGGATCCGTCCCATTAAAATTTAAAAGAAGTGGAAAATAACAATAATGAATTTAAGTAATTGTTAATAATAATTTATATCAAAACCCAAAATTCATTATGACGTATTTTCTCAAATTTAAGGCAACTAAGACAATTTAAAAATTAATAAAACTTTAATTGAAAGTATAATTTATAAATTGTAATTTGTCCCTAACTTTTTGCTCATATGTCCTTTCCAACCTAGTATGAAGATATGTATGAAGATATGTTGTGATGTTCAGTCTTGTAAACATTTTGATATGATCAAATTACATTAAAAATTAAAAAATAATAAGATGTGTAACTTAATGTTGTAGTGTAATGTTTAACATTTTTTACTAAGTCAATATACATAAAAATAAAATAAAATCTTAAAAATAAAAGTAAATAAAAAAAGTAATGTAATGTAAACATTTTAATTAGGTCAAAATATAAAAAAAAAAAAAATGAAATGAAATTAAACTCTAAAAATAAAATAATGTTTAGCATTTTGATTGAATCAAATTAAATTACTTAAAAATTAAATTAAATAAAAGGAAAAATAACCTCTAAAAATAAAATAATAAAAAAAAAGGCCCATGGTATTGACCCATGATGTTGAGAACCGATTTTATTGACATATGGTATTCATGTGGAGTGTCTAAATAAAAATAAAAATAATCTATAAAAATAAAATAATAATAAAAAAATGGCCCATGGTATTGAGAACCTATTTTATTGACATATGGTATTCATGTGGAATGTCTAAATAAAAGGAAAAATAATATATAAAAATAAAATAATAATAATAAAAAAATGGCCCATGGTATTGAGAACCTATTGTATTGATAAATGGTATTCATGTGGAATGTTGCTTATTTAAAAGAGGAAATTAAATTAGCCTAGATTCATCTTAACTGAGATCTACCAAACACGTCAGATTAAATCTCTTGATATGCAAACCTCTTTTACTGTGAAAATAAAATAAAAATAAAAATAGCCCTACTGTTTTGTGGAAATTAATAAAAATAAAAATAAAAATAAATAAATAAATTATGGTATTGATCAATGTCATTTACCCATAATATGAGAGGTGCAAAAAGGAAATTAAACCATACTAAATTTGATTTTATAAAATATAGTATCTAACGCATTTAATACATTTGGGTTGATTTTTTTTCTTAGGTTGAGTGGGCTTAATGGTTAACACCATGTGTTTCCTCCTAATAAGCTATATGTTCCCAAGAGGGGTAGAGTAGGTATGCCTTTATAGACTTAACAGTCAAATAACTACCAAAAACTAAGTCCCTTGTCTTATAAACAAAAGGTCTCATACACAAATAAATTTGATGTCTAACAATGGACTTAAAATTAAATAATAATAACAATAATTAACTGATATATATATTTTATTGGATATGCGATCTTGTCGACTGAAAATGGTTGACGCTCATATGTGTGCCCTTTGGTGGGAGACTAACATATAAATATATATAAAATATTCATTCAATATTAATTATTAATTGTTTGGATCTGTGCATAACCCTTGAGTTATTTTGGGGTTTTTAAATCTAAAAGTGGTGCTGTTATTGCCTAAATCTACCTCAGGTTGAAGGAAGGTAGAGACAGGATAACACCAAACTACGCTCAGTCTGGTAGCTAGCCCTACCAGAACAGGAGAGGGCTCTCTCCAGGTCAATCTCAGCGAAAATTATTCAATGGGGCTTGAGATGACTGAAACAACAACTGATCTTAGGCTAGATATGCAAATAGGAGGATTTGTTTCGATTTTTTGGGGTTTTGTTGGAAAAAAGGGAAAGACAATTTTGGGCTTGGGGATGAGGCCAAATTCTTGCAGAGTTCAAGTTGGAGCAAGGAAGGCAATGGCTTTGATCTCTTAGATTCTTTGAATGGATAGAAAAGACTGCTGAGGAGCTGAAGAGGGCAAGAGGGTGCAAGGATCCTCTTCAAACTGACGAAAACATATAAAACTAAACAAAAGTTTAAGGCAGAGCACTAGCCAAATAATGAATTCTACCTTAGTTACTCATTTGTTTAATTTCAGAAGCAAAGAGAAGGGAAATGGCATAAATAAAACATTAATGAAACTTACAGATACATGGAGAAAAACATCATCAAAACTCAAAGCCACAAGGATCCCAAAAAGTGCTGCAAAACTCTGGTCTTTCCTTTGCCAAAAAGATGAAATGAATATACATTGACGTGCCAAACTTTTTCCAAGAGTCCAACCCTGAAAATGTCTCAGAAAATACATGATATAGACCATCCTAACCCCTTCACATGCCTCTACGGGTTGAGCTCATCCTTCTAGGAGCTGTTTCAACCAATTCTAAACTAGGAACTGAAATCTAGGCAATCAAACAGCTTGCCTCTATATGGAAGGAAACTAATTCATTCATTTAATTTTCACATTTTAGTGAATGAATCCTCTAGAACAAGTAAATATGTACCAAAACTACATAATATTCATCAAATTACATCAATATATATCAATAGTTATATCAAAAAGTAAAACTAGTCAAAACTGGGTGAATTTCTGAGCTGAAAAGTGAAAATGGGGCCAAATTTCTCTCTGCGCCGCGCCAGAAAAGTCAATGCATTGCGCCACTTTGGAGCTGATTTTGAGGCACTTATCGAAGTCCAAATTGAGCTCATGATAGCTCATTGGAAAGCCCTGTCTATCTACTATCCAATCCAAGTGAAATTTCTGGATTTGATGTCCATTTTTCCCTCCAAAACTTCAATCTCCGAAGACTGGTTCCTGTGTGTGCAAAAGGTGGCAGAAAGGCCATTATTGGAGTGTTTTTGACCTTTAAGACCACCCAGAACTTGATGAAATATCCCACACATTCCTGAGCATGCATAATTTATCATAAAAAACTCAAAAATATCAATTTTTCCTCCAGAAGATGTCCCAATCATAAGCGCGCGCCAAGTGGTGCTACGCGTCGGGCGGAAAAATCTGTTTTGTGACCAAAATTTCAAAAATGACAAAATTTACTCCAAATTTGCTGAAATTTGGAGTGAAGGTCCATCATCAAGTATCATGCTCATCCAAAGAAGCTTCGGCCAAGATTCAGAGTCTATCCTCCCTTTTTCGCCGTTTCAGTGCCCTCTTTAGCCTCGCTTTCAGGATCTTCATCTTCGCTTTGCAAACATGTGTGTGGGCCCAATAGTGGTTCTTCATGTGCCTGAGCATGTCTTTGTCCCTATTGGCCTTTGCCAATAGCTTCTCAAGATGAATGTTGACTCTCTCAAGCCAAATCTGCCGCTCAAAGGGCATCATGTCACCTGGTCTTTCCCGGGCCAATTCTCGGTCTTCGCGGATTCTCTACAACTCCGCGAGTGTCTGCTGATCCTCCAATTGTTTATTCCACTGCTCCAAGTAATTTATAATCTACTGAGCTCTCTTCAACTTCACGGTCAATGTGTCGATCTGAGCTTTCCGTTCCTCGATGGTCTCTCTCATTCTTGAGCTAGGAGAGCTCAAATCAACATCAATGAGTGTAAAATCAGTGTCTTGGCCTCCTGAAGGGCCCTCATCCTACGTAGGCCTCTTGCCTCTGTCCTGTACCAGTGCTTATGTCGAAGGTGAGACCCCTTCCACCCCTGGTGGAGATAGTACTCGTAGTTCTGCTGCAAATAAGGCTCTGGTTCCTCTCTGATAGGTAACACACACTGGAGCACTGATAGGCTCTATCTCGGGAACCTCAAACTGATGTGAAGGCTCTCCTGCATCATGAAAAATCTCAGGAGGAGGCTGAGGGGCTATAAAAAGGTCACAGGAAATGAACTCCTCCCATGCAATGTCTAGCAATCCGAGCTGATGTACTATAATGATCTTGATGAGCGCATAATTATAAATGTTGTTATGCTGCTGCTCTAGAGTCTTCTTCTACACAACGGTAGTCATCCTCTCTATGTTTCAGCACATGAAATATGGAATGCTCATCATTCGTACTATCATGAAATGCATCAAAAACTAGATGTGGTATGCATGAAGGCGTGAGAATCTACCCTCGCAACTGAAGTACCTGATAATAAGTCTCATCAATGGCGCATATGACTCCATAAACCGGAACGGAAATACCCTGCTGAGCTGCCTCAAATAGCCAGGCCTGATGTAAGGTTCATAATATGCTCTATCTAGCTGTTTTCTCTTGTTCCACTCTTCACCTATGTTCGGTATCCCGGTTGCCTGAGAAATGGTTTCTGGTGTCAAGGTGAAGTTCACTCCAGCAAGGTTTACATGACCATCACGCAAATGTAGGACAAATAAGCGAACCAATTCCTGATGATGCTGAATCTGAGCAATCATCTCACAATACCAAAAACATGACTGTTGCTGAAAGCATGCCATTGCAAGCGGGCAGGCCTGCAATTGAGTCAAGGAAGTAGGCTCTTCTCTGACGTGCTTGCCACTTTTATGAGGCCTTCTCAGTACATTTAGCTCTGTGGTTGAGTCACTGTCTTGCTCATATTCTTGCTCATATGATGAATCTGTCTCTGTCATGGTGCTGTAATTGTATGCTTGGTTTGCTTGAAATGAGCGATTGGTGTTTTGTTTCAATGCCAAATGTATACCAAGTAGGAAATGAGGAACTATGAGGAAATATTACAGTTGGTATAGAGGACTGTCAAGTGAAATTTGAGTGTGAGGACAATCACTTGACTACTTGGGGGATTTCGGGATTTGGGGATTTTATAAGTGATATGAGGAGATGGTAGGGTTTAGGGATAATAGGATTGTAGGGATAAGTAATATGGGAATGTAAGGGAATCAAGGATTGACCATAATGATAGGATTATGAAGGGGAAAGGGATCACAATTGGGAAATGGAAACTTGGCACCAAAATCACACTTTAAAAACATCAATTTCAAACCCTTGAAGCAGTTTCTAATCAAATGATAGGGTTTATCATTTCACCAATCAAACTCTTAAATTTCTCCTTTCAAATAACACCCAACACGAGTTAAAATCAAATGGCAAGGGCGCACAACTTACTTGGATCAAAAGAGTTGAGTCGTTTTAAAAAAAATTGGGAAGCAGTGATGAAATTTGGGCTTGGAGGCTCTATGCGCCACGCACAAACCCAGTGCGCCATGTCTCCTGGATGTGCTATGATAGTGCAATTTAACACAGTGAAAATGGGCCCAATGCGCCGCACGGTCTATGTGCGCCGCGCCTTCCTCCCGATGCATCGCGCGCTGTTCTCCAACACACAGTCTTGGCTTTCAAAACACAGCTTCGCTCTTTCACAACTTAAGTCGACTTCAATTGATCTCTTGGCATACCAATGGATGTTTCAAACAATGAAAATATCTTATAGTGATGGATTTGATTTTTGTTTCTCAAAAACCCACCTTTGTAATGTTTTGAAATTGGCACTTTTCACATTTTAATACAACTCTGTTTTTCAAGTTTCCTCTTTGATTTTTGGCTGAAAGGATGGCTCCTTTGTTGATTTTTTGCAGGGATGGTGGCATTGGATTTCGACAAAGGATGACCAGGGCTGCCTCTGAATTCTTCGTGACTGAAAAACCTTTAAAAATTACATATTCATTACAAATAATAAATTTGAAGATTTCTTCTTCAAAACAGAGTTTTGAAGAAGAATTATCCTTGAGCATTATTGATGATTAAAATTTTGGAATAGAACTTATTTTGAACCTCCCCATGGCGTGCTGGCATTATTTGACATTCTGAATACCAAACCCTAGACCTAAAAACTGAAATGACTCTTTTTTGACCAAAACGCCATCTATGATTGTAAATGACTGAAATCAACTTTGATGAATTTTGATAAATTTTGACCAACCAACAGGTACAAACATGAGGGAGAATGAGTAAAAAATCCCTTCCGTCAGATGATGGCATGCCCCTAATGGAATGCAGATGAATGAGCTGAATGAGACACCTAAAAATGAAATGCAATAAGAGAAATTATCTCTGACGGAGGGATGTAAAGACTGACTCTAACATTGTCTCCAATGGGGATGGTAGCTCCTGGGAGGTGCCAAGAACTACATAACTTTGGGAGAGCAGACAATGCCTTCATCCATTGGGCGATGGAGTCAAAATGCGAAAAATGACATTATGTAAACTGACTCAGACTCAAGGCTAAAACTGAAAACCATAATAAAATCCAACATGACTGAAACATAACTAACAAACCAGAAAGATGCTCACAATTGAGCTTATTCATCAAACCTACTCTAATTATTCTTTTCACCACCTGATCAAGTGAAATGAAACAGCCAATGAAACCATGTAAGCATCCTGGTTGCTATTTGATTTCTTCCCAAATGCTTTCTGATGCGCAAGAAAAGAGAAGAATCGAAAGGCAACTCCCATGGAAACTTGGAATCAAGTCGACTGCTAATAAACTTGCAAAGCATGAATTGACTGGATGACTTCAAGAATACTGCCAAAGGGTCTTCATAAACATAACTATTGATTTCCATTAACACATTACTGCTCTGGTCCAAGTAGTCTTCATAGCTGGATATTAAGATTTTCCTCACATCTGTGCTGTCTTTCTTTGGTGATTGCAGCAAGCTGTCAAAAGGATCCTGGATTTCGTGAATAACTAAACTCTGGAGCTGATTCCAAACAAAACAAAAGTCTCTTTTATCAATCTCCTCATATGACTACAAACCTTGAAATGGGCTTTGTAATGAAAAATCTGTTAGACAGGACAATGAAGGCGACTTTTGAATAAGATTATTATCATCATCCTTTTCTGTCACATGGTTAGCCAATGAAGAAGGACTTTTACAGCAAACATCATCCAACATACGAGCAATAGGTTCATCAAAAACTTGAGAAGACTGTTGCGATGTATCCATTGAAACTGTATGACATCCTACTGGTTGTTCATCTTTGTCTTCAGAGATATTATGAAGATTCTACTTTATAAACTGAAATTCTTCGAAAAAAAAGGGTACAAAATCCTCTTGCATCATTAAATCATGTATTTCAACTTCCACGCCTTCATCTATAATCTGACCTTCAATTTCATTTGGTGGCTGCAAGTCTGGAACTAGGGAAGTTTTTTTATCCAAGATGATTTCATCAATCGTTTCAGGGGAATATTTCTCATCAACAACTTGCTCAAGAATCTCACTATCTGTCTCATCCTCAACATTAAAACTGAGAGATTGTTGATTTTCTACAGGCTGCTCATTTGAAGATTTACTATGCAATTTACCCTTCAAAAACTGGAATGATTCAAAACAAAATGGAACGAAATCACCTTGTAGCATTTGATCATGTGTGCCAACTTCCATGTCTTCATCTGCAACTTGACAATCAATGGCTTTCGGGGATTGCAAATTTGAATATGGGAAGTCTTGAACAAGGTTTTCATTTCCCTCAAGATGGTCCAAATCAAGGCTTGTTGGCAGTTGATTTCTGATTGCATGGAAGTTATCTCTCATGAACTGAAATGAGTCAAAACAAAAAGGCAAAGATCTTTCACTTAATTCAAAATTTGCCGCACTTTCCTCACCATTGTCATAGCTGATATGCATCGGTTGATCACTGTACTCAAGCTGCTGAAAGTAAACTTCTTCCTCCCACAAACTAGCTGTTGATTCTTCTGCAAAATTAGCTTATGTTTGGAGAACACAATCATCATCATACTAATCAAACTGAGGAAAATCATCAGTATAAAACACATCATCAAGCATATATGTCATATCAACAGCTCTCTCTTCTTCAAAATGATCTATAAAACAATCACTATGACAACTGGGATAAGAAACAAAATGTTTTGGATCAGCCACTTGTTCCTCTTCAATCAGCAAGTCATGGGCTTGAACATTATACTCATTCCTTGTGGTGTTCTTTTGCATCATATCTTCTACTACACTTACCAAAACGTCAAGCTTTACCTCTAGAGATGTCAATTTCTCCGGATCTATGTTTTTCATCTCTTCTTCCTCCAACCTTGCCCTTCGGATCAGAAAATGAGCCTCTACATTTACTGCACTGTTCTACATCTCTTGAAGTGTTGCAAGATTCCTTTCTCTCAATTGAAACTCCATTTCCAGATTAAAGGCACCCGGATAGTGCAAGAGAGCAGATCTAGGAGAAGGTCTTATATCAGCTGGCATCGAAAAATATACTTGGTTAAATCTGGCAGAAAATTGTTGTACTGTTTCCCCTGGCAGTCTTTTCAACTGGTTATATTCTTCTATAATAATGAAAGGATTCCGTCCGATCACCCACTTGTCAAGGAAAACTTGGACGAACTGCTGGAAATCTGAGATGCTCGCATCAGGCAGGGCTTTGAACCAACCCTTGACTTTGCCTTGCAAAGAAAGAGAAAAAAGCCTAATACTAACATCTTCGTCATCAACTTCAAAAAGGTCTAGAAAAGTCTCAACATTCTGCACATGTTTCTCAGCGTTCACATTTTTACATTCACCGTCAAATCTTGGTAGATATAGGTCATAATTTTTAGGGAAAGCATGAAAAACAGAAAGTAAAACAAGAGGTTTATACCTATTTGGGACTATATAAGGGGTAGGAGTATATACAAGAGCTACGGGATCTGTTTTGTTTTATTTAGGCTCATCACTCTGAAGAGAGTCATCATAAGATGTGGGAAAAGTAAGGAGGCCAGGATCAAAGGGAAACTCAATATTTACATTTTTTGAATAGGTCGAGTGAAGACTTTGATCACCTTTATCATACAACAAATTTCGAAAAGCTTTCAGGATAGCTTCAAGAACATCAAAGAAATAGTTTACAAGAAAACAGACTAGATCCTGAATACCATTCCACTTTGGATACCTGAACTTAGTTTAAGATCCTTCCATTTTCGCAGAGAAAAAGTTAGTCCTCCAGTGGAGTCTCTACATTGAGTTGGAGTCACCAGGTGAATGATTTCAGCCTTCTTATGTCTGATCGTTGTCCACCATCAACCATCAGATCTGAACTTGATACATGAACTGGGGAAATTTACAAGTCAAGCGTCACGTTTACAAACTAGACCGGAGATTGACTGAAGCAGTGTTTATCTACTTTCACTAAAGCAAAGCAAGAGCGTTTCGAAGGCTTCCTGGCATAACTTCAGGCTCCGTCTGTAGCTTATAAAACAAATAACACCAACAAGCAAACCATTTTTTCCCCAGTATGGTCGCCACTATGTTATTGCCTAAATCTACCTCAGGCTGAAGGAAGGCAGAGACAGGATAACAGTAAACCATGCTCAGTCTGGTAGCTAGCCCTACCAGAACAGGAGAGGGCTCTCTCCGGGTCAATCTCAGCTAAAATTATTCAATGGGGCTTGAGATGACTGAAACAAAAACTGATCTTAGGCTAGATATGAAAATAGGAGGATTTGTTTTGATTTTTTGGGGTTTTGTTGGAAAAAAGGGAAAGACAATTTTGGGCTTGGGGATGAGGAAAAATTCTTGCAGAGTTCAAGTTTGGGCAAGGAAGGCAATGGCTTTGATGTCTTAGATTCTTTGAATGGATAGAAAATACTGTTGAGGAGCTGAATAGGGAAATAGGGTGCAAGTATCCTCTTCAAACTGACGAAAACATATAAAACTAAACAAAAGTTTAAGGCAGAGCACTAGCCAACTAATGAATTCTACCTTAGTTACTCGTTTCTTTAATTTCAGAAGCAAAGAGAAGGGAAATGGAATACATAAAACATTAATGAAACTTACAGATACATGGAGAAAAACATCATCAAAACTTAGAGCCACAAGGATCCCAAAAAGTGCTGCAAAACTCTGGTCTTTCCTTTGCCAAAAAGATGAAATGAATATACAATGAGGTGCCAAACTTTTTCCAAGAGTCTAACCTTGAAAATGTCTCAGAAAATACATGATATAGACCATCCTAACCCCTTCCCATGCCTCTAGGGGTAGAGCTCATCCTTCTAGGAGCTGTTTCAACCAATTCTAAACTAGGAACTGAAATCTAGGCAATCAAACAACTTGCCTCTATATGGAAGGAAACTGATTCATTCATTTAATTTTCA
Source organism: Pinus albicaulis (assembly GCA_034641835.2). Classification (NCBI taxonomy): domain Eukaryota; kingdom Viridiplantae; phylum Streptophyta; class Pinopsida; order Pinales; family Pinaceae; genus Pinus; species Pinus albicaulis. The sequence continues at coordinate 446,172 of JAXQQM020059661.1, forward strand.
CTTTTTAGTGAATGAATCCTCTAGAACAAGTAAATATGTGCCAAAATTACATAATATTCATCAAATTACATCAATATAGGTCAATAGTTACATCAAAAAGTAAAACTAGTCAAAACTGGGCAAATTTCTGAGCTGAAAAGTTAAAATGGGGCCAAATTTCTCTACGCGCAACACCAGAAAACTCAATGCGTCGCGCCACTTTGGAGCTGATTTTGAGAAACTTTCCGAAGTCCAAATTGAGCTCATTATAGCTCATTGGAAATCATTTCCTCTCTACTATCCAATCCAAGTGTAATATCTAGATTTTATGTCCATTTTCCCCTCCAAAACTTCAATCTCCCAAGACTAGTTCCTGTGTGTGCAAAAGGTGGCAGAAAGGCCATTTTTGGAGTGTTTTTGACCTTTAAGACCACCCAGAACTTGATGAAATCTCCCAGAAATTCCTGAGCATGCACAATTTATCATAAAAAACTCAAAAATATCAAGTTTTCCTCCAGAATATGTCCCAATCATAAGTGCGTGCCAAGTGGCGCTACGCGTCGGGCGGAAAAATCTATTTTGCGACCAAAATTTCAAAAATGACAAAATTTACTCCAAATTTGCTGAAATTTGGAGTGAAGGTCCATCATCAAGTATCATGCTCAGCCAAAGAAGCTTTGGCCAATATTTGGAGTCTATCCTCCCTTTTTCGCCTTTTCAGTGCCCTCCTTAGCCTCGCTTTCAGGATCTTCATCTTCGCTTTGTAAACATGTGTGCGGGCCCAATAGTGGTTATTCATGTGCCTGAGCATGTCTTTGTCCCTATTGGCCTTCGCCAACAGATTCTCAAGATGAATGTTGACTCTCTCAAGCCAAATCTGCCTCTTAAAGGCCGTCATGTCACCTGGTCTTCTTCGGGCCAATTCCCAGTCTTCGCAGATTCTCTACAACTCCGTGAGTGTCTATTGATCCTCAAGTTGTTTATTCCACCGCTCCATGTAATTTATAATCCACTTATCTCTCTACAACTTCACGGTCAATGTGTCGATCTCAGCTTTCTGTTCCTGGATGGTCTCTCTCATCTTTGAGCTAGGAGAGCTCAAATCAACATCAATGAGTGTAAAATCAGTGTCATGGCCTCCTAAAGGGCCCTCATCCTGCATAGGCCTCTTTCCTCTGTCCTGTACCTATGCTGATGTCAAAGGTGAGACCCCTTCCACCCCTGGTGGAGATAGTACTCATCGTGCTGCTGCAAATAAGGCTCTGGTGCCTCTCTGATAGGTAACACACACTGGAGCACTGATAGGCTCTGTCTCGAGAACCTCAAACTGATGTGAAGGCTCTCCTGCATCATGAACAATCTCGGGAGGAGGCTGAGGGGCTATAAAAAGGTCACGGGAAATGAACTCCTCCCATGCAATGCCCTGAAATCCAAGCTGATGTACTACAATGATCTTGATGAGCACATAATGATAAATGTTGTTATGCTGCTACTCTGGAGTCTTCTTCTGCACAAGGGTAGTCATCCTCTCTATTTTTCAGCACATGAAATATGGAATGCTCATCATCCATACTCTCTTGAAATGCATCAACAGTCGGATGTGGTATGCATAAAGGCGTGAGAATCTACCCTCGCAACTGAAGTACCTGATAATAAGTCTCATCAATGGCACATATGACTCCTTCAGAAACCAGAATGGAAATACCCTGTTGAGCTGCCTCAAATAGCCAGGCCTGATGTAAGGTTCATAATATGCTCTATCTAGCTGTTGTCTCTTGTTCCACTCTTCACTTATGTTCAGTATCCCAGTTGCTTGAGAAATGGTTTCTGGTGTCAAGGTGAAGTTCGCTCCAACAAGGTTTACATGACCATCATGCAAATGTAGGACAAATAAGTGAACCAACTCTTAATGATGCTGAATCTGAGCAATCATCTCACAATACTTAAAACATGACTGTTGCTGAAAGCATGCCATTGCAAGCGGGCAGGCCTACAATTGAGTCAAGGAAGTAGGCTCTTCTTTGACGTGCTTGCCACTTTTATGAGGCCTTCTCGGTACATTTAGCTCTGTGGTTGAGTCACTGTCTTGCTCATATTCTTGCTCATATGATGAATCTATCTTTGTCATGGTGCTGCAAGTGTATGTTTGGTTTGTTTGAAATCAGTGATTGGTGTTTTGTTTCAATGCCAAATGTATACAAAGTAGGAAATTAGGAATTGTGAGGAAATATTACAGTGGGTATAGAGGACTGTCAAGTGAAATTTGAGTGTGAGGACAATCACTTGACTACTTGGGGGATTTCGGGATTTGGGGATTTCATAAGTGATATGGGGAGATGGTAGGGTTTAGGGATAATATTATTATAGGGATAAGTAATATGGGAATGTAAGGGAATCAAGGATTGACCATAATGATAGGATTATGAAGGGGAAAGGGATCACAATTGGGAAATGGAAACTTGTCACCAAAATCACACTTTCAAAAATCAATTTCAAACCCTTGAAGCAGTTTCTAATCAAATGATAGGGTTTATCATTTCACCAATGAAACTCTTAAATTTCTCCTTCCAAATAACACCCAACACGAGTTAAAATCAAATGGCAAGGGCATACAACTTACTTGGATCAAAAGATTTGAGTCGTTTTAAACAAAATTGGGAAGCAGTGATGAAATTTGGGCTTGGAGGGTCTGTGCGCCACGCACAAACCCAGTGCGCTGCGTCTCCTGGATGCGCCGCAACAGTGCAATTTAACACAGTGAAAATGGGCCCAATGTGCCACGCTGTCTATGTGCGTCGCGCCTTCCTCCCGATGCTTCACACGCTGTTCTCCAACACACAGTCTTGGCTTTGAAAACATAGCTTCGCTCTGTCACAACTTAAGTCGACTTCAATTGATCTCTTGGCATACCAATGGATGTTTCAAACAATGAAAATATCTTATAGTGATGGATTTGATTTTTGTTTCTCAAAAACCCACCTCTGTAATGTTTTGAAATTGGCACTTTTCATATTTTAATACAACTCTGTTTTTCAAGTTTCCTCTTTGATTTTTGGCTGAAAGGATGGCTCCTTTGTTGATTCTTTGCAGGGATGGTGGCATTGGATTTTGACAAAGGATGACCAGGGTTGTCTCTGAATTCTTCGTGACTGAAAAACCTTTAAAAATTACATATTCATTACAAACAATAAATTTGACGATTTCTTCTTCAAAACAGAGTTTTGAAGAAGAATCATCCTTGAGCATTATTGATGATGAACATTTTGGAATAGAACTTATTTTGAACCTCCCCATGGCCTGCTGGAATTATTTGACATTCTGAAGAGAAAACCCTAGACCTAAAAACTGAAATGACTCTTGTTTGACCAAAACACCATCTATGACTGTAAATGACTGAAATCAACTTTGATGAATTTTGATAAATTTTGACCAACCAGCAGGTACAAACATGAGGGAGAATGAGTAACAAAGCCCTTCCATCAGATGATGGCATGCCCCTAACGGAATGCAGATGAATGAGCTGAATGAGACACCTAAAAATGAAATGCAATAAGAGAAATGATCTCTGACGGAGGGATGTAAAGACTGACTCTAACAAGTGCTTCTCTAAATAAAGATTTAAAGCGAGGCATGTATCTTGGCAGCGATGGTGGAGAGGATGCCATGCGAGGCATGTATTTTGAAAGTGAAAGTGAAGGTGAACAGGAATATGCACATGGCAGCCGTGAATAATGTAATAGATTTCGCAGATGGATGGGGTATTATATGTGTTGGTATAGCAAAGTTGACAAATAATTTGGAAGGAGTTTCAAATGACGAGTTTAGTATAAGCGAGTACGTGAAAATTCATGCAACAATTTCTTGCAACTTCTGATTAATTTCCATGTTTTTCTACATTTGGTAAGATCTTGTTGTAGGTAATATGTTTTTCTACATTTGGTAATCATTAATAGGCAAAGGATAACCTATTTGTAGAAAGGAAACTACATTATCTTGCAATAATCTATCTAGTCATCAAATCTATTTGCAGAAAAAAAACTAATTTATCTTGCATAAGCTACCAAACCATAAGTCAAGATTCTATCTATTATTTAATTAGCTCACACTTGCATATAAATCACTGTCCTACTTGTGCCAAATCTGTGATGAAAATCACTAATGTTATTCTATTTTTCCAACAAAGAAAGAGGAGGATTTGAAGTGGCCTAGGAGCCTCCACTTGTCATGAAACCACAATTGGCGGTCAACGACATCCTAAAATAAGTTCAAGTTGCCACAAGTATCAAAAATAGATGGAGAATGAGGACCTACAAGTATGCTACAGGAGCTTTGTATTGCTACAGGAAGCCCTGTAATGCTACAATAAGGTTTCCAAGCTATACTATTCTTGCCTCTTCTCTGCGCTTCTTCATTCTTTAGCGTTCTAGCTTTGCAAATGTTTCTCCATCATCCTCTGCACCAATTTAATCCAATCATCCTGCTACTATCATTAAGGGCTCTTGTAGCTCGTATGTGATCCAAGAGTTTGGGCACCTCAAGGATCCTGCCCCAAATATCTGTAGTTCAATAGAACTACAGTTCTGTGTGGCCCAACCTCTTTTATTGAGGCACATGAGAAATCATAGCCACATCATCATCATCCCCATCATTTTCCTTAGCTACGGCAACCTTCGAATTAGAATATTCCTTGCCCTTATTTTTCATAGGGAAAGTTGTGGCGAAATGTCCTAATTCACCACACCTGAAACATATGACATTCGAAATGTATTTCTTATTCTTCCTATGCTGCCCCTTAGATGCGAGAGCTGCATATTCCTCCTCCTCTTTCTTCATCTTGATATTACTGCTGCTAATGCTCGCCTTGGTCATCCTCCTGATCTCTTCTTGTCGAAGATTCCCCCAAATTTTTTCCAAACTTGGATGCACTGCTCTTCCCCAAATGCCTTGGAAACATTTATCCCACTCATCAGAAACTAGATTCAAAGAAGTCCTCACCATAATACCTTCATTAGGTGTGGCCCCCACGATAACTAGCTGATCATGGATCACCTTCAATATAATGAGGAAGGGGTTGATCTCTTCTCCCTTCAGCATCTAGAATAATCGAAGCTGATTCTGAAGAAACATCCTCCTTTGAATAGAAGTCCCCTAATACAGTGTGGTCAAAGAATTCCACATCTCATGTCTTGTGTTCTCCTCAAAAATATGTGGGACAACATGATCCTTCACTTTGTCCATGATCAAGTGCTTAACCTTGAATTGAGCTTCTTCATACTTCTTGAGCAGATCAACGTCAACAGGAACAAAAACTCCGCTCTCGGTGAGATGCTTGATATGATGCGCATCTAGTACTAACAATATTATGGCCTTCCAGATGACAAAGTTGGATGCTCCATCCAACTTGTCTTGATCCCTCAGTCCATGTGTGGCCATCTCTGCTCAACAAAAAGATGTCAAACTGGTTCTCTTCTCCCTCTTTTACCGCTACTCCAGCAAAACTTAGATCTGGGTTTCTTGGCATTAGAAACCCTCTAAGGAACCACGCTTCCTCTGAAAAAAATGAATTCCCTCTTGGAAATCCTCTCCAACTGATGTCGACTCATCCCTCTCTGATCACTCTTTGTTTTTTATCAGCATTGGATCTAGATTTGTTAGCGAGAAGTCTTTTGAGTAACCGGTTCCCTCTACTTTCTCATAACCCCACTAGGCATTGTTTTTTACCAACAAAAACAATGCCCCACCAACAACTCATGAAAAAAAACTTCTCTTCCAACCACGAAAACTGGAAAGACAGAGGCTCAAACCTTTGCACTAACCCAAAAATCACCGTGCTATCTCTGATGCAGATACAACATCACCCCAACTGGTTGACGCAAGCTTTGCATGAGCCCCTCTGGTGAATATGTCACCCTTCCTTGCTTCTTCCTCAATCTGCACTGTCACTCGGGACAATCGCCTTCCCATAGCAAATTTTTCTTCATCTCTTCGTTGATGGCTTCAACTCTACCAAATCTACAAACCCTTTGATACCATGTGAAAATTTATGAATCTTAACCAAAAACCCTACTGTAGTAGATCTAATTTACTTATCCTACTTTTTTTCTTTAATTAACAAGTTATTTTCTGAATAATTCAGGAAAACATTAAAGTAAATACACTGCAGCCTACAAAATTATACAAATAAAGTGCTAAAAAATAAGCAAGGAACACAAACAAAGGAAAATCGGTGTAGCAGATCTTAGGCTTTTTATTCTTAAGTAGCAGTCTTTTGAGTACATCTAGGGTGCCAAAAATCTGCTCACCTAACAGAGAAACCTTGGTGGACATAGATAAATTATTGGTTTTACCTCACTCTACAAGTCTCAACTTTTCCAGATCATATACTGGTGAAAACCCAGTTAGCTATGCATAGTCTCTATGATGCCACTACGTAATCTTGTGTGGGCTTGGCTGAAGGACCTTTTCACCCTTCCTCTGTGTTGATCATCTTCTCCGTAAATCGAGTTTCAGCCCTGCTGGCTTAGAAACCCTGATCTCTAGCTAATTCTGGATTGTCCCTCGAATTCTCTACGCTACCCCTGTGTGGGCCTATGTTAACCCCTCCAGGGATGGCATCACCTCTCCTTGATCAAAATCTAGATTGGGGATAAAAGTTTTCTAAAAATTCAAAGTTCTCAAAATTTCTCCAAACCAGAACGACCAGATACGTCTCGTCGCTAGGAATCTGGCAATTTTTTTTTCACTCAAAACAGAGTTTGTATGAGGAATATAGAGTCTATTGTTCATTTTCCTAAATAACTTAGAAATTGCAAAAAAGAATAGAATGGTGACATGGCATGCTAGTAAGAAAAAAGAGAATATTTTGGGAATATTCCTTCATTTCACCCATTGACACTATGGCAAGTGTCAATTTGTGGATGGTGACCGAGTGAGTGATTTGTTGTGTTTTCATTGGTCTAATTTTAATTCAATGGGAAAAGGACACATGGCAAGACCGAAGGTCAAGGTCGAACTCGTGACCTCCCCCCACATAACACATGCTCTTACCAGGATACCACACAATAAGACCTTAATATGCATAGGGCACGACATTTATTTGAAGTTTGTTTTGGGTTTGGGTGCAGGCAAGAAGGGTCGGCCCTTACTAGAGAACTGTGGCCCTAGAACCAGGAAGAGCATGTTGAGAAGAATACTGAGAGGGGGGGGTGAATCAATATTCAGGGCAAACAATGAAACTTTTATTTTTCTTTCATAAAACCAATACACTACTTTCCTGATGGAAACTAGTGTATATATGCGGATATCCTTTATTGAACTCACGTATGCTCAGAGATCTAATTATGAATTCAATTCTTAACTCAGATCATTACTTTATTCATTCATCAAATATTTCAGAGAGAAGTAAACAGATACAGAAAGAACAGAATAATCATCACACATAGGCAACACACATGAACACCAGGATTTTTAGGTGGAAACCCAATTCGGGAGAAAACCACCGCTGCCGTTGTCTCAGCCTTCAAAATTTTATTATTAAGAGAACTTCTTACAACTTGTACTGGTGCAAACTCATACCAGCACGCAGGCACCCGCTTGCAGAAGGCTACAACCTTCTCTCGTTTACCAGCCTCTCCTGGAAGGGAGCTACAACCCCCTGCACTCGTTTACCAGCCTCTCCTGGAAGGGAGTTACTACCCCCTGATAACTTCTACTGACAGAAAGCTTCCACTTTCATAATGAAGGCTTCAACCCTCAGATCCACTGCAGACCACATTTCATCAATTTGCAAACTGGATCAAACAGCTCCAACACAACCCTTTACTTGTCAATAAACAACCTTTTCCCAAAGCATCAAACAGAACAGTGAAACCACTGTAACCAGAATATCAGATATAACCCAGACTTCAGAATAGATATGCAGAAACACATTCAACCTTCAGCAACCATGAGATCAGAAATAATACGCACTTTTATTTAATAAGACCCGCGTATATACACGCCTTTCAGAAGACGAACCCGCGTATACTTCAGTACATTTTCCAAAGAAAATCCTAACTGCGCATACGCGCTTTTCTTTCCACATACCCGCGTATACACGCGCTTTTCATGAAACGAACCTGCGTATAGATCTATAAAAGTTAAACTTTGCAGTACAGACTAGATCTATAAACTTACCCAGATTTCATCAATCTCTTCAACAGGATTGCGCCAGGTCTTCTTCACTTCTTTTCAGATCATCGTTGACATTCACCATTTCTAGATCTAGAGATGTTGAGCCTTCATCATGTTCATAGGAGCATCATAGATTCAGATCTATCAATTAGGAACAGAGTTCACCCAAACAAATATACTTCAGAGTGAAGTATTCATCAAAGCCCAGACTCATGCACACCATGCACAATGATTTTCTTCTCCTTATATAGTTTTACCCTTTTTCAATACCATGAGCCAAAACCAGATTACTTTCGATGGTATTCCTGGGCGGGGTCACATAGACGAATCATTACTCAATACAATGGGTCAATACCATGGTGGTTACCCCTGGTTTTACATATTTAGAGCGCTTTTGCCCATACGCGACTTGGCATGTTATTTCCCGCGTGCATACGCTACTTTGTATAGATAAATCTGCGTATGCATTGAGACATACTCTTTTCATCATGTTCTAGCACATACTGACATTCCTTCCATCATTACCTTCTATACTCATTGTATATACATCAGATTTACATCATTTGACAAGTTCATCAAGACATATTCCATCAGGGACAACTTCATCAAGTAGGTTGCCATCATCTTCATCAAGTGGGTTGCCATCAAGGACAACACTCAGCATCATATTGCCAACAATCTCCCCCTTTGGACTTGATGGCAACCACGAAGGTGTTTGATCACCACAACAGATAGA